>JAOTIZ010000002.1:28947500-28959607 GCA_027123425.1 Erythroxylum panamense | reverse complement strand
CATGTTTTGCTTAGGATATTTTTCAAATCATCAAATTGAAGGAATTTGCTAAAACTTCCTTCTATAGAAATGTTCCTTATTGTCTCAATTTCATAACGTCACAAAAATCATTAAATTTGGATCACTACTCCAAAAGTTATACCTCAAAAATTTTGGACTTTTCTTATGCTAACACATTTTCCAGCGATTTATTTCCATCAGAACATTGACATTCTTAAAGACTAAATTGAAACTCGAGTCCTTCAGAACATTTGTAGTCCTATTTCTCTAGTTTACAACAACTTGTAAAAATCATAACTCCAAATTCCACAGTCCAAAAATTGCATACTTTACATCAATGGAAAGATCAAAGCATAATCTAAAACTTTCATGCAGAACTTAAGACCAAATTCAGCCTCTATATAGATCAAAAATTCAATCAAAGTTACTGTCCGAATACTATCATCTGAATAGTAACAAAACTTCTAAAATTCATAATTTCTCATCCCATTGCCCAAAAATTCTATACTTTATATCAAAATAAATATCAAATCAAAATCTTCAACTTCATGAAGCACTTAAAGGCAATTTTAACCTTTAACTAGGTCAATTTTTCAGTCAAAGTTTCTGTCAAACATGTGTCATCCTATAAAACAACATACAAAATTCCAAATTTCTTATCTTCCAATTTCCACAATCAAAAATAACATATTATACATCAATGTAAAGATCAAAATCTAAACTACAATCTTCTAGAAGACTACCCAATCCAATTCAAACTCTAAGTAGGTCAAAAATACAGTCAAAGTTTCTGTCCATAATGAAAATTTTGACAGCATTTCCCCTAAATTTTCACTAGCCAAAATCTTCAAACAACAACACAACCTGCACAACACTTCAATCATCCACATTCAAACACAATACACAATACCTCATCTTTTTATCAAACATAGGCAAAACACAAGGAAAACCCAATTGTCTTTCATTTTATCAAAAGCTCATAAATTCATTTATACTTTTCATTTATTTCAAAGAATCATACTATATTTCCTCATTTAATTTCATTTTATAATTTCTAATTTTCAAGGAAAGTTCGGGGTCCAACATTAAATATGGGGATCAAAGCGATGACAGCTTTGTTAAGTTATTTTAGTAGGATTCTCTTATTAAAAAATTCTTAAACTACCCAATTATAGTTTGCCTCAGAATGCTCTAGTTTTAAAGAAAAGTAGATATTTAAATCATCTAAACCATGGGCTTTGTATTGAGTTAGATATTTGATAGCAAGCTCTATTTTAGTTGGAGCTACAAAGGTTGAAAGAATATCTACTTCTCTTGGAAGTGGCTTCTATTGAATGAGTTGTTCAAGAAGTCTTAGAGAGGATGTTGCAGATGATATGGTTCCTAAAAACTAAGTGAATTAATTCACTATTTTAGAGATGAATTCATATTTAGTGTGAAGTTGAGTTCCATTAGAAACCAAAGTGAAAATTCTAGCTTGAACAGCTCTATGAAAGAAATTGGTATTCCTATCTCCTTCAGTTAACCATCTTATTATGGACCTTTGCTTCCAAAGAGAATGATCAAATTCAGTCACCTTAATGAAATTGGAAGAAGCTTGTAGTTTAACTTGTTTAAGTAAGGGGTTAATAGGGTCTAGATATAGTTCACTTTAAGCTTTATCAAGTGCTTCCTAGCAGTGTTTATTAGGTGAAGAAGGTTGCCAATATTTGCTTTCTAAAAGATTTTAATTTCTTCTCTAATGCAGCTAAAGCTTCCTGGAGCATTGGAACTATTTATAAACTAAAATGTAGGAGTTGATCCCTTTTTCACTACATCTTTAAAAGCATGGATATTCATTAGGTAATTGTTGAGCCTAAAATGGTTCCTTACTAGTGGCGACAAAGAGTTTGAATAAATTAGAATAAGAGAATGGTAAGAGTTGTTTGCATTGGGAAAAAAATTCATAAGAGCTAGGGAATGTTTGAGACCATAGAAAATTGGACAAGCCCCTTTCTAGTTTTTTTCCTCAAGAAGGTGGAGTCTTTATGTTTGTTGTTCCAAATGTAATTGTTTATACCTTTTAGGAGATTAGTGACTTTTATGGATTTGATGCAATTTTTTATATCCTCACAAAGAGAATTACTAGATTGATTTCCTTTTTCTTCATCAAGGTGGATTGTTGAATTGAAGTCACCTAGCAAAATTCGCAGAGTATTAATGCCTTAATGAATATTAATGAGCTTATTCCAAAGAGAGGTTCTCTGATAAACATGATTGAAGGCATAGATGATAGAGATGTTAAGATAGAGATTCCTACTGAAAATTTGGACTTTCAAATGGATAATTTGATCACAAATAATGGAATTGATGAGTTATATCTTATCCGAGTTAAAGAGAACTCGGATTCTCCCATTTAGATATGTAAAAGATTTAGAAAGAGCCTTCTAACTGCTAGAAAGCATAGTGAGGATACAACAAACGGAAGAGTGAAGCACACGTCCTCAACTAACTACATATAGACAGCTAGAGAGAAAGAAGTAAGGAGCTACTAAATTGACTAAAAATGAACTAGGAAGCTAAAATCAAAAGGTAGCAAGCAAGATCAATAGATTATGAAGAAATCGCCAGCTTCCTCTAGATGGAAGCTTTGAGAAGAGTCTCAAAGTAAAAGTCCCATAAACCAATTAATTTCTTTTAGATTAGTTAAAGTTACGAATCCCAAAATTAAGACAATTGAGGATGGTAATATAATATCAATCTCCCTTCTATTGATACATTTTAGGATAATTAAAATGTTAACTTACATTCCTTAGAATTTCCTAATATAATTTTTTGTTGTCTCTTTAGGAATAAATCATAGCCTATCAATGTATTCATTATCTTGTCAATTTTAGCCATATATTATTGAAATCCTTTCGTATTCTACTTTTTTACTTGAAATCTTTTTCTTAGAACATTCTATAATTTTCTTTAGAAGTTACAACTCTAGCTTAAAATAAGTGTAGAGACTATAACAACAAGCCTTACGAGTAGGAAAATATCCTTAGAGATAAAGGTTTAAAGATATTATAAGTTAAGGAAAAGAAAGTAGAGAAATATGTCCATCAAGCTGCTAAACATTCTCAAGTATTTAGGCAAGCAAATGAACTAGATAAATATTGTTAGGACTTTGCAAGGTAAATAGTTAGTTTTTGTATTTGAATTTGTATTTCAACCTTCCTAATGGATAAAGTGTAACCTTTATGGACTTTGAGCCCTTTAATTTATTAATTCATTTACCTTTTAAAAAAAATTTCCTGTCATCTTATTTTAAAAAATAAAGAATATTATTGAAAGAAATTAGCGCAAAACTATTGCCAAGTATTGTAAATAATATACTTTGACAAGATACTATCAAATGAAACTAGACTAGTGTATATGACCTAACAAAATCTCAAAATAAAATTAACCATGAGTCCCATATATTCTATTCATCTTATTTTACTCATCCTAATTTTGTATTTTCAATTCTATTAGTTTTCTTCCTTTTTAATGTCAATTATTTAACATTTTATGCTTGTTACTTCTAAATTGCATAATTCACATTTTGTTATCAAAATAATGGCATATTATGTTTTTAGTATTTGAAAATTTAATAAAATAGCACAGACAAAGGAGATATGTTTGTTTTGCTTCCTACATTCCACCTTAATATCGAACCACCTAAGTTACATGTGCAATGAAGGAAGTTAAATTAGAGTGTTTTTATTATCATGTCATGTTATGTCACTATTAAATAGTAAGATGATAGAATATCATTGTTAAAATAGGTTGACCAGTATAAATATTTTAATCTTAATATGCTATGAAGGAAGCTAAACTAGATTGTTTCAATATTATATCATATTATATTTTTACTATATAAAATGTAATATAATGTGATATAATAATAGAAACAAATTGGCCTAGTCCATACATTCACGTTAAGATCAAACCACCTAAGTTACATATGCAATAAAGGAAGTTAAGTTAGATTGTTTCTATTATCATGTCATATTATGCAACTATTATCTAGTAAGATAACATAATGTCATATAACAATGAAAATTGGTTGACCAACTTAAATGATTTGACCTTAACATGCTATGAAGAAAGCTAAACAAGATTGTTTCAATTATCATATCATATTATATTTTTAGTATCTAAAAAAGTAATATAATATGAAGCAATAATATAAATAATCTAACCTAGTCCATGCATTGCATATTAAGGTCAAACCACTTAAATTCAGTCTTTACTTATATTAATCAATTCCTTCAACTAAGGCTAATATGAATAACAATATAACCAAACATATTAATTTGACACTTTCTAACATATGATACCTCTAACTGAGGTTTTCAATACCATATAATTGCATTTTGAGCTAATTTAGCATCTAATTAAGGCTGATGACTTCTTTATTCAACCTAGCATTGGAAACCACGTTATTATTGCTTGATCTCATTGGTTTCACTTATTCCCTCGACACCTTGTTCTATTTTTACAAGCATAGAAGCAGCACATATGTCCTCTCATTTATCACGTTATCAATCTAATGACTCATATACACCCACGAAGGGTATAATAGTCAATGCTCTTGAAATAACTACAAAAGGTAGTTATATGAAGAACAAACGTTATATGTATAGACATCTAAGTGTATGTTTTTTAATAAGTGGTTCTTCTTTGATCAAGAGTGCAGAAGATAACAAGAAGATCTCTGCAATTAAAGTTGGTAACAAAAGTTCTTTAACTAGTAAAACTACAACAAGAATCCCAGTACATGATTATTTGGTTTATATGCATATGAAATGATCCTATTTAACATAATCTACGTGGTGATGTTCTATAGAATGTGAAATTTCTAACATTGCTATCAGAGCAAGGTTATGTTTTTTTATGCATGTTAACATCAAGTTATAAGAATCTGTGTTAAACTTTGGCTATTGATTATCTGCGAATAATCATATAAATCTACTATCAAGTTTTGCACTATTATTAGAACTTAGCTTGTCTTCTATGGTTGTCTTCTTTTCATATACAAAAAATTTGTTTTGTTTTTCTTTCCTCTCATTATTTCTCTCTCTAAAAATTATCCACGGAAGCATGACTTTGGGTGTTTTTTCAAATAACCAATGTCATTGTTAGAGGATGCATGCAAAATTGATAATGCTTATACTGCATGTGTTGGTAACATGTCATGCATCTAGAAATTGCTTGGTGACATCCAATAACGTGTCTACAAAGTGTGGTTTTAGATTTTCTGGATTCAAATTTTTTTGTTATAGTTTTTTACACTGTTACTTAAACAAGAATCCAAAGACAGCAGTAATGAGAAGGAAAGGAAAAAAAAAGAAGAAAGAAGAAGTATCGAAAAAAAAGAAGAGAACAGATACACAAAGAAGAGGAAGAAGACATGTATGTCTTCTTCTTGAAAATTAAAACGACACGTGAATTTTTTAATTTTTTAATAATAAATGAGCCATGTCCAAGATACCTTATAGGCTTTGACTTGGAGCCACAAAATATATATCTTTTGTCTATTAGGATTGAAGGCTTAGGCCTAAATACCCACATTAAGGTTGGACTAGACCTTAATATCTATATTGATGTTTAAATTAAATATATTATAAAAAAATTAGAAATAAGTTTTCTAATCTACCCAAACTAATTAATTTTGTTAAATTATTTTCGAATTAAACTAAAAACAAACTAAGTTGTTTAGTTAAAATAAACTTAGAAATAAGTTTATTTTCGTTGAATTAAAATTAGGTGTTGCATAGAAATTAGTTTCTAATTAAACCCAGATAAATTGATTAGTTCAATTATCATTTAAGATTAGAAATTAGTTTCTAATTGATTAGATATAAATAACATAATTTGATAAATTAAATAAATTGCTTATAGAATTAAATTGTTTCCATTCTATGAGCATGAGTTTGCTATGTATTAGACAAAATAATTTGTTTATTTTATGTACTCTCTTGATTCCTAAAAATTTGTTTTCCAGGAAAAATTCCTATTATTAAGCGAACACCTAAGCTTATTCAATGTGAGGCGCAGAAGAGACGTATTAGCAGCATGTATGTACAGTTAGTTAACATGCGTTTAATGCCTGGAGATGGTCTAATACAATATATTATTTCAGTTAATAACATGATACAAGAGTTATATTTTGAAGGTTGCCTAGCTTATGTAGATGTTGAAGTAAAGTACATGACTTTGCTTGCGACATTACCTCAGCCTCAAGGCAAACTGTTACGAATGATCTGGAATAATATGCCTAACAAGAAGACTTATAATTTGTTAGTATTGACATTTATTTAAGAGATGAATAAAAGAAAGTTGATTAGGAATTTGTATCCTATAGGCCTTCCAATGGAAATAGTAAGAGCTATTGTAAATCGAGCTTCGCAAATTATGTCATGTAAACTCGTGAACTCATTTCTGTGTAGGATTCGTTACCTATAGATTGTTTGTAGGTTGTAGCACAATTAATACAATATGATATTTTATAAGAACAAAGTCTTAATATCTATGTAATATGTTTACATAAATTTTATATAGGAATTCGTCTAGAGTCAAGTAATTAGGATTCGATTGTTGTATGAATGATGATTGAACGCATTTGTGGACTTTTGATTTTGTAAGTAATTTTGATCGAATTATTTACTCTATCAATGATTAATGTGACATTAATAAGCATATCAATTTCTTTCTTATTATAGAAACTTAGTGTTTCAACATGGTTACTGCTTTAAAGAATATTGTTGTTGAACTCAATAAGGGTGAGAAACTCAATGGTGACAATTATGAAATCTGGAATATGAAAATCCAATATGTACTAGAGGAGCAAGAGGCTCTTGAACCATTAAACCTAACCATGGAAGTTCTTGAGGAGGGCACTACAGCCCAGCATAAGAGGGACCGTGATGCATATGAATTGTGAAAAAAGAAGAATTCTTTAGCTCACATCACGTTGCTGAGTAGCATGGATAATGATATCATATGAGAGTTCTGTAAATTTAAAAATGCAAAGGACATGTGGCCCGCACTAGCTGCTCATTTTGGAGGTGCTTCAGTGACCAAAGTGAGGTCACTTACTATTAAGTTTGATACTTATAAGAAGCGCCCAAATGACACAATGCAAAAGCATCTGAGGAAAATGTCCAACATGGTAAGTGAATTACGTGATGTTAGTCATGAGCTTTCTGATGAACAATAGGTGCAAGTTGTGATTCATTCACTGCCTCAAAGTTGGAAGCATATGAAGATGCACCTAAGTCATAATGATAACAACAAGATAATAGAAGATGTTACAAGGCATCTCATCTTAGAGGAGGAGCATCTTGAAGCCTTAAAGATATCTTCTGAGGCATATGCAGTTAGCTCTAGCTCATATAGAGCTATGAATAAGGAACACAAGCATCAAGGCGGATATAAATGAAAGATGAATAAGAAATTGAACCACTCTTCTCAAGAATCCAAAAAGACAAAATGGAACCAATGTTGAAAGGGAAAACGTGTAACATCCCATCACCGATGGGAAGGGTAAAATAGTAAATTGGAATAGTTTGTGAGTGCTTAGAATTGCCTTGATATGTTCATGCATATACATACACGTGAATAGTAAATTTTGCATATGTAAATGATTGTACATGCATTCATGACATTTCCCAGTCTATTTGGTCATAAATAAAAATGTGATTTATGTGTTTGGACAATTGATTAGAGAGGGTCATTGAGGTTTTAAAATTTTTAGTGACTTTTAGTGAAGTTTTGAGGTATTTTTTGGACTAGGAAAAATGTCAAGTGGCAGACTGATTGTTTTTCGGTATTAGAAATGACTGTCCAATGGCACTAAAAATTTAGATAAATGACTCTAGGATTTATTAATTTGAGCCATTGAAATTTTGGAAGAAATTGGACTAGAAATTGAATTTTTATTGGAAAAGGAATAAGTGAGGGCCTAAGCATGTGACATGTGGTGTCACTTGCCTAACATGCCACCATGTTTTACATAGGTTTAATAAATATCAACTTTGTCTTAAGTCTTTCACGATGCTTTCATATAAGACAAAAAAAATCATTTGTGTTTCTTCTCATCCGTAGCCTCCCTTTCCCTTCTTCTTCGTTGGCCTTCTTCCTAATATTGTCACCAATCTCCACCCACACAAAAGCTCTCACATCTTACTTATTTTCTCTTCTTTTGTTCACAAAAGCAAGCCAAAGCTTTCTATCCCTTCTAGATGATGATCGTATATGGTAGGAGAAGTTAGAAAATTTGTGACAAATTTGGAAGATTGGAAGATTTGGAAGCTTAATTAGGTAAGAATTGTGTTTTATGTCATGAATTGTAAATTAAATGCATTATTTGTGTTGGTATTTGAACTTAATTTCATGAAATTGTGTTTGGTATATATGGGTATGTAATTGCTTGTTTGATTGATGGTTGATTTAGGATTGATGAGGTAAAATTGGAGGAATGTAAATTAGAGATGTTTAGATGTTTTGGATGTTAATTAATGATGGTAGATGAGTGTATGAAAAGGAAGATGGTTGAGTGTAAGGTGCTGTCATTTTGTGGACTTTTATTCAAATGGAGGTTTTGATTTGGTTAGGTTGTTATATTGAATGTATTGAGTGGTGTAATTGGTGTAGAATGGTATGGAGGAGATAGGAAAGGTGTTAGCTTAAAAATCTTGAAATTGGATTTGCGCATGTTTCAATGATTTAGCTATAAATTTTTCTATGATTGTGCAATTGAGATGATTTTTAGCTTGAATTAAACTTGAGGTGTTTGGCTACATTTCTTGTGAAAGAGGTGCTGTTCAATTTTGGCTTGAGGAGTTCTAAATTTTTACTTGTAAGTGGCAATGTGTGTAGGGATGAATAGTGCCATTGTAGTGACACTAAAGTGGAACTTGTGATCTGAAACTTTGTGAATTTTCTAGGCTGATTGAGGTTGATTTTGCTAAGTTGGTCTTCATGAAAGTTGTAGCTCTTCTTGATAGCTTTCTATCTGCATAAAATGTGCTATTTTTCGATGTTGGGGTTGCTAGTTATAAGTGCTTGAACTTTGCTTTGGTTTAGGTGAAGGAAAACAGGGCAGCCACAATCATTTAGGAATTTGACCTAGTTAGAGGTAGAATTTGCTTCTAAGTGCTGCATGAGAATTGTACAATGTGTTCTGATCTGCACATTCATATAAAGCATGGAATTTTTGGACAATGGGATAGGAAGTTATGCTTTTTAGAAGATTGTGTTACTGTTGAGGATGACACTTATATGGGCAAAAACTTTGATTGAGCTTTTGACCCTATGAGAGATTGAATTGGCTTCCAAGTTTTTCATAAAAGTTGTAGATTGTGTTCTTATCTTTCTATTGATATAAAACATGGAATTTTTGAATAAGGAGATAGGAAGTTATGATTCTTAGAAGATTGTGGTACTGTTTGGGGTGACATGTATTAAGCAGTAACATTGATTGAGTTTTTGACACCCTTAGAGGTGAAATTGATTTTCGAGCTCTACATAGAAATTGTAGAGCTTTCTTTGCTCTTTCCATTGATAGAAAATTTGCAAAAATTGGAGTTCTGGATCAAAATATATGCATGTTGGAAGAAGAGGAGAAAGAAGTGGATATATATATATATATATAATTGGCGAATTGGGAACTCGCCGCTCGCGAGGGTGACACCTCACCAGAGCGAGCGGATGGCTAGCCCTCGCGAGGGTGAAGTCTCGCCCTCGCGAGGTCGCGAGGGCACGAGGAGCTGAGTGCGACTCAGCTCCTGATTTTTTTTATTTCTTATTTATTTCTTTTCCAATGTGACCCTTTCTCATTCTTTTGTGCATAACTTTTTCATCCGACCTCTGATTCAACTGATTTTTGAAGCGTTAGATTCGTAAGATATTTCTTTATTTATCCATGGGAATTAGTGAACTTTTTAGATTAAATTTGAAATGAGGGATTAAATCGGACCGATTGATTATTTTTCTAGATTGTGTTTTGACAATATCCGGACCTATAGAGATCCGAATTGATTGATTTTGGTGTCCATGGATTCCTAAAAAAAAGAGGAATTTTCTATTAAGGAGAGTTTGCCTAGATTACCCTATGTGGACTATCTCATTAATCGGGAGCAGTGGACCCAAAGTGTGGTTTTAGAAAATTGAAATAAGCATAAATCGCGAGTTTAAGGATTTTAATGCGGCTTAACCCTAGGAATTAATGACTTTGGATATGGGAACGGGTTTTTGAGATGAAATTTATGGATTGATACTGGGATTGTCACGAACATGCATTGTACACATTTCAATTCCTATATGTGCATTATTATATATTTCTGATTGTACAATTTGTAATATATGTGTATTTGAATGGTTATAGAGGCGCATTTGGAACGTCGACCCACAGATGTTGCCGAGACTTCCAGGTACTAACTTCGGAAGCTATAGGTGAGTAACCTAGATGGTTTCTCTCAATTATTCATTTCTTACAATTCTGTGGTGGTTAATGGTGGGTTTATGAATTGCAATTTGATTGTGGATTCCGGACAGAAGGTTCGATGACTGTGTATTGGGGAGTTGCGTTATTCAAGTGCACTTGTATGTGAATTGGAGACCTACGTGCCTATGATGTGATTGATTGTGCTATATGTGATTGAATGTGAAATCTGCTGAATGATTGTGACCTATGTGATTTAATGAGAAATATGTTGATTGATTGTGACATATGCATGTCATTCACGAATGCATAGTCAGATAATGACAGTTGTGATCGGAGCAGCCACCGATTAGAGCTTAAAGCTCAACGAGTGTCTTTGAGCCTCAAGCTCAACAGTGATTTAGAGCCTCAGGCTCAATGTTTAATGAGCCCTAAATGGGACAGTTCAGGCGCTCGGCCACAACACCGTAATAATTGAAACAGTGTCACATGTGCACAGCATATGCATAATTGAGTGAACCATCGATGATGGTTACCTCACTGAGTTCGCAAAACTCACCAAAATTGCAACGTTGTCTTTTTAGGACCGAGAGTAAACTCCTAGCTTCAGAGGGACTTTTCCAGCCGTGTAGATTATTTTGGTGAGAGAAGTCATGGCACACAGGTTGGTCGGCTGGGATTTTTGGGATGACCTACATAAATCTGTTGTTTTCCTCTTTCATGTAACTCTTTGTACTAGGTTTTTTGATTGATGTACAGACAATACAGGATGACAGATGTATAAACTCTTTGATTTTGATAAATGAAATGTGGAAAAAGTTGGTTTCAAAAATTTTTGATTTTTATATTGATGTTTTATTATGATGCCATGTGAAGTAATTGTAGTAATCGTTCGTCGCTTACCCTTATCATAGGATATGTACCGGAATGACCTGCGGGCGTCCCGGTGTGTACCCTGTGGTAAGGGGGCCTACATAACTCACTCAACGCTTCCCTCCTCAGGTGCAGAAAGAGAAGATTAGCAATCCTTGCAAGGCATTGGAACTCCAGGATAGTTAGAGAGTTTTTTTAATGAGTTAGTTTAGGATTTTTTGTATTTTAGAATCATCTGAAGCATAAACATTCAACTGTATCATATGTATTATGAAAACAAGCATTGTGTTTTGTAATGGGCCCAAGTGATTACTAAAACTTTGATGTGTTCAATAATGTTTGCAACTTTGTGAATATAATTTTTTTAAATAAATCGGGCCATTTTGATTATCGATTTTTTTCACATATGCGTTATTGTTTAAGAAAATTTGAAATGAGTTTCGGCTGTTAAATGTCTCCGAATGCTGGATCTGAAAGCGGAGTCCAGCAATATGATTCATCAATCAATACAGAACATTTTTGCATTAAAACTAAACTCATAAATATCATAACAAAATGTAAAAGTATCATAATTGAATATCAGAATAAGATATAATCCTTTCAGATCAAAGTATGACTTATGTTAAAACAAAACTTGATTTGTATCATATTAGAGCTTGTCTCTTTTGAAAACATAATTTGTTTTGTATCAGAATAAAATTTTCTTATATAAAAACTGAACATGTATCAGAATACAAAACAAGTTAGAATGTTAATCCTTTTTGATAAAAGTGGGTAACGA
>JAOTIZ010000002.1:28937216-28947400 GCA_027123425.1 Erythroxylum panamense | reverse complement strand
CCTACCCAATAATACTTCATGGCTCGCGAGGGAAGCTTTGAAGGGGGTTGAAGCAAGATGACTCGGTGAGGGAGTATATGAGGAAGTTCAAGCAAGAAGGCTCGGTGAGGGAGTATGTGAGGAAGTTCAAGCAAGAAGGTTCGGTGAGGGAGTAAGGGAGTATGTGAGGAAGTTCACATTAGTGATGTTAGATGTGCGGAACATGTCGAAGGAAAACAAATTGTTCAACTTCATTAGTGGTTTTCAAGGTTGGGCACAAATGGAGCTTCGGAGGCAGAACATGAATGACCTCCCTAGTGCAATAGTGGTGGCATATGCCTTGTTAGATTTCCAATTGTCAACACCAATTCTATACAGTGGAGAGGGCAAGAAAAATGGTGGAACTCGGGATGACAAAGAGAAAGGCATAGAGAAGTTGGGAGAATCTTCTCAATATAAGAAGAAGTAGTCGAAGGGGAAGGTTGCATGCTTCATCTGTCAGGGACCACATTATGCTCGAAAATGCCCGAAGAGAAAGAAGGGCGGGGAGCAGATGAACTCGATAGTCGCGAAGGACAAAGGAGGGAGCGATGAAGATGACTTGGGAGTAGGAGCCATCAACAGCATTGCATATTTGAATGTTATGAGCCTCATAAAGGAGGATCCATAAGAAAGAAATCTCGGTAGAAAGAGGAGATGGTACAAGAAAAAGGTGCATTGGAAGAGAAGACTTGCTCCAATCTTTAACAGTTGGCGAAGGAATCTTCGAGGGAACGGTTTGTAGAGGAGTGCCTATAGATTATTTCGATGAGGGTGTCGAATTCTTTTAGTGGAAGTGATTTGTTAGACCCCTAAGTCTAGATTGCAGGATCGTGCAAGTGTTGGTAAGCTTTGGCCAATGCTTAGCACGAGGAAGGCATGTTGATGAGGGAACAAGGCAGAGTCTTGCGAGTTGGCGAGCAAAACCCGAGGAACTTGCGAAGTAGGCAAGGGATGCGGGAAGCATCAATGAAGATCTTGAGAGTAGGTGAGATTCGATACGTGTGGGCACGCGTAGGCATACGTTGGCAGAAATCTTCAATGAGACATGAGTTTCGGATGTGAGGCCACGCAGAGTTGGCAAACTAATTCATGCGAAATCTGAGGGTGTGTGAGAATGCACAAAGATATGCGAGACCCTATGAGGATGCACGAAGGCATGCGAGCACGATGAGATGCATAAGCATTTGAATTCGGCGAGGCAGGTCGAAGGTATGTGAAATATGCGAGGTTTTATGCTAACTCAGATTATGACTTGTACTTAGTTATAGAGCGAGGAGATTGCACCATGAGTGCGCTTTGATAATAAAAGATGGACTTGTCCCTAGATGTGCATTGATGGATTTATATGTGGATAGGCTGTGGTGAAAAAATATCAATAGTGACTGGCAACTGTGATGATGTGGCACATGATGACGTGGCGAATAAGATCAAGGTGGATGAACATTAGCTTTAAAAGATAAAGATTACGTGAAAGGATTATATAAAGATAGAGGAGATCTTCATGGATAAGGATAATAATTCCTAGATAGGGTAATCTTTTAAATGTGATGTAACTTAATCCTATTAGATAGGATAAGATTGTGATCTTAGCTAGTAGAGTTTTACTAGGATTCTTAGTCATTTGGAGGAGCCTATAAATAGCTCATTAGAGTTAAGACCTATTCATTCACTCATATTGAGAGAAATCACTCAGAGGAGAGAGCTTTGAGAGTTGAGATCTTTTGGGGGGAGTTCTCATTGTAAGGGCTTCGATTAGGGAGTTTCTTGTAAGTGCTTCGAGTAGGGAGTCCCTTGAGTGCTTCGAGTAGAAGGTACTCGTGTCTTTTGTTAACATTTTATTGAGAGTTAATGAAAAGGTAGTTTCGGATATATTTAAATATCTTGTTGCTTTCTTTATTTTATTACACTTGTGTTCTTTATGTGTGTGAGAGAAACACTTTAAATACTTATGTGCGCATGAGGTATTCGAGGGTTAACAAAATTGTTCGGCGACATTCACGTGTGAAGGCTGAATCTTGTTTAAGCAGACCTAAGCGAGATTGCTGCGCGAAGGTGGGCGCGACTTGTGGTAGGAGTTCAAGTCCAAAGTAAACTTTTATGACACAAAGGAACCATAAACATTTGCCTCACCTCTTCCCTATAACTGTCTTATCATTGTAACCCTAACAATTAATTTCCTCTCTTTGTAACTCTTCGATGTTGTCGTTGCAAACCATTCAACCGTAAGAAAACACTCATTCATGATATATCTATTATTATTAAGTTCTTATAGTCTATGAGTAGAGTAGATAGGTTTAACAAATTTAAGGGTTTTTTAGCGATGATTTAAAAGTTTAACTAGTTTGGTTAATTTAATTGTAAAATTTTTGAACCATTTAATTTTTTGGTTCGGTTTTTAACTTTTTGATTCAATTTATGTTAATAAATTTTATTGTTAAAAATCAATCAATTTATTAATTAATAATCCAATTTTAATAAATTTATAAGTTACTCTTTCAATTATATTTCAAATTATTTAACTTTATTCAATTTTTAGCTAGTTTTATGACGGTCTAATACTAGTTTAATTTTTAAACTTTAAATACCTTGTCTTACCGGTTTAACTTCTGATTCAGTTTTTAAAACATTAGTTTTTAGTACTATGTAGTGAAAATTATCACACTTAATGACTTGATTAGTTAAAAGCTAATTCTAAATCTCAATTTGTTTAAATTCAAATTCTAATAGGTGTGAGTATAAGTTAGAATCAAATGCCAGAAATAAGAAATAAGAGATATTTTTTAAAAATTATATAAATCATTGAATTTTTTATTAATTATTTATAAAATATAAAATATTTTATTTATTTATTTATAAAATAAATTATATAATAACTAAATATGAGAGAAATTCTCATTCTCATATTAATATTAAATATTAAATATTAGCATAACTATTGACTTTGTACCTTATCAAGCACACATAATTAGTAATTTTATTCTTATTCCGATTCTCACTTTCTATTCTTATTCTTATTTTTTAATTATGATAAACGAAACCAAAGAGTTTCAAACGCTAACATAATTCTAGGCAAGAAGAGAGGTAGATATTTATGGGTCTTTGCTAGCCGAGATGTCCAATTGGAATAATTACAAAAAGTTAGAAAGGATAAAATTGATGTAAACCTGATAGGTAGTTTTGATTTCAATAATTTAGGATTTAAGTTAAACATTTTTTAGTGTTCTCAACTATTTGAGTTTAAATTGAATTTTGATATGAACGTTAAGGTTTTAATCCACCATTTTACGAAAATTTATAATAAGACCTACTGGTTCTTTTAAAATTTTTAATTAGATAAACATATGACAAGGATAGATACATATAACTATTAGTAAGCTAACAAAAAGACAATGGTGTTGTGTGACTAACCCATTTTCTAAGCCAACCTAAAATTTATTCCCATTGTTGCACTCAACTTGAACAAGTAGTTAAAACCCATTAGAGATACTTCAACCTTCCTAAAATGGTATCTATTGCACCTAAACCTTAATTTTGTTAGGTTTTATCATTTTTTTACTAATTAAGATGTCTCTCTAATTTAGGTAACTTCATAACCCACTTTGGAGATGTCATGAATTACCTATCTAAAGTAATGACTTAAGTACTTTGTATCATAATTAAAAGGTAAAATGGTTAATTTTGACCCCAAGGTTTACATATTCTGACAAATTTAAGTCTAACATTTCAGAGAGTATACATTAAACTTTAAATTTGAAAAACGTTTTAAATATAACCTTAAAATAATGAAGAAACTGATACTCGTCAATTTTTACCAAATATTTATATTATTTTATTGCGTAGGCAGATCTCACACTGCTACATAAGATCCACGTGGTAGTGTGAGACTAATTTCCTGAAAATAAATATAAAAATAATATACTATGATTTCACTGTGCACCTAAAAAAAACTTGGGCAACCGTGCTAGTCTTCTCAAAAAATGAGAGGGAGTCTTTTATCCTCCGCTCATCCTTAACAGGTAGCATAGTTACTCCCAACACAAACCCAATGTCCTCCCTGAAGCCCATAAGGGCTCGAGAAACACTCCTTATCTCCTTTTCTTTACTTTTAGGCCTCGTGACTTTCTCCACGCACTAAAACCCCTAATCCCAACTCCCAAGTACCTTAGCTATTGTAAGTAATTACAAAAGAGGAGGTAAGCAAGATAGTAAACATTGACACAAATTTTTAGACTCTTTACATTCTAAGGGGTTGCTGTTTGAACTCTATCACCATCAAGAAAAATTCTATCAACCAAAGCCTCATTTCGTTGTAAACTCACAACCACTATCATCTCTTGAAGAAGAAACTGTTAAAGAAGTCCTCTCTGAAGCTTCCATTTCGAAACTATCGACACTTCACAATGCCAATCATAAACCCAATTCCTAATTGTTCCAACAAAGAACAAATCCTAAAATCCAAATTTCCTAGTTCATCTCATAAACAAATTCCCATTTTATAATAAATTTTGCAATGTTTGAAAAGTGACATTTGTGGTGACTTTCAAATTTCAAATTCTTCATAGAGAAAAAAAGGTAATGATGTAAGCTTTTAACATCAACAATTTCTCTTCCCTTTAACTCCATTGAATGAAAAATGTGCCAATTCTTCTTCTAGTGCTCTTTAAGAAGTGTCCCACTAAAGGTTGATCGCAAAGCACTAAGAATAGATTGGAATTATGCAATTAAATACCTAGTTAGCCCATACTTGATTTCTTCGATTTAGGTTAATGTTTCTTTGTTTCAAGCATTATAGTTGAACTTTAGACTGTTCACTCTTAAAGAGGAAAGTATAAAGTCAATTATTGTTGAACAAATTTTACTTCTATAAAACCCTTAATAATCCGCAAGCATACGGAATCATAACTAGTGGTATTGACGTGTCGATCTCTCGATGAATTAGTAAACTAATTGAATCCTAATGTTTTTTAAGGTTGCAACAAAAGTGATAAAAATGAAAATAAAAATAAAAAACAGAAAATTAAACAATTGATTAAAAAATGAAATCATGAAATTAACATAAGGAAATCAAATTAGAGTAAAACTACTTAAAAATCGAGAAATCACTTAAGACAAGATGAAACGATTATGGGAAGAGGGGATTCATTCTATCATTAATTGCTACCTTAATTACTTTTGATTTAATTGGTATCGGTCCTAGAATTTTGAAAGGTTAATTATTTTCCCTCGATACCTAATCATTAAACCTTAAATCATAAATTGAATCTGAATTTTCAATTTTGCAATTTCTCAATTAAAAAAATAGACCACATTCTAATTAGTTCTTAAGCATGCTAATAGACAATCGGGGCCTCACATAAGATCTCTCTTCGTGTAATTACCAATTTGATGTTTATGTAATTTATTAGGTTGTTAATTCTCATTACCCAACTTGATCATGTTACTATCGGTTCAATCTCTCAATATGCTACCGAAGTATGCAAAAATCATAAACGATCATAATACCCAAACATATTAACATCAAAAGCAATTAAATCACAATTGATTCAAGAATCAATCCCAAATGAATTTAGAGCATCCTTAACAAAGTATTCACCATCCTCATATCCAAATCATACATCATATGAAGCAAATAACAAGAGGAATAAGAAATAACTTGGAAAGGAATGACAAGGAGTGGCTAACAATAGCTCCTCCTCCTCTTCTTCTTCTTCTTCTTCTCTTCTCTCTTTCTTCTCTCTTCCTTGGCTTCTTTCTCTAAATGGTAAGATGGAGGCTTAGCTCATTAGGGTAGTCTTATTTCCTTTTATAGTTCCTTTGCCTTTTAGGGTAAAAACTAAGTTTTAACCAAGACAAAAAGTCCCAAACAACCCTCCAAAAATGAAAATGAAAACAGATCCTTGCGTCTGTCTCGCGTTTGTCACAATCATGATAGGTATGTATGTCATGATTGTGATCCTTGAAAATGAACTTCTTTCACCATCGTGACCCTTGGCTGGATCACTTTTTTCACGATGGTGACAGGGATGTCATGATTGTGGCCTAGCTCTTTCTCCAACTTCACTCAATCTTCTTCATCTGATTTCAAACACTAACACACACATTAAAATAGCTCAAGTGCACAAAATTAAAGTCTAGTAACATGCTCTAAACCACATAAAACTCAAAACATAAACACATAATCACATTACACAATTCTAATCCAAAACATGCAAAATTCTTCTAATTAACACCTAAAAAGACACTAAAATACCTACTTCAACATGATATAAGCTACAAGTATCAGTTACTAAACCTTTAGTTTGTCATTGATAAAAAATGCTTAGGAAATGTATTTAAATTATTATTTCATATAAATAAGTCATGTTATTTCTATAATGTTTCCATCTTTCAAATTATAGAAATAGTGTAATAAGTACTATTTTGAAAAGGGAAAGATAATTAAAAATGCTCTTAAAAATCAGATATCTTATATTAAAAGATTGTCTTTTAAATAAGACAGTTTAGCCTAGGCCCGATTTGGTTTAATAGGCTTTGGTTGGACTTAGGCTTTTTCTTTAATTTTTTGAGTGCTTGAGTCGAATCGAAACTAGAAAATTATAGGAAAATGATGTCGTTTAGAGTAAAATGATGTTATTTTTATTCTTAATTTAAAATAAAAAGTACGAGTCGAGCTTCATATCACCTAAGCCCAACCAGGATCGAGCTCAAGATGGGTATCTTAGGCTTGATTAGGTTTCAGGTTGGGTCTGCACTCGAACAAAAATTTTTGGATCGAGCTCAAGCCTAGTCAAACCCAACCAAGCCCAGTCTATTGCCATGCTTATTGTCTATGTTAACATTTCAGGTTTTGTAAATCTTCAAAGACTACTTTTAGAGTTTGAAAAAAGACTTAGGGCTTTCTTTATTAGTTTCTGCAAAAAATTTATGCTTTTCTTTATAATTTTTTGGAAAAATTATGGGAGTTTTCTTTGTTAAGATTTATAAAATTTAGAAGGGAGTATGTCTTTGAAATTAAGAGATTTTATGGTATTTGTCAGACCAAGTAATATGAAAAAATGCTAGAATAATTATAAATGAATCTACTATATATTATCTGCATTAATTTTATTAATATGAATTAATTTATGGTTTTCAATATTAAATAATAATTCATTATATCTTATCATTGTTATAATAATTTTAAATTATATTCATGCAATTATAAATTGGAGATTTAGTTTTAATATGGAAGCACATTTAAGTTTAGTCTAAGCATATGCTATAAAGGAGAAAAATGTACAATTTGAGGTTGTATTGTATCACTTGACAATGTTGTAGTTTATTTTCTCAACGATTGACTTAGACATAGAGAGATTTCAAAATTTAGTTACAAGGTCCTCATAAGACATTTAAGGATATTATAAAGTAATGTGCACATCATCAACATGTTAAACATAATTGAGAAGTTCAATTATAAGACTGTTGAAGCATATTTAGTTATCATTAATTATCTATTATTTAGAAAGAATAACGGATGCAATGGTGTTTGTTAAAATATTATACGATGTCTAGATGTCTAAATTGGTGTTGTTAATGAGATGGATGGGTTGGATATGGTTTAAAGAGAGTTGGTGATGTTATTAGAGTTTTTATTGAGGTTGTTGAAATTAGTGGTGAAGTTGGGGGAACTTTAATTGAGTCTAAAGGAGTTTTTAATAATTTTAGAGGAACTATTAGTGCTAATGATGAAGTTGAGTAAGATGATGCTGCTAGTGGTGAGAATTAGGATGCTTCACTTCAAATATGGTAAGGGATGATCTTGGTAATGAATTCAACCATTGCTTCGCCTTTCCCCTTAAATTTAAGATATGTGCATTTAGATTTTCATCTCATAGTCCATTAAATTGGACAAACTGCTGCACCATTTGTATAATACTCAGCTTGATCTCAAAGTTTTTGGAGTTGGTCTAATAATGCTAGACTCCGCTCTTCTCAAGTCCAATCTAACATAATCAAAGATTGCCCTTGGTTGATCTTGTATGATGTGTGATTCCTCAGTGTCGATTTGACCTCCCAAGTCCTATATAAACAAGGAAATTAAACAATTAATAAAATAAATAAATAAATTTTAAAAAATAAAAATGGATAGATTAATAAAATATAGAATTTCCTAATATTACTAGTCCCCAACAATAGCACCAAAAACTTAATTGAATTTTTCTTAAGCTTATACGAATTATCAATGTTAAAAATTACAAGTATATAGTGTAGCAGTAGCTAGCATAGGCAAGTACAGGTCAATTCCATGAAGACTGTAAGTACTAGTAATTACCCTTTTTCAATTATCTAATTGTTAGATTATGGATTGGATTAAAAATTAAACAAATTAAATTAAGACTTAAACAATAATGAACTTAAGACAGAGGAAGATATTTGAAAAGTCTATATCAAATAAATAGTACTTAGGTCATGAATCCCCCTAGGAATTCTTAAATATTAACCCTTTATTATGTAATTGTATTATTGATTATTGGACTGTGGAAACTCTTATTTAATATCTTTCTCAAGATTAATAACAACTAATCCATCAGTTGATTAACAAAACCCTTCCTAGTTAAAAACCCCAAGATTGCATTATCGATTTGTGAATTTCACTTTTAAGTTTGGCCATAATCTAGAGGATTTATGTCAACTTGTCTCTATGTTTGCACGCAACCCCTTCTAATTATAGTAGAACTATTCAGTTAAAGGGATTTCTCAATCTTAATCATATGAAATCAAATAATAGAATAATATTTCAAATTTATTAGAACAAGAATAAACACATAATTTAATCTCAATAAACCAATAAATAAAATTGCATTAAATAAAAGACTAAATCATATTGTTATCATAACTTAAGGTTCATCATACATAGGCACTAAATAAGTGTAGATCTTACTTATAGAAAATGAAATCAAAGACAAACATGTAGAAAAAACATAGAAACTAAAGGAATCATAATTTTCAATGTCCCTTTTTCTTTTAATGAATCTTCTTACAATTTGGATGGGATGTTGTTATCCATCATATTTGTTCACATGTTCTTCATATTTTCCTCATCCTCTTCTTAAAATTGTCGCCTCTATATGTTTCTTACAACTTAAAACTCTCTAAAATTTGACTTCCCTCTGTATTGCCTCCGTTCATGTCTTTTTATAATAAAACTTAGAAGTTTTGGGACATAAACGGTCACTTATATGATTTTGTAGGAGATCGTGTATATTTAGAAACACCTGAATTCACAATTTCATAAGGACACAGAGACTTACACAAGAAAAATACATAGCCATGAATATCCTTATTGCTTCAAATCTTTGTTCATGCCACGATTTCATCCAAATCCTTCTCCTCTTTGTTTATGAAGGCAATTATCACCTATAAATGCTCTTGGAGTAAATAAAGTACTAAAAACACTATAAAACTATTAAATAACAAGCAAATCACATTAAATATGAGTATATAAATATAGTCAAATAATCATTTATCACTCATACTCTTGCAGGAAAATTAAAAAAAAAGTCTTTTGTGTATCCTTAAGTGAAAATGGAAACACTCTTAACATAATTTTCTCTTTCCTTACTCTGGAGGTTTAATACTAATATAGACCACATTGAGCTCCTTGAGATGCTTGTAAGCATCCTCACTTTCAAAACCATGAAAATTAGGCAAAAGATGGATTAAGCCACACTTAAGCATGTTTAACAAAATTTGGAAAAGTGACGTGTAAAGGCCTTTAACTCAAGTATGGGGCAGTCAACTCTTTTAGAGTTTTTGGATTGACCATAACTTCTTCCAAATTGATTCCTTGCTTCAATCATAGAGTTGCTCTGCTTTCTTTACATAACCTTCGCAGTGTCCTTTCGATATTGGGGTGAAATTGTTTAGGTTCTTTATGAGGAGATCTTGTCAATACCATATCCAAACATTAAAAAGCATAAAAAGACCAAGAAACAACTGTAAAAACCAATTATAACAAATATATATACAAAACACCAATTAATATCAAAAACAAAAAGTAAGTCACTTCACTTCTTAGCAACAACACCAAAATTCTTAATGTGCATCGAACACATTAAAAAATAAAACCTAACTCTATAAAACTAAAAATTGATAGTAGTGGTGAGAAAAGATCATATCCACAT
>JAOTIZ010000002.1:28848971-28888746 GCA_027123425.1 Erythroxylum panamense | reverse complement strand
TTGTCTTTCAAAGTTAAAAGAACAATAGTAAACTTTTTAAGATCAACTTTACATATGACACTTGTCACTCATCCATCTCTTAGGAGTTTAACTAATTCTCATTTAACTAGTCCAAATAAGTCCAATATTTTTACTACAATTGTCTCTTAATTTTTAATATCATTTTCTAAAAAATTCTAAAGTCGTCAATGAAATTTTTTCAATATCATTAAACCTTTATTTCTATTTCTTTCCATCAATTTACTCATCAAGTGGCATTTTTTAGTCTAATAATATTCTACATTTTCATACTTTTTTCCTAAAATTTACCAAAAATTCTAAATCAACAATTTATATTCTCCAATTCAGGTTTCAATGCAAATAAATCACAATTCTCAATAATATCACAATACCCGGAATGTCAATGAGTGCATGTACAATCATCTTAATATGTGTAAAAATTCAAATTCTCATGCGTGTATGCTAATAATATACATGAGCATGAAAAAGCATTTTTCTTAATCTCTCATATACCATATTTTTAGTTTCTAACTCTTAATATGAGAATGAGATGTTACAATTAAACAAAGAATAACATAGTCAATTCCCAAAAAGAGCTAGAACAACACTAATAGATTAGGAAATACTCAAACGTGTTCATCAGCTGCAAATGTAGATGAGACATTTCTTTAATCTTAATGACTTTTTAAGGCCAATTTTTACAAAGAAGATAAAGTTAATAAGGAATGCTATTAATTATTACACCAATTTTTACTCATGAGATGATCAAGATCTACTAAGCTCACAAATGAAAGTTTATAAGAATGCTTCCAGTGATTCTGAGATGTTCATTACTATTCGTCAAAGAGACAAAGCTAATTCTGGTATATATTTTTTCACCTTTGTTACTTTTTGGAAAATAATAATCACTTTATTTGGTTTATAATGTTACTTTTGTCGTTGTATAATTGCTTTGTAAAACCAATTCGAAGGAGGTGTTCCGAAATTATAAATATTTGCAATTCAAATTTTAAGTCAATATATGAATACAACATGGTGTGAAAAGAATTTGAGCATATTTGATTTTATCCATTCTAAGAAAATGAATAGATTGAAATACAAAAGATTGAATAACTTAGTTTTTTTGTTCAATACAACTAAAAGCTTTGACAAAAGTATGTTACTATCATTATTAAGTTGAATATATATATTTTGTAATTTCTTAATAATTTTTTATTTGTTTAATAAGACTCTTAATATAACAAACAGTTCTGGAGATTCAATTTGTCGTGAACATATGGATCTTTTAGTTGATTGGACTTTTAATGAACTAAGTTTAATAAGTGAGAGTGACTTGAAAGATAATCTTCGATGAAAAAGTATTAACATATTATTTAGTGTAATGAATTTGGATGATGGTAAAGATGAGGTTCCTCTCAATGATGAAGATTTTGGTATTAAATAAGAATTTAGGTCAATATGATTTGAGCAAATATTCAATTGAATGAAGTTGCAAGTTTTTCATTATCTTCTTCTTTTAATTTCACTTGTATTTGATGCATATGTTAAAGTCTATATATGTAATATTACAATATTTTAAATACTTTATATTACCTTTAGTTTTATTTTATATGATGATTAAACAATCTTTTCATGTTAACGATATTTATATGCGAAAAATAATATTAATAGAAATAAATAGATTATTTTTATTTCAAATTTATATTATTATTATTTTTAAAGAAAGAGTTAATGCAAAATTATAAATTATAGAACATAAAAGAGCTATTTTATAATTTTAAAAAATTTAAGAATTATTTTGTAAACTTTAAACTTTACTCGAAGTGATACTTGACATTAATCATTATTGAAATATTACTTTATTAAAACTAAATTTAGTATCGAATATTAGTGTGGCATTCATAGCGACACCAGAATACAAATGTGGGATTTAGAAAATGCAGAGATATTGAAAAGAAATCAAATACGACAACGAAGGAGGAGTTTATGATGCGAGAGAAGGAAGATATTCATTTATCCAAAGATGCATAAGCTTTTTGATCACCAAGTTTTGGTGTTGGTGCCTCACGTCTTTTTTAACTCGTGATTTGACCCAAACATTTAACTGGAATTGACTAGCACTTTCGCGTCCGCTCTCGTACGCTTGTAGAACCCTTTAAGACGCTCTCTTATTGGTGGACCCGGTCTCTACGTGGAAATTTAGTTTAACCGGCTTCTTCTGTCACTTTGCTTTACTTTTAACCACCAAACCGGTTGCCTCTGCCGCTCTACAATCGGTTCCCAGTTTCTTCGCTACTGGTCTTCGATCCTTGGCTCGTCTTCTCTGCTGTGCATCCCCATTGTAATCATGACGTGGCTTGGAAATAGTAACGCAAATCTTTTTTTTTTAATTCACGAAGTGTCCTAAAAGGATCTTAATTATGAGAAGACACCTTTAAGTTATCTACTTTTAGACTAATTCTTATTTATACTGGGTCAGCCCATAAGAAATAAAGTACAGTCTAAACAGATTTCTCTATTATCAAAACTCGAACTCAAAATTTCAGATTAAAGGATGAGAATGCTAAACTATTTACATCAACCTATGAGATTGGGATAGTGTAATTGGCTACTTGGATGTCGGCTTCAACGATATTCATGTAGTTGTGAGAGCACTTGATGATTATCTCCCACAATTTAACCGTCATGAATTCCCATCCCGTAGGACAAGGGTTAAATTATTACAAAGGGCATATTAGCTTCTTTATCAAGTTGTACCCCACCCAAACGGAGAAGCCAGTAAATTTAAGCCACGTCCTCTGTTGGGGGCAATGGGTGACGGTAAAATGACATTTGTATACCCAACTTTTAGCCAAAATTACAGTACATGTCAAGGCGGCAAATGACGTGGCACGAGAGCAATGGCGGTTGTAAGAAAAGTAGCAAGCACCACCCCATTCACAATCTCTTCTTGGTGCGATTTTGCCCTTTTGTAGGATTTGTCGTAATAATTAATAAAGTTGAAATCTCCCAAATAAATGAATATAAAAAAGGTTTGGAGTGACTATTTCCTCAATTAATAATTCTTTTTTAAAGAATATAATTTTGTTGTTTTCCACGAAAGAAAGCAGGGAGAGCGCATAGAAATTGGAGATGGAAGAAGAAGACTCTCTTTCTCTATCAAAAGGCTTCTCTTTCTTCTCTCTCACTAGAGCAACAGTTTTTCTCCTCAGGTAAATCTTTGGTTCATTCATATCTTGAAAGCCTCTTAGCTTTCATGCTCTGTGAAGTGGGTTTTTTACTACCTTCATCATAGTTGAGTAGATCTTTGAAGCAACACTTTACTTTCTTAGCTGGAACCAAGGAAACTGGGAAGATTCTCTTCTTAATCACTTGGACAACACTTTGGTTTTGCTTTATGTGCTTGTGATCACTTGCATGGATTTTTTTTTTTGTGGGTTGATCCAAAAGACTAGATCTTTTTCCTATCTTCTTTGATCTTCTCATTCTATTTCTTTCTTTTGGTTTGCCCCTTTGATTTAAAATTTTCACTATGACTTGTTTATTTGATGTTTATGTTTCATCTGATGGCGTTCACTTCTGCTTCTTTGTCTTTTTAATTTCTTATAGTTTCCTTTTTTTTATTACACTATTTTCTTAATGGTTAAAGGTCATGCATTTGATGTCTATTGTTCCTTGACTTTCTTTTCGCTTGCTGATAAAACTTGAAAAAAAAAATCAATAAACGGAAAGATACTGTTTTTCACTTTTTTAATATCGTTTTTCCGGTGAAGAGTGTTATTTTCTTCATATATGTGTTACAAGTGAAGGAAAAAACATGCTTATAAAGATTTTGGTAAATTCTCTTGCACTCGCTGATTGCTAAATCTAGGAATTTTAACAAGCTTGGGGCTTTAGAATCTATGTCCCTTTTCCGGGTTTTCCTCCGATTATTTGTGTTGTGTGTTTAATGTACTGATTTCTGTCATTTGGTGAGTTTGAGATTGCGTGGATCCTCTCCTAACAAATTGTTTTACAACCTTGAATTGGAATCCCTTATGCAACTTTTTTGTCCTTACTCCTCTCATTACCGACGAGTACAACTTAGAGTCAGAGTTAAAACACCCCACCTGGTGCCTACTTTGCCTCTTGCTTTATTTTCATTCTTCTACCTTCCTTCCGAAACTGTCAGAACATTGCTTACCTTCCAATGCCACTGGTGTGATGGAGTAGTTTGCTGTTGCTGTTGCTGTCTCCTGTTTTATGGGTGGGACGATGGTTGTCCCATCATGATTTTTATTACTTCTGCGTACTATAAACATTGTTGAGCTTTTATGTTTTTCTGGTCTTAGTTTACTGATGAGATGATAATTGGACTTATCTGCAGATTGATTAATGCGGTTGTATTTCATTTTCAGTTGTGCTTTTGGGCAAATGAATGTATTTGCCGAGGAGTGGAGGGTTTAAAGCCCACTTCAATTTGATTACTTGCTGTTGCCATAGTTTATTTTGGGCAGAAGTAAACTGTTCAACATAGATATGAATCACTTGACTATTGAGACGGAAGATGCTTTTGCAAACTTGCTTGATCTTGCAGCTAATGATGACGTGGAAAACTTGAAAAGATCAATTGAGCGTGATCCTTCCTGTGTTGATGAGGTTGGCCTATGGTATGGCCGAAAGAAGGGTTCCAGGCAAATGGTTAATGAGCATAGAACCCCCTTGATGGTGGCAGCCACATATGGAAGTGCTGACGTTATTAAACTGATTCTTTCTCTATCTGATGTTGATGTCAATCGAGCTTGTGGGCTGGATAAAAGTACTGCACTGCATTGTGCTGCTTCAGGTGGGGCAGTGAATGCTGTTGATGTTGTGAAGTTGCTTCTATCCGGAGGTGCAGATCCTAATTTGGTCGATGCAAATGGTAATCGTCCAATTGATGTTATTGTTTTGCCACCAAAACATCAACATCTGAAGATGGCTCTTAAAGAGCTCCTTGCCACTGATGATTCAGTCACTGAATGTAATCTAAGGATCTCTACTCTGGCAAGAAATTCGAATTCCCCACCGCTTTCACCTTCCATGGAAAATGGGTCTCCTTTGTCTGGTTTAGATTCTCCTATGAAATCAAAGTTTGGCGATGCACCTTTTTATGGTGCATCAGAAAAGAAAGAATACCCTGTGGATCCATCTCTTCCAGACATTAAAAATAGTATCTATTCCACTGATGAATTCAGGATGTATTCTTTCAAGGTGAGACCTTGTTCTCGTGCCTATTCTCATGATTGGACTGAATGCCCTTTTGTTCATCCAGGGGAAAATGCACGGAGAAGGGATCCAAGAAAGTTCCATTATAGCTGTGTTCCATGTCCTGATTTTCGTAAAGGAGCGTGCCGACGAGGAGATATGTGTGAATATGCACATGGTGTTTTTGAATGCTGGCTACATCCTGCCCAGTACCGAACAAGGCTTTGCAAAGATGGTACAAATTGTGGCAGGAGGGTTTGCTTTTTTGCCCACACAGTTGAAGAACTTAGACCACTATATCTTTCCACTGGTTCTGCTGTACTATCTCCTCGGTCAAGCACTTCTGGTGCTACTGCAATGGATTTTGCTGCTGCCATGAATCTCTTGCCAGGCTCGCCTTCTTCGGTCTCTGTTATGTCTCCCTCACCATTCACTCCGCCCATGTCTCCATCTGCTAATGGAATGTCACACTCATCTGTTACTTGGCCTCAGCAAAATGTTCCAGCCTTGCATCTTCCTGGAAGCAATCTTCAGTCTAGTCGGTTGAGATCTTCCCTTAATGCAAGAGACATTCCAACAGATGAGTATTCTTTGCTGTCTGATTTTGATGTGCAGCAACAACAGCTCCTAAATGACTTGTCAAATCTTAGTCAACCATCTTTGAGCAACAACTCTCTGAACCGTTCAGGTCGGCTGAAAGTCTTAACACCTTCAAATCTTGATGATCTCTTTTCTGCAGAGAGCTCATCACCCCGGTATGCAGATCAAGCATTAGCTTCAGCTGTTTTCTCCCCTACTCACAAATCTGCCGTTCTCAATCAATTCCAGCAGCAGCAAAGCATGTTGTCACCAATCAACACTAGTTTTTCCCCGAAAGCTGTTGATCACTCTCTATTACAAGCCTCATTTGCATCTGGAAGAATGTCCCCTAGAAATGTGGAACCCATCTCACCGATGAACTCTCGAGTCTCCATGTTAGCTCAACGAGAGAAGCAACATCAGCAGCTTCGTAGCCTCAGCTCCCGGGAACTAGGGTCCAACTCGGCAGCCATTGTTGGCTCCGTAAATTCTTGGTCAAAATGGGGTTCTTCAAATGGTAAACTTGACTGGACTGTCAGTGCAGAAGAGTTGGGTAAGCTACGCAGATCAAATTCATTTGAGCTTGGTAATGGAGAGGAGCCTGATTTGTCATGGGTTCAATCTCTGGTTAAAGAATCTCCTACTGAGATGAAAGAAAAGCTGGCTTCACATGTCTCTATTGGGGCTTCCGCTAGTGAGAATTCAAATTTGAATGCTCAAATGGAAGCAGTTGATCATGCAATGGCGGCGTGGGTGGAGCAATTGCAGATTGATCAGCTTGTGGCTCAGCAAAACTAAAACAACATTTTCCAATCTCCTAGGTATTGAAAAACAGAAGATTTTGGTAAATAATTTCCTGTTTTTTGGGATTTTGTTGGAAGGTAAAACCTAACCAAAGAGGGTGGTGGAGATGGAGAAACAATGAACAGTCACTTCGAAAAGGGGTAAGAATTCATTTTCATAGTCATTTGTTATTACAGAAGTTACTAAACAGTGACATAACCTCTCGGGTACAATTGGGGGAAAAAAACAAAGTCGAGCCCAGAAACCAAGGTTTATTTTTTCGTCAAATATTCTTACCATCTGAATGCCTATTATTATTTTTGTCGTTTTGTTGTTCAAGCCGAGTAACGTGTTCGAGTTACGCTGTAACTAAGTTTAGATTCCAATGTCTTTCAGTTTCCTTCTATGTTCACCCTGATCTTTGGCAAGTGGCAACTAAAATAGTTATTGAAAAGCTTTCTGGTCTGGTGACATAGCTTCTGATATACTCTGCCAATTAGTACCTGATGGATGGAACTGAAATTAAGCTCAAGTTACATTTTGTTTTTGGGAGTGTCCACTGTCTTTTTTGAAATGTCAAAAGCTCATTTTGTCCAACTCTTGGTTGGTAATGAACATGATAATCTCTGCTAACTAATTGGAATAGGGGATGGATTGAGATGTGGAGCATGCCTACTGGTGGTTAATATAGCATACTTGAACAGCTTTTTAAATTGCAGATGATATTGTTCTTACCAACTCGTGCAGTAGCATCTAACATTGGCAATATATTTTCAATTACCTCAGGACTGTACATGTCCAGGATTGTTCAGTTCCTATCTAAGCACATGGGAGTTAACGAATAAACTAATAAAGGAGCAATTTTACTTCAGTAGTGAGATGAAAGTGAAGTCTATTGGGAACCCTTTTGCTTTCTTTCTATGTTATGCTAACATGAAAGATCTTTATAAATTGAACAAAACTTATATAGAAAATTGTTGGTGGGAGATGCTTGTGGCTCTTTGCGACCTTCCAGTTGGAAATTTAACAAAGAAGACAGACTTGAGAAGTTGGGTTTGGTGGTGAGCTCCAAACAAAAGGAAAAAGATATTGAAGAGGAAGAAACAAATGAGGTCTAGTGTCCAGAGTTTTAAGAACAAGAAATTGAAGAGGAGGAAACAAACGTGGTCTTCTAGTGTAAAGAGTTTTAACTCTTCCTTTGCACTGGTCAATTCCTGCCAGGGGAACAAACAAGAGGACATCTAATTCCTTTTCTTTTTCATCTAAAGAGTTTTAACTCTTCCTTTGCACTGGTCAATTCCTGCCAGGGGAGCAAACAAGTGGACATCTAATTCCATTTCGTTTTCGTCTACGAAGCAGCAGAATAGGAATGGACTAGTTAATGTGCAAGACGGGTAATAAGCCAAGAAAAAGAGACGAGACGTTAGAGCGGAAAAAAGAAGTTTGATATATTTGTAATTAGGGAGCCTGTGTGTGTAGATGTCTCAAGTTACATGAATTGTTAAACTAGAACTATGTTTTATTAATGTGTGAACAACTAATCACATTGTTGAAGGATTTGGACCAGCATTTAGGAAGAGTCTTTCCTAGGTTTGATGGTCCAGAAGTTTTCTGTGTTTACATAGTGCTAATGAATCCATTTAACCCAAAATGTCTCTTTATATGTTAAGCAATCTCGCCTTTTGCGTTACTCTGTCGAGTGCAATCCCATGACTCTTTCCTTTTTAGCTAGAAAAACCATTTTGCATGCAATCTTAACATAAGGCCTTTTAAAAGCTTTTCCCTGTCCAAAGGAAGTTCCTGTCGTCCTTGTATATCTTGTTAGGTAAGGAAATAAGTGTAGCCCAGTAAATGTACGAATCATTGAGCACAGAGGATATAAGTTGGAGCCTACCTGAAAAGATAATGATTTGTTGCACCAAAGGCCAATTTTATTTCTCACCATGTCATAAAGCTTATTGCAAACATTATAGGATATTCTGGTAGAGGTAATTGGCACACCAAGTTATTGGAAAGGAGGAAATTTTATAGGAAAATTAATGCTATCAACAACACGTTGAGCAAAGCAAACTGCATTCGTAGAGTGATATGTGCTTAATTATTTATACATTTATCTTTTAACACTTAGTGATTATTGTTATGAAATACTTAAGATACTCACTTTAGTTAATATTTGATTTTAGATATAATTAAGAAGCATAAAAGCTAAAATAAGTTAAGAGTACATTTATTGAGTCAACATTTTGATGTTCAAACTCAACCCCTGTAAATTAAGAAGGAGATAGATTAGGGTGATGACTGAACAATAAATCATAAGGACAACAACAATTCAGCCAAACTTGAGAGATAAACAGCCGTGTATATACTTATATGATCGTGTATACATTTGAAAGATCATTTTTGGACTTACATGATTGGAAACATAGCTATGTATTTTCACGAGTTTCACATTTTTATGAATTATATGGTTTGATACATGACTATGTATCAAATTGTGTATATACCCAGAAACCTAAATTTTTATATAAATAGAACATTTGGATGATAAAAACAAAGATGGATCAGTTTTGGGACACAACGGGGGCAAAACATATAAATGCTTGAGGTTAAAGTATCTTATGGTTTCCATGGTGCTAAAAGCACCTATTCACTTAACTCTACATATCGTAAATTAGAAAGGAATCTTGCAAAAAGAGGATAACTTCTTGAGAAGAAAGACACTTATTTTATCAAGTAACTAACTCAAATGTCGTGTTTGTGAACTAGCTAAATATCCAATTGCTCTTTATTTTTCTCATATATGAGATCAAAATAGCAATATATAAATGAGTAGCATCTCCTAATGAAGTGATTCAAAAAGTGGAAAATATGATGGTGGAAATCTTTTATAGTTATTAGAATGTAGTCCATTATACTATGTCAATTAATGTTATTTTTTGATTTGACATACAAGCTAATTGCAATTGAATATTATTTTTGTAAATTATATGGTGATTAATCTTTAATACAAGTTCATATCATTAATAATAGGTAAAGAGTTCAATAATAACAATTCAATATCAAGTTCAAGTTCTAATGGACATTGTTATCAACCAAGGAAGTTGTTAGTTTGGATCTTGGTTTAGAGAAATTTATAATAGAAAAGGGATAGAATTTCATATAATAGAAAGACGTTGAAAAATTATTTGGAATTTGATATTTTCTAAACAACTTATGATAAATTATTTCAAAATGATAATTGCATGAGATTTAGTTATTGCAATGTCTACAACTACCCTAATCACTTATCATCATCAACTTTTGTAAATGTTCATTTTGATGGTGTAGTGTAGTGTAGTGAAGTGGACTTTCATTAAATAAAGATTCAGAAAGATTAACACCTAAATATCTCCCATTTGATCCATTTATTTATTCTATGATAAGAAGAAAACCAGGAAACAAAGTAAAGATCTATTTGGAAAATCTATAGCATGTATTGATATTTCACAAGTTAAAACCAAGATAGGCTCCCTGCATCAACAATAAAACCACCAAACATCTCAGAATTTTTGTCCCTCCTTTGTTGCAATTAGATGTCAGGGTTTCCATTAATTTTAGACTGCGGTTATGCCTTTAGTAGGTCATAAAAGAAGCATCTTATAAGCATTATTACGTAACTAAGATAAATCTTACCAGAACTAAATTAGCAACATGATGTTTAAAGGGAATGAGTGACGCATGATTAAAATTACAAAATGACAAACTCAAAATGCAAAATAAAACACCACATGAATCAAAAGAAAAAGGATTGTTGAATTAAAATTGTTAAATTACAATAATGTTTCTATCTTTATACAATTAAACAAATCAAATAAGGCAAATAGTATATATCATTTATTACATGATGGCTGAAGTTATAAACTAACGTATGCTGAGGACATTGTAATACATAGTATAGACCTTATTATGTATCCCGGATCTACATGAAAGGATCAAAAAATGAAGGTAATGCGGAATACTTAGATTTCAGTTCCATCTCTAATTCTGATGCTAATTCTGAGCTTTAAACTATCACGAATCTCCCGAAAACTTTATGGAAAGTGCTCACCAAGACACGGTTTAGGTCTTTCTACAGTTTTCTCAATATGTAAGCTCCCTTAACAGGTCAAGGATTCCTTATACTTACGATTGATATGAGCAACTACAGGAGACCTTAACCTTTATATTGCTTCCATATCAGACTTTCCCATCACAAGGTCAATATAGACTCGGTCTACACTAATTAGGACCTATTTTTTATCTTGACGTCTGACAAAAAAATGTCTAACAGACATTTCATCAAATACTTAAAGTGTATTACGACATTAGCAGAAATCAGAATCCTAGATTACAACCAGTCAACCACAACTCCTCAGTCAAATCATAACCATCAACCATTGCCATCTGTAATCCTCATTTAAATCACAACCAACCAACCAAATTTGAGTAGTATGAGAGTACCTTAATACGTTAGCTGGTACGAGGTAAAGGAGGTAGGGGCGATTGCTACAGCTGGCGATTGGTGGCGCAACGACATGGCGATTGCTGGAGATTGGTGGCGCGGTGATGATTGATTGTTGAGTGAGACAGTGAGAGATAAGAGATGAGTGTTTGGTTGAGACGTGAGACGGTGAGAAAGACGGAGAGGGAGGGTGAATGAAGAAATAAAATTAATGCATAACGATGTTGTTTTACGAGAAAAGGCATTTACTACTTTGATGTTTAACCGGTTTAGACACTTTGGGTCTTAGGCCGGCCTGATTTTTTTCTTCCTACTAGACTTGAGATCTGGTCTAAGGCTTAGTTAACCTAAACTTGGTCCATTAATCACGAGTTAAGTTGGTCAGGTTGAAATGGCCATTCTTATGTATTTTATTTTTAGGCCTTATTTTAGCTCTTATATAAAGAAGAAATGAATTCGAACAAATTGTAGTCTTGTTCAGAAGGATTTGACATAAGTTTAGATTAAGTATTCGAAAAAGGTTTATAATACAAAATGTGTCCAATTTGTGATTAGGGTTAAGGAACATGGGTCTAATATGAATCCCTATCCGTGTTGGTAGTGATAACTAAGGCTGTGTTTAGTTGAATGTAAGATTTTTAATAGAATGGAATGGAATGATTTATAATATAATAGAATGTAAATAGATATAATATTAGAAAATTGTTGTTTGGGAGGGATAGGAGAGTTGATAGTGTAATATAGTGAAATGTTGTTTGGAAGAAGAGTTTATAATATAATATAGTGAAAAGTTGTTTATCATTTTACATTTCATCCTAAAGCTCCCAAATCGGAGATTTCTCATTTTTACAGTTTAGGATAGAATGAGATGTAATGTGAAATATTCCTCTTACATCCATTCTATTATAGACCCTCCTCCCAAACGATAGAATAATATTACATTCTATTAATAAACCCCTAACTAAACATAGCTTAAATGTCATTTATGGGTCTATAGTCTTTACAAACGAATTATTGGTTTAATATATTTCTGAGTTGTAATATATTAACTAGGTACTAAGCCATGTTGAGAAATTTATATTTAGAAATCGTTTCTGAGTTGTAATATATTAACTAGGTACTAAGCCATGTTGAGAAATTTATATTTAGAAATCGTGCTTGTATGGTTATTGTCATCTTCTTCTTTTTTATTAACAAAGAGAAGTAGTAACTAAGTGCTAAAATAGCCTCTGGGAAAAGCAACACCACAGGTGTCGATAAATAGAATAGGAAATAGTTCTCTTGAAGGCTCAATTAATATCTCACATTTCATCACCGAATCACAAGCTGCCTTAACAAGAGCATCAACACAAAAATTGCCCTTCGTCAAGATGTGTTGCAAGGAGCATGACCAATGCCTACTTCATAGTTCTCGTATATCCAAAATTAGACCAATAATGGGTGAGTTAAAACATTAGATGTTCCAATAAGGTAAATCACCACTTGGGCATCCAATTCACCCTCCGCAATCCTATACCCTACTCTTCATACTAGCAATAATCCAATCCACAAGGCTTGCATCTCAGCTACGATGTTTGAACAAATACCCAAGTGTACTTTGAAACCCACTAGCCAGATACCCTTACTACTACGCAGCAAGCCCCCAGCCCCTGCTTCTTCTTTTGCTGAATTAACAGCTTACGACGTGAATAATTTTTCTGTTATTCCAAAAAACTTATCAACAATTAGTATCAGAGTGGCGAACTTAGGAATAACTATGGCTGAATATATAAGAGGTGCGAAAATGCGACGCTTAGAAGAAAACTTGAAGGGACTAATGGAGGTGCAAATTCGAAACAAAAAATGTTGTTGGAATCCCAAGATAAGAGTGAGCGCATATTGTCAAAAATTCAAAATAAGAAGGAGAAGGTAGAAAAGGAAATGATGGAACTGAGAACCATACTTCTGCAATGGGGCGAGACATTAGGGCTAACTCAGATTGATGGAACCAACATCCCTGAGTAGCCATTTGTGATAAGAGACAAAGGAGAATAATCAACTGATGAGGTTGAGTAGAATCGAATTTCCTTTGTTTGACAATGATAATATTAAGTTGTGGTTGTACCATTGCAAACAATTTTTCCAGTTGGATCACACTTCAGAAAGGATGAAAGTGAATATTGCAATTCTACACATGGATAGACGAGCACAGGAGTGGTATCAACTATATATTAGGAATCGCAATAAATTTGAGATGGATGATTGGGACAAATTCATGAAGGCTATTAAATAGAGGTTCGATGCAGAGATGTTTGACGATCCAGTCGGAGATTTTAAGGATTTGAAGCAAATGGGAACAGTATTAGGCTACTGCACCCAATTCGATCATCATTCCAAGAGACTTTCATTATCAGAAGAGTACTTCGTTGGATTTTTTTACTAAAGGATTAAAGACTGAGATCAAGGTTACAGTGAAGTTGCATGAATCGCGTTCTATGCACTAGGCATATACATTATCTAGAAATCAAGAGGTGATCCTGTTATCAATGAGTAGAACAATGCTTAATCGAACCAACGTAACAACGAACACGAGTACTGGAGGTCATTGGAATTCAACCCCATAACCGTAGCAACCAGCCACCATTAACTGAAGTCCCAACACATAAGGAATCTTACCCACACCTACTTCAATGTTCCGTTCACCATTAGTAAGATCCTTTAAGCCTTCAAAACCCATCATCAGTAGGGATTTCCATGAGAAAAGAGCAAAAGGTCTATATTGCTGGTGTGACGAGAAATACAGCTTGAGCCATAAATGTAAGAAGCGACATCTTCAATTTTATGTAATATCGGGAGAGGACGATAGTGGGAAGACATCATTGAAACTGGAGGAGGAAGAGAGTGAAGAAGGGTTCAGTGAAGAAGAATGTTTAATAGTGCCTATGCAATCTATGATAGCATTGTCGAGAGAGGTAGAGTTAAAACAGATGAGGTTAGTTGGAATGCATCAGCAGCGACGAATTCACATCTTGGTTGATAATGGAAGTACACATAATTTTGTGGACACTACTATAGTCAGGAAAAGGGGTTGTGATCTTCAAGAAAGATGGAATGTAAACAGTGTTGTAAGAATTTCATCTGGACGATGCAAGGGACATAGTTCACCATGGACGCATTGGTGCTGTCAATAGGGGGTGCGACGTCATCTTATGAGTTCAGTGGCTGGTTAGTCTAGATGATGTACTATGTAACTTTAAGGATAGAAGGATGACGATTAATTGGAAAGGACACATAATAACGCTACAAGGAAACCCAGAAGGGAGACCTCAAGTCATTTCGAGTAAGGAGTTCTAGAAAACTCTGCGACATTCAACCAACGACCAGCTATTGATGATGCAACTAATGATTCCTATCGAGTATTAATTGCAACAAATGAGAATAATGGACGGGTAGGGGAGTGCCTTCGACGAGATTAACACTGTTTTGTCTGAGTATGTAGAGGTGTTTTAGGAACCAATTTAGCTTCCATTGGACCACAAACACAATCATCAGATTAAATTGAAGGACGAAGTCGATACCATCAACGTGCACCCTTATCGATATTTAAGGACGCAAAAGGATGTAATAGAGTAGTCTGTGTAGGAACTCTTAAAGTAGGGATTCATTTGCCATAGTTACAGGCCTTATGCTTCTCCTGTGATCCTTGTCAAGAAGAAGGACAACTCCTGGCGTACGTGTGTGGATTATCGGGAGTTAAACAAGCACACAGTTAAGTATAAATTTTCGATACCACTTATTGAAGAGTTGCTAGATGAGTTACCCTGTGCCAGTTGGTTTACCAAACTAGAACTACTTTTAGGATACCACCAAATTCGAATGCATGACATTCCAAAGACGGCTTTCAAAACATACGAAGGGCATTATGAATTTCTGGTCATACCCTTCGATTTAACGAATGCTCCTTCAACATTTCAGAGATTGATGAATGAATTATTTAGACCATACTTGCGTCATTTTTTGTTGGTGTTTTTTGATTATATATTAATTTACAATTCATCATTATCTTTGCATATATAACACATTGCAGTGGCTCTCCAGAAATTGAAGGATAACCAATTATTCTTATAAGGGAACAAATGTGTATTTGGGGTATGTCAAGTGGAATATTTGGGATATTAGATTTCAAAAGGAGGGGTAGCAACAGACTTTCGAAAGGTCAAGACGATTGAGGAATGGCCTGAATTGAAAGGAATTAAGGAATTGAGAGTATTTGTAGGGATCATAGGCTATTATAGGAGGTTCATTAAAAGGTATGGATGATAACTAAACCTTTGACAAAGATGTTTAAGAAGGAACGACTAACCCACTTGGAATGGAACCAAGAAGAGTAGACAACCTTCAAGAGATTAAAGGAAGCAACTGTGGTGGTTCCAGTGCTAGCATTAAAGAATTTTTCAAAAACTTCCGTGGTTAAAACTGATGCAAGTGGACAGGGAATCTAGGCAGTGTTACAATATGAAGGACATCCTATTGCCATCCTCAGTAAATCGTTAGCTTGAAGGCATCATGGTTTATCTACTTATGCAAAAGGAGTTTTTGAGTGTGATCAAAGCAATTAAAAACCGACATCACTATTTGAGCCTCAAAATGTTTATTGTTTGAACTGACCATCAAAGTTTTACATACTTACTAGAGTAACGTCTCTCTACACCTTTTCAACATTATGGCTACCAAAACATTTGGGGTATGACTTTGAAGTGCATTACTACAGTGGGAAAGAGAATGTAGCTGCTGATGCTCTCTCTAGAATTACCAATGCAAAAATGTTGATGTTATCTGTGACACAAATACAAGGCGAATTGTTGGAAGAAATTAAATAGAGTTGGCAAGAAGATCAAGGAATTCAAGATATCATCAGAAGGTTGGAATCAACCAATATGAAGTCTAGTGTTTATGAGTGGTAGGATGGGTTATTGAGATGGAAGGCGAGGTTGGTCATAGGAGCAAACAAGAAACTTCATCAGCAAATCATTGGAACTAGCCATGATGACGCCATGGGAGGTTATGTAGGGGTGGTAGATACACTGAAGAAGCTACAGAACATGTTATTTTTGGAAAGGAATGGCTAGGGCTGTTCGAGCCTATATCCAGCTATGCATGAGTTGCCAAAGGAACAAATATGATAGTTCTGCTTATCCTGGTCTGTTGCAACCAATTAAAATTCCAGAAGGTATAGTTGGTAGGAGGTGAGTGTTGATTTTGTGGAAAGGATACTGATGTCGGGGAAATCAGTTATTTTAGTAGTGGTGGATTGATTTACGAAATACTCTCATTTCATTCCTATTAAACATCCCTATTTTACTTGTGACATTGCGAAAGTATTCCTTTATAATGTGTTCAAACTACATGAAATGCCAGAATCAATTATCAGTGATAGAGATCCTATATTTTTAAGTAAGTTTTGGCAAGAGCTCCTGTGCTTGTAAGGAGTTAAGCTGAAATATTCCACTGCCTACCACCTGCAGATAGACAGCCAGACGGAATCAGTAAACAAGATTCTTGAAACTTATCTACGGTGTTTTTGTTGTGAGACACCTTAGAAATGGCAGTAATGGATACCTCTGGCGAAGTGATGATATAACACGACCTATTAGCCTTCTATTAATTCTACACCATTTGAAGCTTTGTATGGATATCCACCACTGATCTATATGCCTTATATCGCAGGGGACTCTAAGGTGCTAGAAGTCGATCAAGTTTTGTAGAACAGGGAGGCGATGACCAGCATCACAAGATTTCATTTACAAAAGACCCAAAATTGAATGAAGAAATATGCGGACTCCAAGAGATCAGAACGTGAATTTAAGGTTAACAAGTTGGTGTTGTTGAAATTACAGCCTTACAAGTAACATTTCCTTCAGAAAAGAAGCAACCAGAAGTTGTCACCCCTATTTTACAAACCATACAAGGTGATTCAGCGTGTTAGGTAGGTGACATACAAGTTGGAGCTTCCATCAAAGACTGTAATACACCCCCGTGTTTCATGTTTTGCAACTTAAGAAGGCACATATAAAGCAAGGCAGTATTTCTTCAGCCTTACCGGAATTCCTCACTTTGGTGGAACAAATACCAATAACAGTGATGGACTGGCGCATAAAAAGAAGAAACAATTATACAATCACTTAGTGGTTAATTCAATGGTTGGATGGAGAGAACACCTTCAATGGTTGGATGGAGAGAACACCGGAGCGACATAGGAATACTTATTTGACCTCCAAAAATGCTTTCTGGAAGCTAACTTGATAGACAAGGACGTTAAGGGAAAGGGAATTGTTGCATAATCATATGAGAAAAAAGACGTTAACACGGGAAGCAACGAAAGCTCGTTTTGAATTTCTTTTAACGCAACGTTTAAATAAGGACTCATAGTTGTAAGCATATACTAAAGCATACTAAACAGTGAATCACGTGTATTAAAGGAATCTGTAACGGATATATAGATATGTCAACATAGAATGAAAATGTTTTTTCTCTCTAAATCTCTGCGATTTTGTGTGTTTTTCTCTCTCTTTGTTCTCTGCGTCTTCATCTATTGAATTAACAACTTACGATGTGAATAGTTTTTCTATTATATCAACAGTTGTCTCGAGCTGCCTCATCCATATTAAGTTTGACAGTATGCATAGGCGGAGAAAACCAACTTATATAGCTAGTCGGAGGCACACCCCATTGACGTTTAGAAACATAACGTTGTAATTCAAGTGTTGTTACGCAAATGTTGAAGACACTAAAAGCAACATCAATGACCACTTCATAAGGCACCAAACTAAAATGACATCGTCAAGTCCATGGCTACTAAACTGTAACGGTAAAGACTAACCGCTAATCAAGACTACTTGCCAATTATATTCCATTACCTAGTTATTGTCATCTTGATTAATCAATATTCATTTACTTTTATTTGGTTCAGATCCAATTTTTTTATTTAATAAATATATTTATTTTAAAAATATCTTTACAAATTTGAATAATTAATTCTTAATTATAAATAGTTTTAATCATTACAATGAATATTAAAGTATTATTTATTTACTAGTAAAAATTTACAAAATTATTTATTTATTTTAATAAATATTATTAATTTAATTAATAAGTATTATATTAAAGATTATAATAAAATTATTTATTTATTTATTTAATAAAATTAGTTTGAAATTAATAATTTAATTTTTTGTTTTTGAAAATACAGAAACCAAGCTAAGGAAGTGCTAGCAAGTTTCATAACTTGCACATGCAGGAGATGAAGCTTCCCGCGCGCTTCATGATGTTGCTTCCTCTCTCTTCATTGCCATCTGCCTCCCCCTCTAATCTTCAACAGATTGCTTCTTCTCAGCCTAGAGGTCACTTCCTCTTCTCGCTCTTTGATCTCTTTGCTTAGATCTCAAAGTTTTGATTTTTTTTTTCGTTTTATTCACATTATGTGCTCGGGCGCTATTGGGTCCCCTTAATTTTGCGTTTCAATTTTTTTTTCCTTCCTATTCTTCAAAGATAAAAGGGGTATTTAAAGTTTAGATTTCTTTCTAGTAGAAAGGATAAAAGAAGTTGCTGACTAAACTCCCAATAATTGAGCTCAAGCAATTTGCTGATGCTCATGCCGTCTATCATAACAACAATGTCAGTAAGCATATTTGAATTGCTAGGCCTACTATAGTTATAAAGGAATAATTGTTTTATCATTCAGTTATTGGTGCTATCTGATTCCTGTTGAAATTTTATTGCCAAAATGCATTTGTATGTCAACACTTTCTAATAAGTTCTATTTTAAGAGGAAATGTGATTTGTATGTTTGGCTATGGTTTGGAATGTCGTGGCTTCAGTTGTCACTGGTTGTGCTATTTCCAATATTTTTATTAAAGAGTATAGAAGGAATGCATTGGTAAGCAAATGCTAGATTTGTTATATGGTGAAGTTGCTTCTTTGGAGATGTACAGTAGTTGTCTTGGGGTTTAAAGATAAGTCACTTCTTATTTGATGTTGCGGTTCCATCCTTAAGATGTGCAGCTCGTTCACTTGGTTGTTATACATGGTTGATTTATAGCTTCTTTCGATTTATTGGACATTACTTCCAAAATAGTGAAATATGGCAGATTTCTTTTTCTTTTGGTAATTGATAATTCCATTAACGGGAAAAGATTACAAGTGAAATATGGAGGACTTTCCTTTAAATGTTTATTTGCCCTTAGATTTCATTTAATTGGTTATTTCACTATATTTGTGTCTTATATGTTGCCATTTGAAGAAAAAGTAGTAAAGAACATCAACTGAAAAAAAATGTTGTTACTATTTATTAGATCTACTGTGATTGTAAAGTTTTCTTTTTACGTTTGGTTTGAGCAGGTCTACCAAAGGTTGTACTAAAAAAGGGGAAGACACATATTTTTAAGGAGGGAAACCCAATGGTATACAGTGGAGCCGTTGATAGGATAATTGGTAAACCACCACCTAAAATTGGGGATATTGTGTTGGTCACCGATGGGACAGAGAAACCTATTGGGTGGGGTTTATACAATTCAATGTCAATGTTTTGTGTTAGGCTTATGCAGCTTGAAGATGAAGCTACAAGGTGTGTAATTAGCATAAGCTTTCCCATTGGTTTTGTTTCTTTATAAGGGTACTCAATTCTTTATGCATGCCATTTAGAGATCCATCTTGTGCATTGAACATGGGGAAACTTCTTGAAACAAGAATTGAAGCAGCTGTCAAGTTGCGTAGGAGATTAGGTCTACCATCTACCCATACAAATGCATATCGCCTTGTCAATAGTGAAGGAGACAGGTACTTTATATTTCAAGTTGCTACCTATTGCATACACAGGGGACTTCATGTGTTTTGTACAGCTAAATAAAATTTCCAGTTATAACAATTTAACTCTAGTCCTATTGTTTATATTTTTAACAAATTTCACCTATAAAATTGTAAAGTTTATCGATCATTAATTGTAAAACAAGATATTTGTCATAGCATTGTCTCCTTCATACTCAAACTTCATCTCATGTGGACTTGCACCAATGATTTTTGTTTTTAATGGAGTTGATTAAAAATTTCAATACGATAGAGGGTTTTAAAATTGAATTGAAACCACCTAGTATTACTTTGCACTTACACAAACCACAAGTGATCTATGTATAACTAACCTAATTCTTATTTCACTTTTTAAAATGTTAGGTCTAGGTGTTTTATCATGTACAGATACATGCATATTTCCCTAAAATGGACTTGTATGTTAATGCAATCTAGTTCCTGAATAGATGTATGGCACCTTCTAGATATTAATCAAAGTAGGTTGAATTGTCACTAGTAGATGACCTTAAGTAGAGCAATGACCCCTCCTATTGAATGTTGGGCTATCTAATTCTTGACGTATATGTCCAGTGATACTTACATTAGAACTATCATATGTAATGCACAATATTGCTACACTGGTGAATATCAAAGACTTCACTATGTTGTACATCCTAATCTGGCTTTGATAGGAAACTCAGTAGAGATTTGTATTATTTACGTAATACAGTAGCAGAATAACTCCTGGAAGATAGCTCCCAGGCCAATAACTCCTGGAAGATAGATTCCAGGCCAATACAAGTTCTGTATTTCCAGAATATGAATGATGATTGTCCCCCCTCTCTATACCGAATCCTATATATCTTCTGTACCTCCTCATTCTCACTCTCTCTCTGTAACTAATTTCTAACCTCCAGCCTATGTGGCATTTGTATTTGTTCCCCTCCCCATTGTACCCCTACGGATGTGGGTTTGAATGTCTTAGTGGCTGTTTACTAATACTAATACTAGCAATAACTAGGAAGGGTGCTAACAGGCTTGGTCTTCCTATTGCATGCCAATACCTCATTACAGATTGTCTGGATTAATTGTCGATGTTTTTGGAGATTTAGCTGTGATTGCATCATCTGCTGCTTGGGTTGAAAAGTACAAACAAGAAATTGAGGCTTACATTAGTAGAATTGAGGAAGTTACCCATATAAACTGGAGGCCATCAATTGAAATTTTAAAGGAAGAAGGAGTGGATTTGTCAGATTTGGTAGAAAGGCATGCATCAACTTTTCCTGAAAGAATAAAGGTAGAATACACTATTGAAACTACATGGCAACATTTGCACAATTAATTGTAATTTACCAATAGCATGATATGCTTGTGATGATGCAAATGCCACTTTTGTTGCACAAATTTACATTTTCTTTTCTCCTAATTAGGTATGTTTCCATTTACGTGTTTATGATCGATCCAATTCATTTTCATTATGATTTATACTTCCACTTTTTTCTTTAATGCAGTTGTGTTTTATTTCCATTTAGACATATGACATTGTTTGTCTGATGTCCATTAATAACTCATTGTAGTTTACGTAACAGTTAATTGTGATGTAAAAAGGATAAATGATAGTAGGCCAATGAGTTTCATGATTTTTATTGCTAATATTTTTTTTTTTAGTTTTTGCCTTATGGTATTACAGTATGTTGCCTGTTGAAACCTATTTCCATAAAATGCTTTCTAATTCCTTGTTGAATTCTCTAGTGCATGAACTACAACTGATTCCTTCTTAATTTGTATATTCAAGGTTGTTGAGAATGGTATTTCTTATGCAATTTCATTGGTGGGCCAGAAGACTGGATTTTATGCTGATCAACGAGAGAATCGACACTTCTTATCCACAATTTCAAGAGATCAGAAAGTTCTTGACCTTTGTTGTTATAGTGGTGGCTTTGCTCTTAATGCAGCACATGGAGGTGCCATAAATGTCACAGGTATTAGTTTGTTGTTAACTTTCCTTATTCGATTTCTCCTTGTTCAGAGAACTTGTACAACTGAAATAGAGTTGATGCATTACATTGCTATCCTTTTCTTCTTTCATCATTAGAGATTGAATAGGAAGTTAGTTCTGTTCATGTGAATTTGTAGAAGAAAATACACTGTTACTGCTTAGAATAGACAAAATTTGATCTTTAGAACAACACTTTGCTAGAGGATATTCAACTACAAAATTGGGGAAGAAGCTATTGCCCCCAAGCATTTGCATTAATTAAGAGCAATTGCATTTCCTTTTTGTAACCTCATTGCTCTAACCAAGGATGACATTCCGTTGCAATGGAGAATTACAGGATTATCTGGTCCATTTATGTTTCCTTTTTTTAATTCCAATATATACTGATTTTTGTGTACATACCTTATATCTATTGCTCATTGTTAAATTTGAACCTTGAAAGCTAATTGTGGGAATTTCAGTAAAAGTAGATACAAGAAAACTAGAAAAATGAAGGTTAATCAAATTCTATAGAAATGATGAAAAAACAAACTGTTTTTGCTAACTACTATTATTTATGGCTTGGGAACTAGAAAAGGAACTATTATTGGTTTTATTTTATCATGATATTAATTATAAGTTCCATTTTTTAAGTATACATATCAATTTGATATTCTTCGTTGGAGCTACTTTAACTACGAAAAGGGGAAAAGCAAAAAATAAAGAAAGTATGGTTGCTTTCTTTCCACTGAAGGTGAAATTTTGTATTAAAAACTCGTCATATAATCCTTCTCTATTTATGTTTAAATTAAGTGCTCCAAAGTTTCTTAATTTACTAAAAATTGTTTATCTAGAAATTCCATGTATTATCAACACTAATTAAATAACTTCATAAATTTCAGGTGTTGATTCATCATGTCCTGCTGTGGAGCTTGCTAAAGAGAATATTAATCTTAATAACCTTGATCCCAGAAAAATATCTTTCGTGAGGGAAGATGTAACAGAATTCATGAAGGATGCACTTTCAAGAAAAGAATCATGGGATATAGTTATTTTGGATCCTCCTAAATTAGCTCCAAATAAGAAGGTATCATAACATGTATTTACAATCTTGCTCAATAGAACTTATGTTGAGTAAAAATTAGTACAGAAAATCTCACTAGTTTAACTTAATATGCAATGGTTTGAGATTGGCTAGTTTCCTTATGTAGCTTCTAGCATGCTATGCACAAATAAAAACATAAAAGTTTGTATTGTTAACTTGGTATTAGTTAAGGCATACTCATGTTTAAGGAAATTTTTTTAGCTTGCACATTAGTCAGATATCTAATAATTCTTTTATGTATAGTAGTCTCCAATCCTCTTTAGAAGATTTCATTTGGTGATAACCTATTTCCCTTAGAATCTGTAATATGTGGTTATCGCTCAATTTGTAGACTTACTAATTTAGCATTGTTGATTGAAGATAGTGTTCTTCACTTTTGTAGCTCGGTCTGGAGATATTCCATTGATGTTATATTGGAAAATGTCGTATTCTTGATATATAGTTCAAAAGAATCTTTGTTTACCTCACTTCTAAACACTCCGATGCCATTTGAATTTTCCTCATCTTTGTGATTGTGATAATCCTGTTGCCTTTTTTCTCTTGCCTAGGCATATGGCCTGTTGCTTTGGTGTTGTACTTATGTTGTCTAAGTTATTCTTGGAGGTTGCTCCATAATATTGTGATTCTTGTTACTTAGGTTTTGCAAAATGCATCAGGCATGTACAAAAGGTTGAACTCTTTAGCTATGAAATTGACGAAGAGGGGTGGTCTTCTCATGACTTGTTCATGTTCTGGAGCAATGACCCAGAGTGGAATGTTCTTGCATGTCCTACAGGCAAGTGGTATTTTCAGCTATATCTGCATTATTGTTGTCTAAATGAGACAACTACCCATGCTCCATTTGGTGGGAATCTCAGAAGGCCATTAATATTGCCTTTTAGTCATTAATTATACGTCTTCTGTTTGAAAGTTTATGTGTTTTCCTTAATTCTCCTTTAGTTTGAAATGTTGCTAGTTAATGATGTATAATTGTTGTAAGATGTGAAAGAAAGTGCAAAATATTGAATAATGATGCTAATATCTTTTCATGTATTTAGTGAGCTAAAAGTGTTGTTCCTCCTGCAGTACATTTAGGTCCTATTTGACATGTGTGATATGCTATAATGTACTTGATAAATCCTAAGATGGATTTATACGGTATGACATCCCATCCAATTAGAGTAAGGTCATAGGTTGGCATCTTGTCCCTTTTCTTTTATGTTAGGTAGTGAATTCGTCTTGTTTGTGTCAACGACATTAATTTGTCAATTATGGGTAAGGAATTGGTTTCAGTTTTGGTTATGCATTAATACACCTCTATCAAAGGTTGATTTTATGCCTTATCAGAAGCAGATTATGTGCCTTTTTTACAGCTATAGATTTGAAAATCTTTCCTTGAGTAGGATCTATATGTTTTAGATAGATATGTATATGATAATTTAGCTATTTTTAAGGCTTGAAATTTACCATGCACTTTGTATACAATGAGAGTTCTCCATGAAGAGAAGACAGGATTTTCAGGCTAAAAGTTCTCAAGTTGTCGTGGTATCAAAGCCTTTTGTTCTAATCGACTCTTTTGTCTAATCTCATCCTAGTCCAGGCTTTTGTCCATCTCAATTCTAGTTTCACTTTGTTTGTCTCAAAAATAGTTAATCTCCTAGTCTTTGAATATTTAATGCCATGTCTTTGTTGCTTCCCTTTTTTATATGAACTCTAGTCTTTCTAGAAATTGAGGACTTACAATTATGTTTTTTATATTCCAATGCTCAATGAATAAAATAGACTAGTTTTTGATCCGTGAGAGCTAGTCTATCTAGGATTCTTATATTTTAAGCGATCTTAGATTCCAAAAATGATATTTGAATAGTTTTATTTGTTTTGATTCAAGGTGCAATTATTGCTCTCTACAAATCCTATATAAGTGATTCTCATATGTATTTTTTTTTAACTTTTTGTTATATGAAACTCAGATCTGAAATCCTAGATTCCAGCATACAATAAATTTCCAGCAGCTCTAGATTTTTTATATAACTTGTTTTTGTCAAATCGCCTTTCCATCATCAGCTCCATAATTACCGTGGGTATTGGTTATATGTAAATTCCTGAATACGTTTTATTCGAATTAAAGCAACCATAAACTCAGATGGGAAAAGTAAATGTTATTTACATTAACCAGTTGTTGATGCTTTATTACTAACGCCTTAAGTTTTTCAATGGACAGAAGGCTGCATCAATGGCAGGAAGGAAAGTGACTGTTGTTCGACACGCAGGAGCAGCTTCTGACCATCCAATTGATCCATCCTACCAAGAAGGCACATATCTTTCAAACGTTTTATTGAGAGTAATATGAATGACATAGTTTTGTACTAATTTTACTTTTGGTTAGAATTCATATGCCTTTAAAACATACCAGAATCACTCTGCAGCAGCAGCTTATATAATGTCCATAACTCTATTTCCCAAGCAAACAACATCCAGCAGTATACAATGTTAAAGAGTAATTTGAAAATTAGTCTAGATACATGGATGTTTAAGTTCAATGTTAGGAGTTTAATTATGTTCATGTATTAGTTACATAATTAGATATTGGTCTATGTATGGTTTATTTATTTGAGTTCATTAATGGGTTCATGTACTTAGATATGAAGAGTCATTTTTGTACTTATAAATATCCTTTTGCACTTAAACTAAATTATTCAAGTGAAATATAACCTCTTCTTCTAAACAATTCTTTCCTCTCTAAACCTCTTCACTTTTTTACAAAGTGATATTAGAGCCAAGTTCTTTGAGAAAAGGCAAACAATGGTGGAGTATATCCTTTTCAATTCTCTTGCCTCAAATGAAAATTATGAAACATGACATCTTCGCAAGAAAGCCGTGCTTAGCTCACAAGATGTTTGGGAGATTGCAGAGAAAGGTTTTATGTAATCTCAAAGTGAAGCCGATTTGTATCAAACTGAGAAAGATGTTTTGGCAAAGATCAAGAAGGATCAATAAGCCCTCACTTTCATCCATTAATGTCTAGATGATTCAATATTTGAGAAGGCTGATGTTATCACTTCGAAAAAAGTGAAGACAACGTTTGATGAAATGGTAGAAGGCAACGTTTCTTTTAGAGATTCGTCAAAGATTCAAATTCGTGAAAAAGGTACCATTCTAATTTCTTAGGTAGAAGCCATAGACTTATTAATGATGTCTATTATGTGCCAAAATTAAAAAGTAATATTTTAAGTTTGGGGCAACTTCTTGAAAAATCCACATGAAAGATTGTTGTATTTGGCTTAGAGATCAACATGCTCAATTGATTGCTAAGGTGTTTATGTCGAAGAATAGAATGTTTATGTTAAATATCAAGACAATCGAAGCAACATGTTTAAAGGTGGATGTGAAAGATGAAACATGGCATTGGCCACTTGAATTTTGGCGCATTCAATGCATTGGGAGATAAATACATGGTGAAAGGAATGCCCTCTGTCAACCACCCACATCATTTATGTAAAACATGTTTACTTGGCAAGCATTCAAGAAGAAGTTTTCTAAAAGAAGTGGTGACAAGAGCAACTGCACCACTTCAACTTATTCATACTGACATGTGTAGACTAGTCAAGACATTATCAATGGGTAAAAGTAGATACTTCTTACTTTTCATTAATGATTATAGTAGAAAAATATGAGTTTATTTCTTAAAGCAGAAATTAGAAGCATTTGAAGCATTTAAGAAGTTCAAGGAACATGTAGAGAATGAAAGTGGCTATACAATTAAAGCCCTAAGGTCGGATAGAGAAGGCGAGTTCATAACTAAGGAGTTTCTTGATTTATGTGAAATACATGGAATCTGTCATCTGTTAACAGTCCCAAGATTGCCCCAACAAAATGGAGTAGACGAAAAGAAGAATATAACAATTCTTAACATGGCTCGATGTATGTTGAAGGCCAAAAATATGCCTAAAGAATTTTAGGCCGAAGCTATTTCTTGTGCAATTTATTTGTCAAATCGGTCTCCAATGAGAAATGTCAAAGATTAAACTTTGCAACAAGCATAGAATATAATAAAGCCTAGTGTTGCTCATCTAAGAGTTTTTGGAAGCATAGCATATGCTCATGCGCCGCAACAAGAAAGATCCAAGCTCAATGATCGAAGTGTTAAGCATGTATTCATTGACTATGACCAAAATTTCAAAGGCTACTGATTGTACAATCCAAGAAATGGAATATTGTGAGCAGAGATGTCGAATTTAATGAAGAAGCAATATGGGATTGGGAGATACAAGAAGAATGCACTTACGATTTTTTTTCCAATACTTTAAAGATGAAGAGCAAGAAACCACAATAAATATTCTAGAGACAACTCCACCTGCTTCTCCAATTACACCTAATTCTTTTTCGTCTATATGTAGAGAAAGTTCAACTCATGAAGCACAAAAAATGAGGAATATTTATGATATTTATAAACAAACAAAAGAAATCAATGATGTTGATGTAAGTAATTTCTTTTGTTTTCTTGTAGACAGTGAACATGTAAATTTTAGGGAGGCCATGAAGGACAAAAGATGGAGACAATCCATAGAGGAGGAGATCAAGGCAATAGAGAGAAACAATACTTAGGAATTATCAACTTTTCCTAAAAGTGACGAAGCTATTGGAGTTAAATTGGTCTACAAGATAAAAAAGAATGTCAATAGAGATGTAGAGAAATATAAAACAAGGCTCGTTATTAAAGGCTACAAGCAAAAGAATGAAGTGGAAGTGAACACTAATGATCAAGTTGTAGATATTTTTATGAAATTATTCAAATTTGAAAATTTTCAACATTTGAAGACAAGACTTAGAGTTCGAAAGAAAATTTCAAATTAAGGGGGAGTGTTGAAGAGTAATTTGAAAGTTGATCTAGCTACATGCATGTTTAAAGTCTAGATACATGGATATTTAAGTTCATTGTTAGGAGTTTAATTATGTTCATGTATTAGTTACTTAATTAAATATTGGTCCATATATAATTTTGAGTTCATGTACAATTTATTTATTTGGGTTCATTAATGGATTCATATATTTAGATATAAAGAATCATTTCTTGTACCTATAAATAGTAATACCTCTTTGTACTTTAACTAAAATCATTCAAGTGAAATACATCTTCTTCTAAGTAATTCTCTCATCCCTAAACATCCTCGCTTCTTATCAGAGTCTACAGACATTTAAGAAAAAAGGGAAGTTCACTAAGAGTCACAAAGCTGAGCATATAAAGCGGTCAAAGACACTGACCTTCGGTGGAATCAGACTACGACCTTGTCATCCAAAAGATCGTCGAAAAGAAACCATTTCGATGTGACTGGCAGCTGCCTTCGGTGGCAGTTGGGACTGGCAAGCGATCCAGCAGTACCTCCAAGTCACAGTGTGCTTGGCACTAGCCCAGTTCGGCCCTGTGCTCGCGATAGGGACCAAGGACAGTTTACAGTGGGACCATACCCCGCATGGCAGGTTCACCATAGCGTCTACTTACGCTTTAATCGAGGGGCACCACACGGGCCTCAAGCACCCGCTGTGGAGCATAATCTGGAAATGGGCGGACTCACAGCGCATTCGATCGTTTTTATGGCTCATGGCTAAGCGGAAACTTTTGACCAATCAACAGCGTGTCGCCCGTCATCTTGTCGTGGATAGCCGATGCCAGGACTGTGGGCAAGAAGAGTCTATCGCCCACGTGTTGAGGGATTGCCCGCGAGTGCAAGCTATCTGGCACAAGTTTCCCCAGGCGGTGACCGGTCCGAGTTTCTTTCAGCAGGATGAAGAGTCGTGGTTATCCTCCAATCTCACCGACCATACTCAGGTGTACCAGGATGCGTGGTCCACGGTCTTTGGAGTCACTTGCTGGTTTCTTTGGAAATGGTGGAACGGTAGCTTGTTTGATCAGGGCTTCGTTTGGCCGAGCGAAGGCCACCTATTCATCTTGGATTACGTGCGGTGGATCACTCGAGTCAGGGCGATGACTAATTGTGTGTTTCCCACGCAAGGAGTGCCAGTGGGATCTTTTGTGGGCTGGATTAAACCGCAACCAGGTTGGGTGAAGGTCAATTCAGATGGCGCAGTCCACTCGGGCTCCACATCGTCTACCGTTGGGGGACTGATTCGGGACTAGAAGGGGGTGTGGTGCGGGGGGTTCCAACACCACCTAGGCAAGGGATCCCCACTAGCGGCCGAGCTTTGGGGAGTGCACTTCGGCCTCACCCTGGCGTGAGGTAGAGGTTATCGCCGGGTGGTGGTCGAAACAGATTCTCTCGAGGTTATTAACCTGCTTTCTGATCCCCCTTTTGGACTAACTGAGTTTTCTATTTTGGTAACAGGAATCCAGCAGATACTCCAACGGGAGTGAGCGGTTCGCATTCAGCATGTCTTCCGGGAAGGAAACCAGTGTGTCGACAATTTCGCTCGCCTCGCAAGCAGGTTAAGTCCGGGTTTACATATCCTTCAGGAGCCCCCTTTAGGCATTCAGGAACTTCTTCATCGAGATGCGCTAGGCGCAGTGTACCCCTGAGCACTCATGTGGTCTGTTTTTTCCTTTTGTATACAAAAAAAGAAGAGACCATTTCGATGTTGACACCTGACTTGACACGGTTTTAAGAACGAAAGGGGTTTGAATATCGCTCGAAATGAGGAGATTCAAAGCACAAAAGAGGCAATGATTTCCTTGATAAACAAGTGCGGAAAGCAAATTGTGTATCCTGGGAATTTTATACTATTGCTAATAAGTCTACTGACATCTATTGAAACCTTTTTCTTTTTTTTTTATAAAAAGGGAAAAGTACATCAATTACTAATTAGACGGGAGAAACTACGCCCCGACTGATCTTCTAAAAGAAGATTCTGGCACCCTAATGGTGAAACATCAAAATAAGTGATCCCAATGTCACCAGGACAGGCCCGGGTAGCAAGCCAATCTGCGCATCTGTTACTCTCTCGGTACACATGCCGATGAACAACACTCCAGTTTCTGATGAGAAGCTCGAGGATACCCATAAGGAGAGGGTTGTCGGACTGAGAGCGGGATGACACAGAAGAAAGGAGCTGATGCACCCCCATCGAGTTCACTTCCAACTCAATACGACGACAACCCAATCGCCAGGCCATGGTGAGGCCTGTGTAAACTGCCCAGAGCTCCGCTCCCTGTGGGGAGCACCAGCCTATGAATTGAGAGAATCCACCAATCCAAATACCGTCACTGTCGCGAAGGAGTCCTCCAGCGGAAGCCGTGAACTGTGTGCCATTGCTAGCCCCATCGGTGTTCAACTTGACCCAACCGTCCTGGTGCCGTCTCCAACCAATCTGGTGCTCCTGTTGAGGGCAGAATCCGGTACCGCCCAGCCGGCGGACCCCCAAAGCCTGCTGAACCTGATCTGCAAAAGACAAGATAGTAAATGAAGGTGAGGGACGTCGGACAAAATCAGAAACAAAAAGAGCCTTGTTCCTCCATGTCCAGAGGAACCAGCAGGTCAACCCAAAAAGAAGCGGCCAATCCCGGCCCTGCACCCGACGGTGCGGGAGGAGATTGGCATGCAGCCAGTCTCTGGCGGGAAGAGAAAAGGAAGGCGAGGTGACGATGTCCGTCTAGAATGTGGCCCATACTCGACGCGCCAGTGGACAGTCCCGAACCACATGAAGAGAGGATTATTCATGTGAGCAATGTAGGCAGGTGTCGTCGGCGGTAAGGTGTCGTCTCACCCGCTGCTGGTTACTAAGCAAACGATCCTTCGCAAAGAGCCATAAGAAAGAGCGCACTCGCTGAGGACCATTCCACTGCCAAAGGACCCTCCACAGACCAGATGGATCGGCAGGCGGGTCACCCCGAAGAAGAGAGTAGGCCGAAGCGACAGTAAAAAAACCATGCTCAGAGGCTCCTCAAACCATCCTGTCTGGGCCCATTCGCGGGGAGGGGGGAAACGTGCTTCCGATAGCCCAACAAATCGGAGGCGGGAGGAAACCCTGAATGGCCGACAAATTCCACTGTCCTGTGGGGTCGACAAAATGGCTGACCCGGTGGTTAATGATGGAATCCGGGACGTCCTGGGAAGAATGAGCCAGGAGGGGACCGATGCCCGTGACCCAAGGGTCGCGCCAGAAGCGAGGCGTCAGACCATCACCGATTCGCCATTGTAGTCCCTGAATCACAACGTGCCAAGTCGCTCGGATGCTCCGCCATACCATCGATCCCCGAATGGGAGGAAGGGAGGAGGGAAGACGGTGAGCTTCAAAAGCATATTTACCATAAAGCACCTGAACCCATAAGGCGGTGGGGTTATTGATCATGGCCTAGCCAAGTTTGGCCAAGAAAGCATCGTTCATATCTCTTATCCGTCGTATGCCTAGACCCCCGAGATGTTTGGGCAGACAAACCTCTTCCCAGCTGACCAGCGGTATCGTCCTGCGGTCCGGCCTCGAGCCCCACAAAAATTGTCGCAGAGTGTGCTCCAAAGCGTCACACAGCCCTCGAGGTAATCGGACCGTCTGCATCGTGTAACTCGGAATAGTCGAAAGGACCTATTGTACCAAAGTGACCCGGCCAGCGAAAGAGAGCGTAGAAGGAGCCCACCCTGACAGACGGTGATGGACCGCGTCCAAGATGTGCTGATAAGTATGTCTCCCTACCCGCCGGTGGAGGAGGGGAACTCCCAGATATCGTCCGAGGTCGGCAGTCTGAGGGAAACGGAGAGCACGGCTTAAGGCCCGAGCGGACCTAGTCGGGACATTTTTGGAGAAACAGCAGCGTGATTTGGCTTGGCTCACGCATTGTCCCGAGGCGGTGCAGAACGAGTCCAAGACTTCTCGAAGCACATGAACTTGTTCGATAGACGCCTCGGCGAAGAGGATGAGATCGTCAGCAAAGAATAAGTGGGAGAGGGGGGCCCGTGTCGACTCAACCGGATAGGAGTCCAACGACCGGAGGACACCGCAGAAGATATAGCTTGGCCGAGGCGTTCCATGCACAAAACAAACAGATATGGGAAAATAGGGTCGCCTTGACGCAGCCCGCACGAAGGCCGAAACTCCTCGCTCAGCTCGCCATGCCAATTCACTTGAAAGGACACCGTTGCGAGACATTTCATGATAAGCGAAATCAATGAGACGGGAAGTCCAATGTCAAGAAGGGTGTCCTGTATAAAATCCCACTCTAGGCGGTCATACGCTTTGTCGAGATCCACTTTGATGGCCATCATCCCTCTCCTACCAGTTTTGCGTTGCATAGAGTGAATCACTTCCTGTATGATGATGATGTTGTCCGTAATCTGACGACCCGGCACAAAACTACACTGGGTCGGGCTGATAAGCGTCTCTAGGAAAGGCTTGAGGCGATTAGCCAGGACCTTGGAAAGGGTTTTGTAAAGCACATTGCAAAGCGCTATTAGACGGAACTGGGAGATGGACGTGGGGGAGGGGGTTTTCGGAATAAGAACAATGATGGTACGGTTAAGAGCTGACTCCCACACCTCATGCTGAAATATCCTCTAAAGAAAGTGAATAAGGGAGGGGCCAACCGTAGCCCACTGGGATTGATAGAACAGAGCTCTGAAACCATCCACGCCGGGGGTTTTGTTAGGATTCATGGAAAAGAACGCCTCCTTGATTTCATCAGGACTGAGGGGACAGTTAAGGTCCTCCGTCATATTCGGCGGAGGGGGAGGAAAATGGCCCTGAAGAAACCGCGGAAGTAAGGCCCGTCCAACGGAACGGTATAATTCCTGTAAGTGGCGCTGGGCCATACTGCGGAGCTCCCCCGGGTCGGTAACTTCATTACCAAGGCCATCTGGAAGCGCGAGGATGTGAGTTTGACGACGCCGAGTCCTCGTGAGAGCATGGTAATACTGAGTGTTCCGGTCGCCCTGATCGAGCCACTGACTCCGGGACTTCTGGTGCCAGTAGAGCTCTTCCTGGTATAGAACGTATTCCAATTCTCTTCGTAAGTAAAGCTCGAGCTCAAGAAGGGGGGATTTGGAATCCTCCACATGCTTCTGAATGCCCTCTAGCCGGGCCATAAGGCGTTTCTTCCGATGGAAGATGTTGCCAAACTCCCTGGTATTTCAGAGGTGGAGCGAATCCGAGAAACGTTGGAACGCCCCGCTGAAATCCGAGGAGTCAGGATGCCAGTTTTCAGCGACGACCCGAGGGAACGAATCGTGTGTGAGTCACGCCGATTGAAACTGGAAAGGGCGGCGCGAAGGGTTGGAAGGAATAGGAGCAAGGAAACGAATAAGAAGAGGACGATGATCTGATTTGAGAAAATGCAGGTGTCGCACCCTGGTAGTCGGATACGCAACGAGCCACGCCGGCGAGCCAAAAGCCCGATCTAAGCGTTCCCGGAGTTGTCCCCTCTTCCACGTGAAGCGAGGTCCAGAAAAGCCCAGATCCTGAAGTTGGCAATGACTCATGCAGTCACGAAACATGGTACTGATGCGAGTATGGGACTCGAACCCCCTCGTCTATCGGCACATTCGAACTTGGCGTTGAAGTCCCCGCCGATAAGCCAGGGAACATTGATATGCGGAGCAAGAGTCTCAAGGTACGTCCAAAGATGCTTTTGGAGCGAGGGATTGGGAGTCGCGTAAATGGCAGTAAACTCAAACAGCTGCTAATCCCAGTGGACCCGAGCATGAATGAATTGGCGGTGAGCGAGGCGAATACAAACGTTGAGATTCTCCTGCCAGAGCAGCCATATGCCTCCTAAAAATCCTGTAGCCTCAATGCGGAACGAGTTGCGGAAACCCAGAGACCGAATGACTTGCTGAGCCCGATCGCCACTAATCCGAGGCTCAACTAAGACCAACAGCCGGGGCCTGTGGATCCGAATGTAGTTTTTCAAAATGGGCTTGAAGGTCCGACCTCCAGCCCCTTGACAGTTCCAGATAAAAATCGTCATAACGACTGCAAACGGAAAGGGGAACTAACTCGTGCCGGGCTGACCCGATACTGCTGGCCCAGTCTGCTCAGAACTAGGCATAGTCGCGGGGAACGGAATACGATCCTCCATCGTAGAATCAGTAGGTTCGGGCCCGTCCCCAACGCTCCGAGGAGCTGAAGAGGGGTCGAGGGCCTGAGGGGGCGACTCCTCGGGGATAGGGGAAGGAGGTGACGTGTCCATGGGAACGGGGGGTCCGAGTGGACCCCTGCCTGCGGCCCAAGGAGTAGGCCCACGTGGGAGTTCAAGGGGAAGGTCGAGTCCGGGGAGACCAGGGCCTCGTGCGATGGTAATGAGATCGCTACGTGGCCCGAAATATGGTTGGAGACGGGGGGCCCAATGGCCCCGACTGCGGGTGGGGCGGGCCGGTAGGGTTTGAGTCCAACAAAGGGGGGGCTGCTAGGGGGGGTGCTGGGGCTGGGCTGGGGGAGATGGGGGGCCCAAACTCGTGGCCAGAAGTGGATTAGCTGGGCCTGAGGAGGAGGAGCCCGCTGGAAGGCCCATGAGACCTGGAGACGACGTCGTCCCCTTAGACGCTGAAGTTTTCTTACAAAAGTTTTCACCAAAGCCTATCCTACTTAACACCTTTAAAGCCCCCTCTCAAACTCAATTTATTTTTGAATCCTCTAACTTGAACCTTACCCTCAAGGTTCACAAAATGATCTTTCATACATTCTAAATTCTCCCACGTAACATCTTCAATTGGTAATCGATTCCACTTTATTAAACTTTTCTCAACAAATTTGGATCCATTTTTAACCCAACGAGTAGCTCATATAGCTTTTAGTTTAGCTAAGACTCCTATCTTTTGTTATAGGTGGCAAGTATGTACTTAAAGCCAAGTTGTTCCCTAATTTCTTCTCAAGTAAAGAGGCATGAAAGAATGGATGAAAGTGAGATGACTAGGGAAGTTTTAATCTATTGGTGAACTTACTAACATTTTCGCCGATTCAATAAGTTCCATAAAAGCGAATAGCCAACTTATAAACAACATGTTTGAATAATAATGTTAACAATATGGATGTAAGTTAAGCCAAACCTGTAAAGCCCCAAAATATACCCTAAATGAAATATTATATATTTATGAAAGTACATGTACGATATGAGTTAAAATAGTGCTATGATTTAAAAGTGAAAGGCAAGTGACTTGAATTTTGGTATTGATGCACCATAGTTAGTAAATTGGTAGTTAATGTTAATATTTAATATGTTAGCCATGACCTTGCATTATTAATTGTTAATTTTTATTAATTATTATATACTAATATTCAGTATATATATATAAAACTCTTCAAATGTTAAGTAGTCACGCCTGTAACTTAATAATCACAGGTGTGACTATCATGCATATTATTTGGTTTTTCTTGTTAGCAGATAATTAACACCTATATGATGTTATAATATCTTTTATTAAATAGTTAGTTAATTAATTAAAATATCATGGTCTACATTATTAATTGTTAATTATTATTAATTATTATATACTAGTATTCAGTATATATATAACTCTTCAGTATATACATAGCATAAGTACTCCTGCTTGTATTATATATCTATACACTCTTGCTATTGTGCAATTCTAGCTGATTCTTTAGTGTCACAATCATGCTTGTGCACTGTAACGTCCTACTTTCACAAGACACGTACTCGATATCCTAAGTGATATCCGAATACATAACCCACGAGGGTGGCATGTTAGAACAATAAATGGTCGAAACTCATTGTAGATTTTCTTAAACAGCATATGCAAATACAAAAAATTGATAATCAAATTCGGTCCAATTTTTATTCATAAACATTTTTAGTCACAAGAATTTCAACCATTATTTAAGTCATCAAAGTTTTAGTAGACACCTAGGCCCATTATAGAAACGAAACACTTGTAGTCACAATAACATCACATCTGAAGATCATTTCATACATATTGAAATAACACCTATGACTACCCTTTTGATACAACAGAATGAAATACATAAGCAGGTGCAAACTGATCTTGAAGCTCTGACTTGGTTACATTCACTAACTCCAATTTGCCTATCTGGAGATCTTTATTAAACCTGGAAAGCCACGTTGTGATTTTCATGAGTTTTACGAACTTAGTAGAATAACCATCTTCGATGATTCACTCATGTAGCAAAACACAGTCATTGTAAAATCACTCAAATCATAAAGTTACATAGTTCATTTAGTTAAACAGTTCACATCAATTTATCATTACATTTTAGCTTTGCAAATCATTCAATGAATTCCAATCATATATAAATGCTATATGTATGAGACTCACATTCATTTTTACAGTGTTGTGATTGTGTGCCTTTTCAGTCTCTTGTATCCGTTACGGACATCAGGCTCAGTGTATAGTGGGAGCATAGGCTTTACCATAGAGCTTTAAGCTCTCTCAGTAATAGTATCAGTTAGTCAGTAGCAACATCAGTCACAACGACCTTTATATTGCATGCATTGAAATGATATGCATGTCACAATTCAGTCATCAATTCAATCACTTTCATTTGCATGTATTATCACAGTATAATAGTCACAGTATCAGTCATAGTATTAGTAGTCATCAGACTAGGTCCGACATTCAACTTTTCAGTTGAGAATCAAAACATTCAATTAGGCAGTCTCATTCACATACAAGTAGCACTTCTAATATTTTTTGCATGCATCAAACGCCTCAGACATATATTGTTCGGAATTCAGTACACAGTCAGTCAATGCAGTATAGTAATATATCAATACAGTTCAGTAATATACAGAATAAAACAAATAAAGTGAGACCATCTTAGGTTACTCACAGTTGCTCCTTTACGCCTATTGCCTTGACATTCCGGCAATATCTGGAAGCAGTTGCTCTAGTAGCTCGTCTATATGCAATAAAAACAATTTCATATTATTAGAGCACTTATATAATAGAATAAAGACATTTATAAATGCTTCATGTATCATGCATATTCAATGACAAATTTTCAATTATATTTCTGTATTACAAAGATGTATATGTCAGTTGTACTTCAATTGTATCGAAATTCAATCACTTATTCTCCATTTCAACTGTTTATAAAAACATTCCATTCTGGTCAACTATATATGACCAATAAGATCTAGAAAATGAAGGATTTAAGTAATATTTCCTTTTAAAAATTGTTCCTCTATGTCTTGGGTCTCTAGTGACTCCAAGATCATTCTATTTTGATTCAATACACTGAAAGTTATACTCCAAATACGTCAGTCTATTCTTAAGCTATAACATAACTCTTACTTCAACTTTAGAACAGACTTTTGAATTCTTCACACTAGAATTACAATTTTCCTTCTTTAGGATAATTGTCTTGGTATGTTCCTAGTTTCATTTGAATCAATAATTACCTCATTTGGAACTCTACAGATCAAGATATAATCAAAATACCGAAGTATGTTTAGTAAAATATTGGTTTAAGTCTCATGTCATTTGGACATCGAGTGAAGGAGATATAACAAAAATACCAAAGGATGTTTAGAAACAAACTGTTTGGAACAAGTTGGAAGTCACGATCGTGCAAATGGGAGTCTCACTAGTAGGTTGTGATCGTGCAGAAGCTCGATCGCAACTTGTGATCTTCTTCAGCGATGTTGCGATCATGTGATTCGTGACCTGCTTCCTACACCAAACAACCTTCTCTTTTTCCTTCCATTTATTATCAGATTTTCCATTTCTTAAACTTTCTAACTAATACATCTATACATGGTAGGTCCACAATAGAAGCAATACATCTACTTCGGAAACTAATGGAATATTACAGGGAATGAAAATGGTACTTACATATAGTTTTTGTAGATTTGGAGAAGGCGTATGACAAGGTGTCTAGAGAACTCATATTGTGGTGTTTGGAGGCAAAGGGCATTCCTAGGACGTATATCAGCATGATTAGGGATATGTATGAAGGAGCATTGACTAGCATAAGGATGATGGGAGGCACCACAGAAGCATTCTCTATTGGTGTTGGACTACACCAAAGCTCAGCTTTAAGTTCGTTTATATTCACATTAGTGTTAGATGAACTTACCAAACATATTCAAGGTGAGATACCTTGGTGTATGTTATTTGCTGACGACATTGTCCTGGTGGACGAGACCAAAGAGGGGGTCAATGAAAAGCTAGAACATTGGAGAGAAGCGTTAGAATCGAAAGCTTTTAGAATGAGCAGGTCCACGACGGAGTATTTAGAATGCAACTTTTCAGGTAGCCAGATGGTACGAGAGGTGACAGTAGCTATTGGCACTGACATTGTACAATAGAAATCGAGTATTAAATATCTCAGATCCATCATTTAGAGAGATGGAAATATTGATGATGATATATTACATCATATTAAGGCTGAGTGGATCAAATGGAAGAGTGCCTCAGGTGTTTTATGTGATAAAAAGGTACTTGTAAAACTCAAAGGGAAGTTCTAAAAAATGGTGATTCGGCCTAACATGTTATGTGGGGCAGAGTGCTAGCCTACTAAATGTAGGCATATGCGACAGTTGTTGGTAGTAGAGATGCGTATGCTTAGGTGGATGTGTGACATTACCATCAGGAATAGGGTACGAAATCAGGTAGTGAGAGCCAGACTACAGTGGATATTATTGCAGACAAGTTGAGAGAGAAAAGGCTTAGTTGGTTTGGGCATGTGTGTTTGAGGCCCTTTGATGCGTCGGTACGATGCTGTGAGTGAATAAACCTTATTGCCTACAAAAGGAGGAAAGGAAGGCCTTACAAAACTTGGAGAGAAGTGATTAAGAAAGATATGTCAGAGTTGACCCTCACTGAGGCAGTTATTAGAATTAGGAAAGTTTGGCAGGACAGGATAAGGGTAAACGACACTCTTTAGGGTCCCCATGCCTCATACTTTCTACATAGGAAGTACTGCGAGTAGTAAGTTTTTGGTTAGGCTGCAAGCCAGTTGAAGTTAGGGGAAGATTCCTGCAATGGGCACCTAAAACCGTAAGATTGTCGTATCCTCAGGGTCATGCAGTGAAGACTCCAAACATGAATAGTGACAAAAGAGCCATTCTTTACAAGGTGTAAGGTAATAGCAGATCTAGTAAACCATTAAGTATGTCCTTATTGTCTTGTATTGTAATTCTATTTACTTAAATTTTCTGTGTTTTTTTATGCATCATGATTTTCCTGTTGCATCTGCATGTGGGTCTATAGGAAACAGCCTCTTTACTATGTAGGGGTAAGACTGCGTATTATCAGATCTCCCTAGACCTCGCTTCATGCAGAACTTCAAACTGGGTGTGATGATGATGATGATGATGACATCTATGCATGAATCATCTTTTCTATGTCCGGTACAACTCAAAATAAGTCATATGCAAGCTAACTGAAACCTCACATAAGCTTTCTCTCACAATTGTGTTCATCCTTTCTCTCACTACTATATTTTCATTCTTTTAGTAGTTCACAACTTCACAAAACTCAGTAAACTTAAATTTAATTCCAAATTCAATTTACTACTCATTCCTTAACAAATTCAGTTCCTCATCTAAGTCTTTCAGTGTATTTATTCACCGAAACTATACTACATAAACTTTTCATGAATGTATATATATTACATTGTAGCGCCCCCTTACCGTAGGATACACATCGGGACGCCCGCAGGTCGCTCCGACACGTAACCCACGATAAAGTTGCACTACTGAGCAACCAACTAAAATCCACATGGCATCAAATATAAATAACACTGAAAATTGAAACCCAAATTTCTTTTCATTTCATTTCTCAAATCCATAAATACAATCTGGTCCAAAAGCATCAGTCTAAACAATATACAAGAAACTGATAAATCCTAACTAGGTCATCCAAAAGATCCCAGCTGACCCACCTCTGCGCCATAGCTTCTCTTGCCG
>JAOTIZ010000002.1:28818792-28839407 GCA_027123425.1 Erythroxylum panamense | reverse complement strand
TGCCATGAATGCATGCCAAAATACTTATGCACAATTTAAGCAAATATTTAATAAGCAAATAACAAACATAATTCGTATTAAATTCTTTTAATATTCTAACCCCTAATTTGGGACGTTACAGAAACAATCAATCATATAAAGACCAAGGAAAATCAAGAGGAAGAGGAAAAGGAAGTTACAATTTTAGACAAAATGAGAGAAGTTATGATAAGTCTAAAGTTGAATACTATAATTGTCATAAATTTGGATATTTTTCTTGGGAATGTTATACTATGCCTAATCAAGTCTAAAGTTGAATGTTTAATTGTCATAAATTTGGTCTTTTTTCTTGGGAATATAATGTTATGCCTAATCAAGTTGAGGAGCAAGTCAATATTGTTAATAACAAGCAAGGAGACGAAGAGCCCACTTTATTGCTAGCACTCAAAGATAATACAAGTAAGGATGAAAGAACATGGTTCTTAGATAATGGAGCAAGCAATCATATGTGTGGAGATAAAGGCAAAATTGTGGAACTTGATGAAAATGTGTAAGGCAACGTTTCTTTTAGAGATTCCTCAAAGATTCAAATTTGTGAAAAAGGTATCATTCTAATTTCTTTAAGAAATAGAAGCCATAAACTTATTAATGATGTCTTTTATGTGCCTAAATTGAAAAGTAATATTTTAAGTTTGAGGTAACTTCTTGAAGAAGGATATGAAATCCACTTAAAAGATTGTTGTCTTTGACTTAGAGATTAACATGCTCAATTGATTGCTAAGGTGTTTATGTCAAAAAATAGAATGTTTATGTTGAATATCAAGACAATCGAAACAACATGTTTAAAGGTGGATGTGAAAGATGAAGCATGGCGTTGGCATATGAGATTTGGATACTTGAATTTTGACGCACTCAATGCATTGGGAGATAAATACATGATGAAAGGAATGCCCTCTATCAACCACCCACACCATTTATGTGAAGCATATTTACTTGGCAAACATTCAAGAAGGAGTTTTCTAAAAGAAGTGGTGACAAAAGCAACTACATCACTTCAACTTATTCATACTGACGTATGTAGACTAATCAAGCCATTATCAATGGGTAAAAGTAGATCCTTCTTACTTTTTATTGATAATTATAGTAGAAAAACATGGGCTTATTTCTTAAAGCAGAAATCAGAAGCATTTGAAGCATTTAAGAAATTCAAGGCACTTGTGGAGAATGAAAGTAGCTATACAATTAAAGTCATAAGGTCCGATAGAGGAGGCGAGTTCACATCTAAGGAGTTTCTTGATTTATGTGAAATACATGGAATCCGTCGTCTGTTAACAGTCTCAAGATCGCCCCAACAAAATGGAGTTACCGAAAGGAAGAATAGAAAAATTCTTAACATGGCTCGATGTATGTTGAAGGCAAAAAATATGCCTAAAGAATTTTGAGTTGAAGCTATTTCTTGTGCAGTTTATTTGTCAAATTGGTCTCCATGGAGAAATGTCAAAGATCAAACTCCACAACAAGCGTGGAAGGGAATGAAGCCTAGTGTTGCTCATCTAAGAGTTTTTGGAAGCATAATATATGCTCATATGCCGCAACAAGAAAGATCCAAGCTCGATGATCGAAGTGTTAAGTATGTATTCATTGGTTATGACCAAAATTCAAAAGGCTACTAATTTTACAATCCAAGCAATGGAAGGATTGTTGTGAGCAGAAATGTTGAATTTGATGGAGAAGCAACATAGGATTGGGAGACACAGGAAGAATGCACTTATGATTTTTTCCCATACTTTGAAGATGAAGAGTAAGAAACCACAACAAATATTCAAGAAACAACTCCACCTGCTTCTCCAAATGCTCCTCATTCTTCTTCGTCCACACATAGAGAAAGTTCAAGTGATGGAGTACGGAAAATAAGGAATATTTATGATATTTATGAAAAAAGAAGAAATTAATGATGTTGATGTAAGTAATTTCTTTTGTTTTTTTGTAGATAGTGAACCTTTAAATTTTAGGGAGACCGTAAAGGACAAAAGATGGAGACAAGCCATAGAAGAGGAGATCAAGGCAATAGAGAAAAACAATATGGGAATTTTCAACTCTTCCCAAAAGTCACAAAGCTATTGGAGTCAAATGGGTCTGCAAGATAAAAAAGAATGCCAATGGAGATGTAGAAAAATATAAAGCAAGGCTCATTGCTAAAGGCTACAAGCAAAAGCATGGAGTGGATTATGATGAAGCATTTGCTCCTGTTGCTCATATGGAGACTATTCGTTTGTTGAGCTCTTTTGTAACTCAAATGAAGTGGAAGATCTATCAACTAGATATAAAGTCAGCTTTTCTAAATGGCGATCTTCAAGAAGAAGTCTTTATTGAGCAACCAATTGGCTTTACAGTTAAAGGTCACGAAGATAAGGTCTCGAGATTGAAAAAGGCATTGTATGGGTTAAAACAAACACCAAGGGCATGGAATACTAGCATCAACAAGTACTTCCAAGATAATGGGTTTGTTCGTTGTTCTCATGAATATGGTCTTTACATTAAATCATATGGAAATGGAGATATTCTACTCATTTGTCTTTATGTGGATGATCTTATTTTTACCGGTAATAACCCAAGATTGTTTCAAGAGTGCAAGAAAGGTATGTCTTTGGAGTTTGAGATGACCGATATTGGATTGATGTCATACTATTTGGGCTTAGACGTGAAGCAAATGAAAAACAAAATTTTTATTTCACAAGAAGGATATGTAAAAGAAATATTGATGAAGTTCCAAATTCTTGATTGCAATCCGGTGACTACACCCATGGAATGTTGAATTAAATTGACAAAGTTTGATGACGGAGTTAAGAAAAATTCTTTTTATTCAAAAGCCTTATTGGATGCTTGAGATATCTGACATGTACAAGACTAGATATTCTCTTTGTTGTTGGATTGATAAGTCGTTTCATGGAAGCACCTACTTATACTCATATGAAGGCAGCTAAGAGGATTCTCCGATATATCAAAGGTACAATTGACTATGGATTGCTCTATACATCATCTGTTGATTTCAAGCTTATTGGGTTTTGTGATAGCGATTTTGTAGGAGATATTGATGATAGAAAAAGCACAATTGGTTTCGTGTTTTTTATGGGTGATTGTGCTATTACATGAAGTTCAAAGAAGCAACCTATTGTGACTTTATCAAGTAGTGAATCTGAATATGTGGCTGCAACTTCATACACTTATCATGTTATTTGGCTTAGAAGGCTATTCAATGAACTTTGCTTGCCACAAAAGGAAGCAACTGAAATATGTATTAATAACAAATCTGCACAAGCATTGGCCAAGAACCCAGTTTTTCATAATCGAAGCAAATATATAGATACGAGGTATCATTTTATTAGAGAATGTACCGCAAAGAATGAAGTGGAGCTCAAACATGTGAGGACCAATGATCAAGTTATGAATATTTTTACGAACTCACTCAAATTTGAAGTTTTTCAACAATTGAGGACAAGACTTAGAGTATGAAAGAAATTTTCAAATTAAGGGTGAGTGTTGAAGAGTAATTTGAAAGTTAGTCTAGATATATGGATGTTTAAGTTCATTGTTATGAGTTTAATTATGTTTATGTATTAGTTACATAATTAAATATTAGTCCATATATAGTTTTGAGTTCATATATTATTTATTTATTTGGGTTCATTAATGGATTCATACACTTAGATATGAAGAGTCATTTTTGTGCTTATAAATACCCTTTTGCACTTGAACTAAATTATTCAAGTGAAATACAACCTCTACTTTTAAACAATTCTCTTATCTCTAAACCTCCTCACTTTTTAACATACACTACTCGTTGGTTCAAAATTTTTGTTACTGAAAACTTGCATTTTCAAATAATGAGCTTACATCAAACACATAGGCATACCCAGTAGGGTAGAGGAAATAAGAAGGACCTCCAAGCTGCCTTAAACCACATAAGACGAGATATAAATCTAAAATCAATATTGTAAACTCAGTTATCTAAAAAACCATCAAATGATGAGCCAATTAGGATCTATCTTTTATATGCACATATAGGTGGTGTATAAGGATAGTAGCTTCTTTCTTGCCGCTGACACTGTAAGTATAGTAGTAGTTGTTCTCTAATCAGATCATTTAGCATAAGATCATCCTCAATCTTCCCATATAGCTTTCTAAGAGTGGGAAGTGCTACAGTTCGCATCCCAACGGTATAAAACTATTATTCAGTCGCAATTTCAACCAAAAACAAAGGTCAAGAGCAAGTTGTACAAGAAAAATCTGGAGATTTGAAACATGAGTCAAACAGGTAATCTTCGTTTCTTGAGAATGGATTATTGGGAGAACCGTAGACTTTAGCTTACACTCCCTAACCAGTTTAAAATCAAACTGTATCATGTACTTCAGCTGAACAAGTTCCAGAAACTCTATTCTAACTGTCCCTTTTTCCCTCAACTAACTAAAAATAAGGTTGCTAACATGAACAACATTTGAGGGCCCAAAACTAACTAAAAATACAGACAAAACTATAACTATATCGACTTTCAAGTATTTTTATAATAAATTTTGCAATTTTTTGCCCTTTGCACAGGGAAAATAAAAATAAGAAAAAAGATTTTAAATGCCTCGACAATGTAGAATCGAGAAATAAACTTTGGAGTTTTATTTTTAAGCTAACATCTACTCCTTCGTAGAGAAGCAGGTCTCATGTCATAATACTTAGGCAAACCAATAACATAGGCAAATCGAAGCAACTTACACTAGCTCCATAACCAAAATTTGGAATTTCAAGGTATTGCACAAAATTGTCATTCTATATTCTCATAACCAGATATTCATAGTAGACTCAATTTGTCCATAATTGCAGGCACAGTGAGATATATAAAAAGTAATGAAGGGCTTACTATTACTCACTCATTTAGGTTTGAACCACCAACAAATATCCACTCTGGAAGTGATGTAGTGTGATGGTCTAAAGTGGCTGGAAGTGGTGGTTATGGTGTTGAGGAATGATGGTTGAAGTTTTGTAAAAATTGGAATTTCTTGAGTACAAACAAACAGGCAGACTGTAAGGAGAATTTCGGATAAATGGCTTGGAATTTGGAGATGATTCTTGAGGCAAAATTGTAGAACAGGATGTGGGCTACAACTTTAATGAAGGAAGTTCTAAAATTGGATCAATGGTTTAGAAGTTATGGTTGATTTAGTTTGGCGTCTCTAGAAAGGTGTCGAAACGGGATTAACTAAGAAAATGGATGAAAAGGATGAGTGTTTTGTTTTTGGAAACAAACAAAACCTTATTAGTTTTTGGAAACTAACAAAACCCAAGGAAAGATAATAAATTGTAAAAGCAAATTCTCTCTAAATTTTTGATTCATCAATTGTGTGTATCTTAGAGAGATTACAAATGCATATATAAGGAAATGTAAGGCAAACTAAGGGTCTTGATGGATAACCACAAATTTGGTTTCTCATCTGCCCATAATATTACCATTAAACATCATAAATAAGGAAATAAAACCTTCATAACTACTATCATAAAGGCTGTAAATAAAAGGTCTCTTAAAGGAAAATAGATCAATGCATAAAAGGAAAGTAAATGAGCAATTAAAGGCCCTTATTCTTCTCATCACTTTGGCCGGGCTTGAGATGCCTTTTGGGTTGCAAAACCATGTCAAAGTTTACAGCAAAGAGTGAAATAACTCCTTCAACTGGTTGGCTTTGGGCTTCATAAATTAAGGCCTGGCAAACTCTAAAGGGCTTCAACAAGATTTTTAGCTTCAAAACAAGATTGGGCTTCTCTTCAAATTCTTCTTCTTCGACCATGCCTTCTTCATTACTACTTGTTGGATTGAGGCCCATATTAGTAACATCTTCTAATGGACCTCCATCATTCTCCTCTCCTTTAAAGGCTTCTTCTTGGGCTTGGACTTGGGCTTGGTTAGATTGCATTGTGTCTTTTACATACCTGGTTAAATCACAAACATTAAAAGTATTTGAAATGTTGTAAATGTTTGGCAATTCTACCTTGTATGCATTTTGATTCACTTTTTTGAGAATTTTAAATGGACCCTCCGCCCTTGGCATGAGTTTGTTCTTCCTTTTTATAGGAAACCTTTCCTTCCTTAAGTGTACCTAAACAAGATCACCCTCTTTGAATTCCACAATGGCCTTCATTTTTGTTTGCTTCTTGTAAGCCTCATTCTTCTTTTCAATGTGGGCTTTGGCTTTGGCATTGAGTTTAACAATTTCTTGAGCTCTATTTTTAGCCTTCATGTTGGATGGGATGCTGGAATGGGCCAGACTCAAATCAAAAGGAACAAGTGGGTTAGCTCCATAAACTAATTCAAAAGGAGTAAAATTTGTAGTCTTACTCTTTGAGTTATTATATACAAATTAGACATGGGCCAAAAGATTGTCCCAATTCTTCACTTTCCCTTTCAATAAACTTCTCAAAATGTTGTGTAGACTCTAGTTGACCACTTCCGTTTGGCCGTCCGTTTGAGGATGAAAGGTCGTGCTAAACTTTAAAGTAGTTCTTAGTCTAGCCCACAATTGTCTCCAAAAGTGGATCAAAAATTTTACATCTCTATCACTAACTATACTTCTAGGAATTCCATAAAGGTTTACAATATTTTCAAAGTACAAGTTTAGAACATCATATGCATTATTGGTTTTATTATAAGCAATAAAATAGGCCATTTTGGAGAATCTATCGACAACAACCATAATGGAGTCATGATTTTTTCTAGTTCTTGGCAAGCCTACAATGAAGTTGATACTTACATCTTCCCAAAGAGCATTTGGAATTGGAAACGGTAAGTATGGGCTGTAGGCCCTCATTGTCATTTTCACTTGTTGCATATGTTGCATCCCTCCACAATCTTTGCTACATCTTTCCACAACTTGGGCCAATAGAAATTTCCATTAGCCGACTCATAAGTCTTGTCTCTTCCAAAGTGAATGGCAAGTCCTCTACCATAGACTTCTTTCAAAATTGCTTCTCTCAATGAACATTTTGGAATACAATTAGCATCAAGTTTGAAAAGATAACTATCGTGAATGATAAAATCCTTAAATGCACCATCTTTCCTAACACTTTCCCAAATCTCACCGAATTTAGTATCTCCCTCATACAAATTCCTAATCTCCTCAAATCCTATTACATGAACATGCATAGTAATAATAACATTATATCTCCTAGATAATGCATCAGCCACCACCACATTACTTGGACCATCCCTATACTTCACTATGAAATCAAAAGATTGCAAATATTCCACCTGTGATGCATGTCTTCTACTTAAATTGGATTGACTTTAATTATATTTCAAAGCTTGATGATCAGTGTACAAGATAAAAGAAGTTGCCAACAAATATGCACTCCAATGTTTAAGTGCACAGACCAAAGCATAAAACTCCAAATCATAAGCAGAATATTTTTTTTCTAGTTTCATTCAATTTTTCACTAAAGAAAGCAATGGGTATAGCCTCTTGACTCAAAAAAACTCCTATTTTTACCCCACTTGCATCACACTCTAATTCAAAAGACAAGCAAAAATTAGGCAAGGTTAGAACTAGTGCTTTGGTCATGGCAATTTTCAAAGTATTAAAGACAATTGTGGCTTATGGAGTCCACTTAAACATACCTTTTTTCATACAATCCGTTATAGGGCAGGTTATAGTACTAAAGTTCCTAATGAACTGCCTATAAAAAGAGCAAAATCCATGAAAACTTCTTACTTGAAACAAATTACTAGGAATTGGCCAAGATAAAATTCTACAATTTCTTTTATCTTGGCCGGGTCTATGCTAATTTCCTCTCTAGACACAACATAGCCTAAAAAACTAATGGTGCTATCATAGAAATGATACTTCTCCATATTAGCATACAATGATTCATGGTCCAAAACCTCAAAAACAAGTCTCAAATGCACGCAATGCTTATGTAAACTATTACTATAAACTAGGATGTCATCAAAGTAAACTACCACAAATTTATTGAGAAACGGTTTAAGTACCTCATTCATAAGCTTTATGAAAGTTGAAGGTGAATTGGAAAGTCCCATTGGCATGACTAACCATTCATAAAGTCCTTCATTTGTTTTGAAAGTCGTCTTCCATTCGTCCCCTTCTCTTACTTAGATTTGGTGAAACCCATTAGCAAGATCAAGCCTTGTGGAAACCGAAGCTCCATGAAGCCTATCTAGCATATCATCAAGTCTTGGAATAGGGAATCGATACTTAATAGTGATTTTGTTGACGACTCTTGAATTAATTACCATCCTCCATTTTCCATTCTTTTGAGGAACAACAAAGGCGGGAACAACACATGGTGAAATACTCTCTTAAATGAAACCTCTCTTTAACAATTCTTTAACTAGCTTTTGCAACTCATCATTTTCTTTTGGGCTCATTCTATAGGAATGTTTATGGGGATTGTGGCTCCGGGAATGAAGTTTATTTCATGTTGAATGGTTCTAAGAGGGGGCCATTTGGTAGTGTTTTAGGGAAAACTCTAGCAAATTTATTAACTAAAGATTGTACCTCACTTGGAATTAGATGGTTTAGTTTTGGTTCAACATCAATGTCCACGAGAATATAATTGGGCAGCTCCTCCATGATTGAACTCTTCTCCTCATTTGAAAGCAAACCAAGTATGCCAACTTCTTTTTTCTTTCTCCTCTTCTCGGGTAGCAAAGGTTTGAGTAGAATTTTTTACCTCTATGAAACAATGTGTAAGTATTTTCCCTTCCTTGGTTATGTACGTCTTTGTCAAACAACCACGACCTTCTAAGTAGAAAATGGCAAGCTGTTATGGGAATTACGTGATACCAAATTTCATCTTCATATTGACCTATAGCAAATGGAACTAGACATCTTCTTGTGACTCTAATTTCATGCTTTGAATCTAACCAACTCAACTTGTAAAGAGAATCAAGACTCAATTTTAAGATCCAATTTATCAACCATCTCACTAGATACAATATTCTCACATGCTCCACTATCTATTACAACTTCACATAACTTGTTTTTTGTCATACACCTAGAATGAAACAAAGATCTTCTTCTCCAATCTTCCTCACTTTTCTCACTATTTAAAGCTCTTAACAACACAAGCATCTCTCCATCTAGTACATTTGCATCACAAACAAGTGCATTATCATCATACAAATATGACTGTGAGCCATCATCAATATCATCAACATGCAACAAATTATTTTCAAACTCATTTTCAAACTCCTCAATTTCCTGGGTAGTCATAACTTCTCTGGTGGGACATTCAGATTGGAAATGACCATATCCTTGACATTTGAAACATTTGAGGTGGTTTTTGGACACACTTTTCATTGGAGGGGCATATTGGGTGTTTCTTGGTGTGAAAGAGATATTTAGAGAGTTTACGGATGGCTTTAGAGGTGGTGTAAGGCTCGGTTTATATGGGGTAGGGGTGGATGCACTAGCATGTGGGCTTGGTTTAAATGGTGAAGTGTAGTTTGATGGGGTTAAAACATATGGAGACATGAATTTTTTTTGTAGGGTGTGTTTGAGGCTAGTTTCACTTCTTAAAGCTAGTCTTTTCAATTCAAAGAAATAGTCATAGGAATAAAATTTTACCATGTCTTGTATGTCAATTCTCAGCCCTTTGAGGAATCTTCCCATGATCATCTCTTTAGTTTCTTCAAGCTCACACTTTATCAAAACTCTTCAAACTCCATAATATATTGCTCCATACTTTTCAAATCTTATGTAAGGTTCAACATTTGTTCAATCAATTTCTTCCTATAATTTGGGGGCAAAAATACAACTTCCATCTCTTCTTTCATTCTATGCCACTCATTGATTCTAGGTCTTCCTTCTTTTACTCTTCTTTTTTGTAAATTCTCCCATCATAGGGCTGCATACCCCTTTAATCTCATGACAACTAGTTTCAATTTCTTCTCTTTAGTCACTTCTCTCAATTCAAAGGCTCTTTCAATTGTATAAACCCATTCAAGATAAGCATCGACATCTATCTTACCATGAAATTCTGGCAATTCAACTTTACAGTTAAAGAACTCCTCTTGCCTCTTTTGTTGCTGAAGTGGTGTTTGTGGGAGCTTCCTTACGGCTATCCTTCCTATGCTATGGTATTTCCCTCTCACTTTTCCTCTTGGTAGTTCTCCACAGGCTATAACAAAGGGCCTTTCGTCTTCTTCATCTTCAAAATATTCTTAGGGAGTTTCCATAGACCTAGAGACTAATGGAGAGTTGTGAATAAGGCTTCATTCTGTGCCTTAAAAGCATCCATTTCTAGGCTCCTAGTTTCAAACTTGACTATAAGATCTTAATCGTTGGACTTGATATTTTTGTTTTTTTAATGGTGTGTTGGAATTTTCTATCATGCAATGGACATTTAAAAGGAACTAGGCTTTACTAACCTATCTTTGATACCAAAATGATGGAGTGTGGTGGTCTAAAGTAGATGGAAGTGGTGGTTATGGTGTTGAGGAATGGCTTAGAATTTGGAGGTGATTCTTAAGGCAAAATTGTAGAATAGGATTGGACTACAACTTTGATGAAGGAAGTTCTTCAATTGGATCAATGGTTTAAAGGTTATGGTTGATTTAGTTCAGCGTGTCTGGAAAGGTGTGGCAACGGGATTGACTAAGAAAATGGATGAAAAGGATGAGTGTTTTGTTTTTGGAAACAAACAAAACCTATTAGTTTTTGGAAACTAACAAAACCCAAGGAAAGATAATAAATTGTAAAAGCAAATTATCTCTTAATTTTTGATTCATCAATTATGTGTATCTTAGAGAGATTACAAATGCATACATAAGGAAATGTAAAGCAAACTAAGGGTCTTGATGGATAACCACAAATTTGGTTTCTCATCAGCCTATAATATTACCATTAAACATCATAAACAATGAAATAAAACCTTCATAACTATCATAAAGGCTACAAATAAAAGGTCTCTTAAAGGAAAATGGATCAATGCATAAAAAGAAAGTAAATGAGCAATTAAAGGCTCTTATTCTTCTCATCACTTTGGTCGGGCTTGAGATGCCTTTTGGGTTATAAAACCATGTCAAAATGTATAGCAAAGACTCCCTTTGTTGGCCGAAATAGCTCCTTTAAATGGTTGGTTTGGGGCTTTATAAATCAAAGCCTAGCAAACTCCAAAGGGCTTCAACAAGATTTGTAGCTTCAAAATAAGATTGGGCTCCTTTTCAAGTTCTTCTTCTTCGACCATGCCTTCTTCATCACTACTTGTTGGATTGATGCCCATATTAGTAACATCTTCTAATGCTTGGCTTAATGGACCTCCATCAGGAAGTTCTTTAGGAACACATTTTTGCCAAATTTATCAACACTTAAATGTGAGTTGTTGCATGGTAAACTGTCAAGTGTCATTAGACAAACTCCATGTCCAAGCCATTAGACCACAAGGTACAATCGTAGTCCCATTTAATGCATCCTCTGGTTTACATATGCATGTATCACTCTCACCACTCAAAACTTTTCAGTTGCTAATTACTTCTGCTTTTCACATACCTTAACTATGAAAATAGGGTTTTATGCAAATAATCATTGTATGAAGTCTAACCAACATGCTTAACCTTCCAACCTATAAGCCTTTATGGTGTAAAAGCCAAAGTGAAATTTTGCAAAAGCATATATCAAATTCAAGCAGGAAGTAAATACATCTATCTTGTCTTTCCTTATTTATTCAATTATCTTTACTTTTTGATAGAAATAAGTTCCATCCTTACTACAATTTCTCCCTCACATAGAGCACCTCACATAAGAATCAGGAGTTATCCATCATCTATAAGTAAGCAAGTTAGTTACAATTAGGTAAATGTCATAAAATCTTCTTCTTTCCTCTAGGAGCAATAGAATTCTTTACTCATGAATATTTGATAGTAGCATGAAATACAAAAAAGGTAAATGTCAAATATCATGTGTCATAAACTGCTAATCATTCCTATAATCATTCCAATATATTCTAGCTATAACATTCTTTAAATTCATGGTCAGATACAAACATATTGATATTTCTAATGAATGGCTAAAAATATTGCAACTTTAAAGTCACTTCGTGTCAGAGATCACGAATTGCCTGGTTAAAAGAGGGTGATAGAAACACTGCTTACTTCCTTCAAAGGGTCATCTCCAAGAAAAACAACAACAGAATCATCTCTTTAATGCATAACGATCAGTTATTAACCTCCAAACCTCCCTACTATATGGAGCATATGATTATTTTTCTCAGCTTTTGATAGCCCCTTCACAAGCTACATCTTCTCAGCATCTTCTAAGGGAACTAATGTAGTGTCAGCTATCACGTATTGAAGCTGAAAGGCTTACTTCCCAGTTAGGAGATTGATGCAGTGTTAAAAACCTTAAACCCCCACAAAGCTCCTAGATTGGATGGGTTCAATCTTATGTTCTTCAACAAGACTAGGAGATTGATGTAGTGTTAAAAACCTTAAAACCCCACAAAGCTCCTAGATTGGATGGGTTCAATCTTATATGTTCTTCAATAAGACTTGGCATCTTCTTAAGCTTGCAGTAATAGATTTTGTCCTAGAATTCTTCAACAAGGGAAACCTCTTGATAGAATTTAATAGTACCCTTATTACAATGGTTCCTAAATCTGGTGGGCATATCACTTTTTCTAATTTTAGGCCCATATCTTGTTGTAATACCATACATAAAATCATCTCAAGGGTGTTAGCACAATGGTTGAAGAATATCCTATCTAATTATATTGATTTATCATAGGGAGCCTTCATTCTTAGATGGATTATAAGAGATAATATACTCCTTCTGCAAGAACTTATCAAATCATGTGGCTCCATGAAGGGTATAAAGAATTGTTTCCTTAAAGTAGACATCAGAAAAATGTTTGATAGTGTTGACTAGTAGTTCATCCTCAATACACTAGGAGCTATGAATTTTCCTTAAACTTTCATACAATGGATAGCTGAATGTATCACCACCCCCACCTTTAAAAAACTGGTGAACAGACAACCTAGCACGCACTTTAAGAGCTCCAAGGGGACTTGACAAGGTGACCCATTATCACCATTTCTTTCACTCTTGCCATGGAAGTATTTACAGAACTTTAAAGGCTATAGTTGGAAGCACTAAAGCTTTTAAGTATCACTTAAAAAAAACCAACTTGAGGATTATCAACCTTATCTTTATATATGAGCTTGTTTTGCTTTCAAAAATTGATCAGATTGCAATCTCTAATTCGATGAAAGCACTCAAAATCTTTCACAGACTCTCGAGTTTGGAGGTTAACTCTACAAAAATTAGCTTCGTATTATCCAAATCTAGTGCAAAGAAGATGAATTATATCACTAGTTTTAGATATCAACCCATCCTATTGGGGTACATCGGCATTCCTATTACCAGCTCTAATCCTACTACTATTGACTTTTACTCACTGGTTGAAAGGATCAAATGAAGATTGCTAATTGGAGCACTAAAACTCTAATAAGAGCATAAAGATTACAACTTATTTCCTCGTTATTGAACTCTATAAATGTACTTTGAGCTGCATATATAGTTATTCCCAAGAAAATTATTAAAACCATCGAGAGGCTATTCAATAATTTTTTATGGAATAGGGATGAAGATTTTATCAAGCAGTCTAGAATACAATGGAAGTATATATGTCTACCTAAAGAAAAGGGGGGCCTTGGAGTCATCTCATTGAAGCTGCTAAATACAGTGATGTTGGTCAAAAGATTATGAAGGCTGAGGATGGATAAACAAGCTCTTTGGTATTACTGGTTGCATAGTATCTTTATAAAGGGTATAAGCATTTGGAGTCTTCAAAGTAAACCCACCTTCTCATCCACATGGTAGGCCATCCTGACAACACGAGAACTTATGAGGCAAGGATTTATCACCCTTATTGGAGATGGCAACACAACTCGTTTCAAGTTTGACAGTTGGTTGTCTTGTGGCCCATTACATAACCTACTGGATATGGAGAGACTCAGAATAACCCTATATTAAGAGATAAATATGGCACAGACTTTAGGTGATAGGAGTATATTCAATCACCATATAGTGCCCACTTCCATCTACCTTGCGCTACTCTAAATCAATCTATATGAAGATGCGAACAAAGTTATCTGCCAGTATTTAGGAATAACATCTTCTCTAGTAAATCTTGTTGTGAATTATTTCAAAGGTAGCATAGCTTTCTTCCTTAGACTATAGTGATCTAGGTAAAACATCTTCACCCGAAGGCTGCATTTACTTTGTGGTTGGCTATAAAACTATGCTTATCAACAGTCGATAAGTTGAAGACTTTCCTCTACATACCAAATTGATGCATACATTGTCACAGGGTGGAGGAAAACCATGAGCATCTATTCTTCCAATGTGATTTTGTAAATCTTAGTTGGAAAATGATCCTACATCAATGTCATATAAATGTGCCTAACAACTGGAGCTCGTTTACTTCTTAGTGTTACCACTTCGTGCATAAGGATGACCTTGCCAGTTGGAGCTTTTGCATAGCATTATCCTTCACTGTTGAGTCTATTTAGGATTAGAGGAATGTTCAAATTTTTCAGAATAAAGGCTTAACCTAGAAACAATTACTCAACATTCTATACATGAAAATAAAAAAAACTACTTCAGTCTTCACAAGCTCAACTTTCATTACCATGAATATTGGTCTAGAGTGTGGAATGTTTAAACATGTTAAAACTAGCTAACTAACTTTCCAGATTTTGCCCTACTTCCTAGTACAATCTTTGCCTTTTTGTTTTTGGTTAGAGTTCGTATGTTTCTGGTATATTTCTTTCACCATTTAAGGAATTGTTCTTTAAACTTTTCAGTAGCTTAGATTGTTCCTTTTTCTTTTAGCATTATATCCTCTCCTTTATTGAATCTTAACCAGACTAAGATACTTGGCAAGTTATATTGGAAGGCTAATTTGCTTAGATGAGGAAACGATTTTAAAGAAAATAATAGGTTATACTAAACTATGTTTTGTTACTAATTTGTAACAAGATTTGCCAAATCTAGTTTCCTTAATGAGGCTAAGGGAAAATGATGTTATGTTTGAAGAATTATTTAAGGTTTCTTATTAATAGAGACCATCTCTAAGCCATTAGGGGAAAATATTTTGAGGTGATGGGATTGGAAATTGTGTTTATAGAAGAAACTGTGAAAAAGATTGAACTAATTATATAGGTACTTCTAGTGAATAATAAAATAGCAAATTCAACATCAGAAATGGATAAGGAGGACTTTGTTAGGGAGTAGGGTAAGGGGGAATAAAATTCCAATAAGAATGATTCTTTGAAGTTAAGTTCAATATAAGTTGAAGTTCCTTGAGGAGTTATTGGAGGATTTGGTTCTCTGTTGAAGAAAATAGAAACTAATCCTCAATCTAACATATCTACTAAGGATCATATGGATCTTAATATAAATATTTTTATAGGATCCTCACAATAGGATCAAGGAGCATTAGCATTTATAATGGAAGATTTCAAAGTGGATAATAGAAGGAGATTTGGTAAAAGGAACAAAGCTAAGAGCCCTAAACTTGAAATCCTTTTTTAATGTTTATCCTTTTAAGGAATGTTAGGTGCTTTAATTGCCCAAAAAATATACATTTTATTCAAGATCATATTTATAAAATAAAACCTATTTTAATGGGTATTTTTTAGACTAAAATAAAAGAGGATAATTACATGAAGTTAGACTTTTAGTGAAGCATTGGCAGCTCATTACCAATCATCAAGTTCATTATAACAAACACTTAGTTATTGCCTATGATTTATATAGAATAGAGGTCTCACATTTCTTCTTTACAAATCATATTATTAATCTCTTAGTGAAATTGCTTCAAGAGAGAGTTAAAGCTTTTATTGCATTTGTATACGACTCTAATCATGCATTTCAAAGAAACTCCTTATGGGAAAAACTTAAAAAGTTATCCACTCATTTGTTGAATCTCCATAGATAATTATAGGTGATTTTAATATAACTCTCCTACATTCTAAAGCTGAAGTAAACATATGTCTGAGGAACTTTAATGAAGATGTCAAGAATTGGTGGATCCTCTAGATGGTGCTGTCCCTATTAGATGCAAGTGAGTTTTAAAGAGAAAAACTAACATTGATGGTAATATGTATATATACACATATAGATATATATATATCAAGGGTATATAAAGGAATTGATTTTAATGAAACCTTTTCACCAGCAACTGAGCTTAAATCCATAAGGATATTATTGGCTATAACAACATATCATGATAATGAAATCTAGAATAACATTTCTCAATAGGAATTTGCTGGAGGAAGTGTACAACCTAAGGGTATTGATTCCAATAAATTTCCGAATCAAGTATATAAGTTACAAAAGTCTACTTATGCACCTAAGCAAGAGTCATGGAGTTGGAAAATCCATGTTAATGAGACAATCAAATAGTTTAATTTATTAAAAATATGGATGAACTATCTGTCTATAAAAAAGTTAGTGGGAGTGTAGTTGTCTTCTTAGTGCTATATATGGACGACATAATATTCATTGGAAATGACATACTAATGATCTAATCTATAAAGATTTGATTATTTAAGAACTTCTTCATGAAGGATATGGGTAAAGTGGACTATATTTTAGGAATAAAGATCTATAAAGATAGATCAAAGAGGTTGCTTGGCCTATCTCAATCCATGTTCATAAACAAAGCACTGAAGAGGTCTAATACGGAGAATTCGTCAAAGAAGGGATTCTTATTCATTATCACATGTCTCTCTCATAGAATATATACCCAAATATACAAGAGAGAGAGATAAGATGGATTGTGTTCCATATGCTTCGATAATTAGATTAATTATGTATGTAATGGTTGTTTGGAAATTGGTAAGGGATCAGATCATGACCGCAACAAAATAGTTACAAAAAAATTCATATTTTGATTTCCCAAAAAATCAAAGTTATTTTCATTCTATAAAACGATTATCAATTAAGTCATAATAAAGCATAAATCTTAGTGCGTACTTTATTATGAAGCTTGATAAATTACTTATTATCTCCCTAAAACTATTTCCCAAAATTGATCCATCTTAACCATTGGAGCCAGACAAGTGTCCGTCCTTTAATGATATCCACAAAATAGGTTGAAAGAACTTTGTAACTCTTATAGAGAGGGTTAAGTAAGAAGTGCTATCTCCATTAAAGTTTAACTCTATTTATAATAAGTTTTGATCATTTTAGTAATTTAATTGAAATTAAATTTTAATTTCAATTAAAATTTAGTAGGTTAATTGCCAAAAGAAGCCTAAACTTTTGTTATTTTTTCAATTACAGCTCAAACTTTAAAAAGTAGCAATAAAATGTTCAAACTTTCAATTTTTTGCAATTTTAGCCCAAACTTCAAAAAGTGGCAATAAAATGTTCAAACTTTTAATTTTCTTCAATTCTAGCCTGATATTTTCTGTTGTTCTTTCAATGCCCTCATCCATTTTTTTTCTGTTTGCTCCTCTAACGCCTTAAACTATTCTCGCATCACAACATACTGCATCAGTAAGGTCGTTGGGGTTGTGCAATCTAATTTAGGTCTTTTTTTAAACTTAACAGAAATACTAACATCGGGTTAGAATTGAAAAAAATTGAAAGTTTGAGCATTTTATTGCTATATTTTAAAGTTTGTGTTAGAATTGAAAAAAATTAAAAGTTTAGGCATTTATTGCTATTTTTTAAAGTTCGGGCTGTAATTGAAAAATTGACAAAAGTTTGAGCTTTTTTATGTAATTATCCCAAATTTAATTTTAGAGTTACAAGTAATCCTAATTAAATACTAATTATGCTTGAATTAAGATTTAATATCTCATATTGCTCCTTATTTATTAAGTACCTCATATTTAATTACAAAGTTTTTAAAATTTACAATCAAGTCTAAGTTGATTAAAATATCTTTGCTCTCTTGAACGAATTCTTTATGTGAGACCTATTAGGTTATCAAATATGTTGACAATTATTATAAATTCTAATTCTAATTCATAATTAGAATTTAATTCATAATTAGAATTAGATAAATTAAATCTTCTTTTAATTTATCTTTAATTTTCTAGTTAAACAATTTATAATCATAGATCAATATTGGCGTCTAGCAACACATCATGATTACCTAAATATTTAGGAATGTCAGAGTGGTTTTGACTAGCCTTTCTATACTTAAATTTTTCTGTATAATTCAATTTTTTCATCATGCAATGTTCTAATTAAACATAGAGTATGAAATTAATTTCTACTTTAGTTTCAGTCCAATCATATTAGTTCTATGCTATTAGCTATTGATTCAACTAATGACATTTGCAAACAACAACACCCAATATAAATCTCGGTGAGGTGCGGGGTCTAAGGAGGTCTAATAATAGTATACAACCTTACCCCTATCTAGTAATAATGACATTTGTAAACTATTTACAAAATGCCATTCCACCTTGGCCAAGGAATTTTTGAATCAATACAAATCAAGAACAATAGTACATTCTCCTTAATTACTTTAGAATGGTGAATCTTATCTTGATTACTCAATTATCTCTATATAGTTCATGTTAACATCCAATGACTACCGACTTAATGAACGATGATTAAAGTAGGTCATAAGTAGTATCAAAACATAGCAATTCCTATATAAGATAACTTTGGAGACCGTAAGTCAAAGGATCAATTATACAATAATCATAATGAGAATTTCCATAGACTTATAAGTAATGTTCCAAATGGATTTCTCATATTGGGTTAGTTTAGTGAACTTATTCTTTAACAAGCACCCACACATTTGTTTTAATATCTCCATACTTTAGTTTATAAGATCGAATACTTCCTTTATAGGAAAAAACATAACAAGTGCTAGTCTTTTTATATTATATTAATGTCCAATCTTAATAGAACAATAACTAGGAATAATTTAGGTATAATACATAAATACAATATGAATATCATAATTATAATCTCATTATAATTTCATATGCAATGTATAATTATCCCATAGACTGTATCATATATATTTAAACATGTACAAGATAAAGAATGCCTTTAAATAATTGTCACTAAACTATAACCAAACCGATAGGCTATAGGGCATAAAGCAATAATCTCCCACTTGAAATAAGTTAATCTTTTAAGTATTGTATACCATATTCCCATATGATGATCAGGTTACTGCTAATATAGTGACTTAATGAGAGAATTCTGTAAAATTCTCTATGGAGGGCACTTGGCTTAAATCTACAACTTTCATCTTAATTATCATCATAATTAAGAAATTTTGCCTTAATGCATCCTTGGAACTTAGATATGACCTAGACTCCTTTTACATGCTCAATGTCTCTAATGTTCCATAGTACATTACTATCTAGAACAATGCAAAGAACTATATAAAGATCATTAAAGGACTTATTGATTCAATTAATCATTTCCACTAAATAAAAAATGTATTATGGCTTAATTAGCAACCATTACTACATTGGAACCTTTCCAATCTTATAATGATATTAGTTTAAGTAAAATAGACCTTAATTAGGATTTACTTCTAAAATAATATCCTTATCATCTTAAACTAAAACATCAACTTATACATAGAATAATGGATATTTTTAATACCTCACAAGTATCCAATATCTTAAATACTAAACATATTTAATACATTATCTATGTATTTGCACTTTAAATAAGTGAACAATTTCTAGTTTATCTTTATAGATCTAATTCCCATAATTAAGTTGTTATCTTTCCATATCCAACAAGAATTGGTATTGGACAATTATATCTTCAACAATTGAAAAATTAGAATTGTTGTTCTCTATGAGCAATATATCTCTGCATACTCCTACTAAAGAGGACAAATATACTCCCACTAACCTTTTTGTAGACATGATAAAACATCAAATGTATCATTAAAGGCACTATCTAAATTCTTCAAAAAGTGAATCTTTCAATATCTTATAACCTTTCAACTATACATCAAATGTATCATCAAAGACACTATTTCTAGTTGGATGTATCGTCATAAGATTTGAACCTTTCAAATTTCATCTTACTCCCACTACTTATCTTAAGAATCATTCTCCTATAAGTACTCATTGAAACAAATAATTTACTTAATATGTCTGTAAGATTATATCCAACCTATTGGATATCTTATAACCTTTTATTACCTAATTTAGTTATAAACTTAATGGATAATGTATGCTTCAACCAAGAATCACAACTTTAAATCAGTAATATTGACTCTTCCAAAGACTTAATGCAGGACCCCGTTTTCAGAGTCCAACAATCAATTCCAGAAGTACCGAAGAACGTTAGCCCAAGTCCCGACCCCCAAGGCTGAACCCGGGGTAACCCATCGGGATAGTCGTAAGAGAAGGATTTCAATTAAAACTAATTCCAGTGTGGCAGCAAAGAGGAGTTCGCCGCAACGTGAGCCATTCCTCGCCGCAGCGAGGTCGCAAAAAGGGGGCTCGCTACGACAACATATCGGTTCATCGCGGCGAATCAATGGAAGGTCGTCGCGGCGACCACTGGCTTCGCCGCGACGAAAAACCCAAAATTAGAAATCTGACATCCAACCTTCAACCCGTCAAAACAAACAC
>JAOTIZ010000002.1:28767376-28777475 GCA_027123425.1 Erythroxylum panamense | reverse complement strand
ATCATTGGCTGCAAATTTAGATTGGGAACTCCATCAGCTCGACATTAAAAATGCCTTCCTAAATGGTACATTAGATGAGGAAATATATACGAGGATACTACCAGGTTTTGAAACCGAAGAAGGAAGGGAAGTGATCACACAATGTTTGTGAAGTGTGGAAAAAATGGAAAGAAATCCATCTTGATTGTGTTTGTGGACGACATTATAATCATAGGTGATGACACTAGTGAGATCAATGGTCTTAAAGAAAAATTGAGGTTGGAATTTAAGGTAAAAGACCTCGGAGCATTAAGACACTTTCTTGGAATGGAGATTGCTAGAAATAAGGAAGGTATTTTCATATCTCAACGAAAACACATTCTTGATTTACTGGAGGAAACTAGAAAGATGGGTTGTTAACCTATGGGAACTCCACTGGAGAGAAACTGGAAAATCAAGAAAAATGAAAAAGATCCTCCTGTTGACAAAGGAAGATACCAAAGGTTAGTAGGAAAACTTATCTATTTGTCACTAGCTAGACCAGATATTGCTTATTCTGTGAGTATTCTTAGCCAATTTATGCACTCTCCAACTCAAAGACATTTAGAGGCAATCAACTAGATTCTCAGATATCTCAAAGGCAGTCCAAGTCTGGATTAATGTTGAAGAAAAATGAGAAAAGAAGCATAGAAGGGTTCATGGATGCAGATTGGGCTGGTTGTATTGAAGACAGTAGGTCAACATCTGGTTATTGTACTAAGCTATGGGGGAATCTTGTCACATGGAGAAGCAAAAAGCAGTTTGTAGTAGCAAGAAGCAGTGTAGAAGCAGAGTTTAGGGCAATTACACAAGGCATTTGTGAAGTTATTTGGTTAGAGAAGTTGATGCAGGACCTACAGATCTTCACTTTCTCTCCCACCAAAGTTTTCAGTGATAGTAAATCAGCCATCAGTGTAGCAAAGAATCCAATTCAACATGATCGAACAAAACATGTTAGAATTGACAAGAGCTTTATCAAATGTGAAATAGAAGAAGGGGGCATTGATCTATGCTATGTCCCTATTGAAGCACAGGAAGCTGATATCTTCACAAAGATAATGCCTACGCCTAGATTCGAGACAATTCTAACCAAGTTGGGAATGATAAATATCTATTCCTCAACTTGAGAGGGAGTGTTGGATAATTATCTCAGATAAGTTTAGTTATCTTAGGAGATTATCTTCTAGGAGATAAGTTTATTTTCTAGTAGATAAGATGAGATATACTATAGATAGGATAAGTTAGTATATACGAAAAACCCAGTAGTTCTATAATATTAGAATAGATTATACTCATGTATAAATTACATATAATCAGAGAGATAAAGTGGGCTTTCTTCTGATATTTTCTATACCCTCTTGTTTCACATATCAACCCAAAAAAAAAGAAATTTTGTGCATTAATTTTGAGCAATATAGTGCCCAGGAAAATATATATACCACATGAAATATGTTTGTAATGACTTTCTAATGGGCCTTAAAAGGCAGAAATTAGGTTAGCATGAGCTCTAATATTGTGAAGGTAAATCATTGTTGGTCTAAATGCACCAATTCTTGCAATTTGGCATAAAATTAACTAGAGTTGAATGATACTAGGAGTCATCTCTTTTGAAGTATTCTTTTTCCATCTTCTTAGTCTTTACTCCTTGTAGGATATGAACTACTCATCGGTTTGTGATATGAATTTATACTTCTTCACACTTGGTGACTCGTGAGTTGGTCTCAAAAACCATACTATACACCTAGTTAGTGCCTTTTAGTTTCACAAACAAGTGTGGACTTACAAGCAACCCAAGAGTGGCCTTGAGCCCCATAAAAATTTGTACATTTCTTTGCTAAGATGTGCTTAGTGCAATTCCTAATATTTATCGTGGTCCCTCCCCTTTACTTTTATTCTCTCTATTTCTCTCCTTAAATTAAAAAAAGGAGAACTTTGCTACAAATTAATAATGCTTAAATGTGATTGACTGGATCCTTGCACTTGCACTTGCACTGCACTGATGTTAATTACTAAAGAAAGAACTTTGAATTAAGTCAAACAAAAAACAATGAAAATTAATTCTAGATTAAATTTTGGAAATAAGTCGCAACAAATCTTGCTTGTGTTGGCAATACTTTGGTTTTTTAGGAGCATGAGTAATATATAGTCACCATACAAGAGTTGGGTTATGAAACTTTTTAATCTTAAGATTATCTAACACTTTTTAAAATTTCACATAACCATATCCTTGAAATTTACTAAGGAAAAGATACACCTAGATCTTGACATATATTCTTGAGAGGCATAAAGGTTTATTAATTTACATGGAAGGAAATACTACTATATCGCATTACCTTTGTAATTAGTTGACTGTGGATTAATCAAGATGGAAGCAAAGCATTTAATGATTTATTTTTGGTTTTTTACATGCCAGTTAATTGCATCTCCAAGTTGGTGCTTTATCTTGTATACAATTTCTAGAATTTCTAAATTTTTTTCCTTATGCATTTTGCGTCTTTGATTTGATTTTGAAACTTCCAGGTAGCCATTGAAGTGGAGCAAGAAGAAGATGAAGGTGGCCATGTGGGCGAAACATTTACAGATTATGTAAGTATTTGATTTCGAAGGCTAGAAAGGTTTTTTCACTATGTTTCTTAGATTAAGCTTCATATATGCATTTTGGTTTTTCATGGTTGAATTAAGTGTGCTAGTTAATTGGTTGTGGTTGACATACAGCGACCTCCTAAACTATCTATTGGACCACCTCATCCTGATCCTATTGTGGAGACATCTTCTTTATCTGCAGTTCAACCACCTGAACCAACTTATCACCTAAAAACCAAGGATGAGTTGGAAAAGACAAATGCTCTGTCATGCTTGCAGATTGAGACATTGGTCTACGCCTCTCAGGTTGTTCTCTTCCCCATAACTTATGGTTAATGATTATGAATTCTTAGACTTGTAAGACACTGCCTATTTGCATAACAGAGACATCTCCAACACCTTCCTAATGGTGATAGAGCTGGATTTTTTATTGGGGATGGAGCTGGCGTGGGCAAGGGTCGAACAATTGCAGGCTTAATATTGGAGAATTGGCTTCTTGGGAGAAGAAAAGCATTGTAAGTGAGGGTTTCTTTTCCGTGATTTCTTATTATGCAGTTAACTAATTTACACTTATTGTTGGAAGCATGCTAAATTTTGACAATTATATTTTCTTATGCTTTTCCCTCTTTCTTAATGATCTTGTACAGGTGGATTTCTGTTGGTTCAGACTTAAAGTTTGACGCAAGAAGAGACTTGGATGATGTGGGTGCACATTATATTGAAGGTAGTTTTTTTATTTCTTGATGCAAAAGAACATAAAGTCTATAAAAGAAATAACAGAGGAAAGATTAATCAATCACAAGCTTTAATTTGGTAGGATGATGATTGAGAATTGAGCTGAAATCAAAGATAAGGGCTGAAAGTAGACTTTGTTAGGATTCCTTATTAGATGGGAAGTAGTAGTATCATGTTATTCTATTTTAGATATGATATCCTAATTAGAATAAAATTTAAATTTGTTAGAAACCCTTTTCTACTAGAATAAGGATTCTAAAAAAACTCTCTTTATAGGTGTATTCAGCTTTGGGATTTTTTACAAACTTGAGTTTTCAACTAGAAGGTGTGATGCTTTCTTCTAAGAGTGATTCTTAGACCCTAGGAATGATTCCCAGTTTCCTATTATCCATTCTTTGTGTTCTTCGCTAAATTTCAGCAAACCTAACCTACATTCTAGTCATCTCAAACCCAAATCTAGCCATGTTAAACCCCGAAATCCTAAGCCTAAATTTCCAGCAATTAAACCTTAAAATTCTAGCTATACAAAATTTGAAAATTCTACATGTTTGGCCTAAATCCAATTTTTCTATTTGTCCTACGTCAGTTTGGTATCAGAGTTTTGGTTCCCAATGGCGACTCATAATAGAAGGATGTATAGAAGAATATATAGCGACATAGAGCAAGATGAAATACTGGTGAATATTACAAAAAGGTTGGGCATTGATGATCATTGTTCACAAGTTGCACCAAGAACCAATTTACACGTAGCAATGCCTATAAGAAAATATGTTCGTCAAATTTTGGAGTGGCTAGACAACCTTGACATACATTCCCTAAAAGTCAAAACTCCCACAAGAAAAAACTATACCAACCAGCAACCTATGCTTGATGTTGAACATGAAAAACACGGTAATAAGCAAGAAGAAGGGACTGATATTGATCAATAGCAAGCATTGTATGATAAAATCTTTGCAAAAAAGTCTTGTGTTGATTTTGATTCCTCAAATTTAGTAGATCAATTTGAATCTTCAAGCCTACATGTAGAAGGTACTCAAATATTGATGATATGGAGAGTTTGGCAATGGAAGATGATCATGACATGGAGAGTTTGAAAATAGGAGATGATCTAAGTGTTAATGATGAAGAAAAACAGAACGTCGTGGATTCTTTGACAAGCCTTAGGGTTGAAACAATTGAAAAACAAGTTCAAATACTTAAATAACTAGCTGAAACAGTAGTGCAAAAGGTTGAAAGAATAGTACAACAAGCAAAAGAAACAAAACATGAAGCTGAAAAGATTAACCAGCAACTACTTGGGGTTCCAGAGCTTGTTGGTTCAAAACTATATGATATCATTGGTGTTGTTGATGGAGATTGTGTTGGAGTAGTTGAAGAACGAGAAGTAGACTTGAATGAAGATGCACAATTAGTACAACATAGGAATAAAAGAGAAGCTATGAGTGCACTTGCAAAGTCAAAATTCAGCAATGATGACAAGCTAGTGCATTTGACTACAAGAAACAACAATACGTATGTTTTTGATGCCTATGTTGTAGAGAAGCCATGTGGTTTAGTTATGAAATAATTTGCAAATATATTGGTGAAGACTTGTGATGTTGTCCACACTGCTAAACTATTCTTCAAAGAGGTTGTACATCTCCATGGATCACCTTTAACATTCGTCTTTGATCATGACGTAAAGTTTGAGTTTTTTTTCTGGAGACTTTATGGAAAACATGGAACACTAAGCTTCAATTTTCAAGTTCATTCCATCCCAAACTGATGGACAAATAGAGGTGGTGAATAGACTTAGGGGACTTGTTAAGATATTTAGTTGGAGACGATGTGAAAAATTGGGATCTAATTCTTCCTATGGCAAAATTTGCATGCAACAATTCTATAAATAGGTCTACTGGTAAGAGCCCTTTTGAGATAATTTCAGGAGTTCTATCAAGGAAGCCTATTGATTTGGTTCCTTTACCACAAACAGCACGAGTTAGTGTTGAAGTTGAAGGTTTTGCACAACAAATGAGAGATTTCTTTGATGAGATATGACGAAAGATAACAACCAACAATTTTTCTTATAAAGAATATGCTCATTAACATCATTGATTAGTAAAATTCGATGAAGGGGATATGGTAATGGTTAGGATTCATCCAGAGCGTTTTCAAAAAGGAAAATATAAGAAATTCCATTCACGAAATGTTAGATCTTATAAGATCATCAAGAAGATAAGTGCTAATGCTTATGTTTTGAATTTACCAAGTGACATTGGAATAAGTCCTATCATTAATATTGTTGACTTACTTATTTATCATGGATAAGATGATGAGCAATCTCCTACTGCAACTGTAAAAATTCCAACCATTCCCCATCTTAAAGAGGAGATAGAAGCTGTTCTAGATGAACAAATTGTAGCTGCCAGTGATAAGAGGATATTGACAATTTCTTGTCAAGTATAAAGTAATACCAAATTTTGATATTACTTGGATTTTATGAATTTAGAAGTTGAATCTAGATCTATATGATCAATATTTATCACAACTACGTTGAGGATGACTTCAGACAAGTCGGTGAGAATTGATGCAAAAGAACTTAAGGTCTATAAAAGAAATAAAAGAGGAAAGCTTAATCAGTCACAAGCTTTAATTTAGTGGGATGATGATTGAGAATTGATCTGAAATCAAAGATAAGGGCTGAAATTTAGATTGTGTTAGGATTCCTTATTAGACAGGAAGTAGTGTTATTATGTTATTCTATTTTAGATATAATATCCCAGTTTAGGACTTATAGAATTTTTATTAGAATAAGATTTAAATTTGTTAGAAACCCTTTTCTAGTAGAATAAGAGTTCTAAAAAAAATTCTATATATAGGTGTATTAAGCTCTTCAATAATAACAAGCAATCTGGAATTTTTCTGCAAACTTGAGTTTTCGACTAGAAGCTGTGATGTTTTCTTGTAAGAGTGATTCTTAGACCTTATGAGTGATTCCCAGTTTCGTACTATCCATTCTTTGTGTTCTTACACTAAATTCCAGCAATCCTAACCCATATTCTAGCCATCTCAAACCTAAATTCTAGCCATATTAAACCTGAAATCCTAAGCCTAGATTTCCAGCAATCAAACCTTAAAATTCCAGCTATACAAAATCTGAAAATTCTACATGCTTGGCCTAAATCCAACCTTGAAACTTGTTATTCTAGCAGCCTAATATCAACCATATTTCTAAATACATGAGTTTTAGGTACTAGTTAATACTTCTTCTATTTGTCCTACATCATTTCTATTAGATAAAATTGAACCTAAAGTTGGTAGTAATAAGCTAATGGCTTGCTTTAGTGCAATAAGTTAAATTATTTTGAAGAGGAAAGTAAACCAATCTTGGGAAAGTAAGTGAATGGGAAATTAGTTTCTAGAAAAAGATTTCCAGTTTAGAACTTGAAAATAAAGGAATGAGAGATTAATCGCCTTTTTGGTTAAATTTGGTGGGTGTGTCACTTGAATATTTATTGAGTTTTCAATATTCTTCTGACTATGACTATTCTTTTAATTTTGAACTCATAGTTCTTTTTGGCTTTTATTTATGCAAGCTAATTATCTTCTTTGATTGAATAAATGGAAGTAGAAACAAATTTAAATAATTGGAAAATATTTCATTTTTAGTGAATCAATACAAAATATTAAGTTGTCTTCTTTCTGGAACTATAAATAAAAAGCCACCTCTGATCTCTCTTTTATGTTTGTTTGTGTAAAAGATCTATTCTAATTATTAGACTCATGTTAATTTCTTGTTCAAGTTAGTTTATAGTTATAATTGACATAAAATGGTTGACATCGCCTGTGCAGTGCATGCATTGAACAAGCTCCCCTATTCCAAACTTGATTCAAAGTCTGTTGGGGTTAGGGAAGGAGTTGTGTTTTTGACATACAATAGTCTCATTGCATCTTCTGAGAAAGGTCGTTCTCGTTTGCAACAACTTGTGCAGTGGTTTGGATCAGGGTTTGATGGTCTCGTCATATTTGATGAGGTACTAGGTTATGTTTTTCTTTGGAAGTTTCTTAACTTATTGCTTTAAAGATCAATCTTGCACTGCCATCTAATTAATCGAATAGTTTTTCCACTCTTTCTATATATTGGTATATCTTCCATTTTAATGGCCCTTGGCTTCATGGCAGTGCCATAAAGCAAAGAATTTGGTACCTGAATCTGGAAGTCAACCTACACGGACAGGTGAAGCAGTACTTGAGATTCAGGTTTGTAGTTATACTTAATTTTTAAGAACTTTAACCTGTTGTCCAACTAATAGCTATTTTGGAATCTGAGTATGACTTTTGCGATTCTCCATACTCTCTCTTTGACACACATGCATATGGGAAGGCATCTCTACTTGTAGGCAAATACATACCCATTCACTCCCACTAAGTTTTGTGGATGCCAACAGATGAGATAATGTCTGGGTTGCATTACTGATTTGGGATAGAGTTAGGGCATCTAGGTTTCAATAAAACATGGTTATACCAAGGTGGAATTTGGATGGAAAGATGGAAAATAATTTGGTTTTAAAGAGAATCTTGTTGAATAGAATTTCAAAAATAACAAGTTCGTTGACTATTGTTGTACCATCATATTTATAATATGTAGAGCAAATCCTTGTCACTGAGGGAAAAATAAATCTTGATGTCCCTTTAAGACGTGTAGGAAAAGAAATCTTAACTGAGTATGAAAACATTGTGAAGCCTAAACTAAATGAAAAAGCATATTAAATATTATTCGGGATAACATATTAACACTAATTATGACTTGTATTGGATGCTGTTGCATCAATTACCCAAATGAAACCTCATGGATTGTATGAAAAGTTTCTTCTCTAATTTACATTCTTTTTTATTGCATTCTTTGTTAAGGCAAAGTGAAAAGAGGACATTTCTGTTTAACACTAAACATTTAATGCTTTCATATATTACAGGCTCGACTTCCTGAGTCACGTGTTATTTATTGTTCTGCTACTGGTGCATCTGAGCCTCGCAATATGGGTTATATGGTGCGGCTTGGTCTTTGGGGTGTTGGAACGTGTTTCATTGATTTCCAGATGTTTCTAGGTGTGACTTATTTTCATTCATCTTATTGGTAGTTTAGTTCGTTATCTACTTGTTTTAGTGTTCATTAGCACTAACTTTTTCTGTTTTTTTTGGCACATTTTACTTCATTTAATTTAGAATTGTAAGTAGTATTGAATGTTAGAATTGCATGATTATATGAATGATAACATTTCTCTCAGGTGTAATAGCAATGTGATGACTGCTTGATGGAATTTTTTCTCTTATTTTCTCTTATACTAGACACATATAATTATTGCATGCACACGTAAACATAATTCATTGTTTTAAGATGGTGTTGCATTTTCAATTTTAGAATGTTCTCTTTTATCCGTTTGTAAGAGAGAATTTTATAGGTCATAATTTTTTTTACTTAATGTCTCATAGTGAGGTTAATAGCTGAAATTATAATAGTAAGTGATTTGCTATAACTTCAAAAATGTTAACTCATTTGGAAGGAACTGTTAATGAACCTGAAAAGATAATAAAAACATCAAAATTGTGATAAAATTTGAAGGAGGAATTTTATTCATATCTGACTAATAGACATACATTAGCTTTATACACACTAACCCTAGTATAAAATAGGAAATAAATTTCTACAAAGTTGTTAGATCCCATGATTTATGGTATACTTTATCCTAATCTTATGGACATAATTAGTATTAGATTTTATGGAAATAATCATACAAATTATTTTTTCCCCCACTCTCCCTCAATTTGGTGAATAGGCATTAGCCATTCCCATCTTAGATACAATACTTTGAAACATTGGACTGCTTAAACCTTTGGTAAGTATGTTTGCGAAGAACTTGGTAGAGGTGATAAAAAATGATATGACTCTTCTGAATCTTACCGAAGACATGACCCTTAATAGAAAATTTTAGCATGTTAGGATAAAAGGAAAGGATTTCACATAGAGTGGCCATTTTCTTTTTCATGTCTTAAATATTGTTTTCCAAGGCTTATGTCCTGTTGTAGCCTAAATATTTTCTTATTTAGCTTAAATATTTTCTTATAATGGATTTACTTGTCTCCTTTCTTGTTTGTTTATCTATTATTATTATTTTTTTTATTCTTAATCTTGTTTTATATTTATTTTTAAAAATATTTTTATTTATACATATTAATTTTATTATTATTATTATTTTTAGGTCTATTATTATTTTTAATAATAATAATTATTACTACTATTATTTTAATGTGGGTCTATTGGAAAAAAAAACCTCTCTAATTAGTTAGGGGTAAGATTGCATGCTTTTAGACCATTTTAGACCCTAAGACCAATGGGATTTTCATTGGTTGTTTTTGTAGTTTAATTCATTTACTGTTTGGTTTCCTCGATTTGTATCCATAGTCTTTACTTTAACTTCATATAATTGGGCTGGATTCCTAGCTTTAGAATAAGTTTGTTGAATTGTATCCTAAATATCCTTGGCAGTATTCAAAAATGAGACAAGAGGATTTTAGAAAAGGGGTTAGTGGGATTGTCAAGAGGGAAGAAACTAGTTGGGTGTTTAGTGGGATTGTCAAGAGGGAAGAAACTAGTTGGGTGTAAGTGGGTTTTCACCGTAAAATATAAAGTTGATGGATCGGTGGAAAGGTATAAGGCAAGATTGGTGGCGAAAGGGTTTACTCAAACCTATGGCATTGATTATCTTGAGACATTTGCTCCTGTTGC
>JAOTIZ010000002.1:28717918-28760858 GCA_027123425.1 Erythroxylum panamense | reverse complement strand
TTTAAATTATTTTTGTGTGTTAACTTCTGATTTTATTGTAGAAAATTTCAAAAAGATTGTGATCTATTCAACCCCCCTTCTAGATCTCTTACAATAGATACAAGCTGGCAGACGTGTTATTGACTAAGCGTGGGCACATGCAAGGAAAAAGAATATCTGCAGAATCTAATTTGATCAAGTTGCTGCCTTGATGATGGGGATTTACAGCCTGAATGTGTGGGGAGTGTATCTGCAGAAGATTACAAAAGAAGGGAAGAGAGAAGACATTGAAAAAGCATAAAAGAAGACAATTATTACTATTCACGAAGCCATAGTTAGTAGTAGTTTACGTTTTTTACAGAGTTTTTTTGGTTTTGCTAGGAATTTTCATATTTTCTGGGAAAAGACCAGGGATGGAGACTTTGTATTTTGCCATTTCTTTGTTGATTTTCACTTTCGTTATAAGTAGCTAAATCCTTTTTCTTGGTTGAAGAAAACCGTGTTATCATCTATTATGTGTGGGATTTCCAATAAAGTTTGTTTCGTTGATGAATATTGAGTGTCTTCCAAATTGCTTTTTACAATTGAATTGGTTGATTTTTAGGATGTGCAACTAGGAATTGTTCATTTCATAGCCAAATTAGTAGGATATGACGTTCAGTTTGCTAATCACAAGTGACAATTAGAATTATCATCTTTACGTTAGAGTTGGAAATTTTAAGAAGATACTTAACTTGATTAAATGCATATCATATATAAGTTTTCTTGTTTATTGGTTTCTTAGTTCTTAATGCTATTAATCAATTAAACTTAAGATCGTATCTAAGTTATTGACTAATGTTTAGAATACATGTTTTTATTCATTTAAACTTAAGAGAAAGCTTTACTCAATGAATGTTTGTTGATGAACTAAATTTTGTATCAAGGATCCATATTAGTATGATAACGTTGGTGACCCAAAACCAAGGTTTGTTTACTGAATTTTTAGATTTGATTATTTTTTCATTTTCATATTCAGCTGTTTTTAATTTCTCAAATTTACATGAATCAAAACCCTATTTTGTTTTAGCTTTAAACTCGTACAACCTTTACTGTTAAAACATTCTCGTGGGAACAATCTCAACTCTTCACTAACTACATTTTTCTATTGTTAGAGTTGTTATTAATTTAGTTGTAAGCGACAGTAGTACCATTAAGTTCATGACAACTAAACAAGAATAAGACTAACCATATATTTCATTACTTTCACTATTTGATTGAAAATAATTGTCCTTATTAATATTCGTAAAAGATTACTTTAATCTTACTAGTGGACTATAATCTCATTTATATTTAGTTCATCTTGACTTTGTTCAATAAGCTAAACAAAATCAAATTAGGTAGATGACATTTTTATCAATCACATACCATGTAACTCCTAAATCCGTTAGATAATTCATTGTCAAAATATATCTTATATGTTATTTCTAACCTTGACTCTAAAATCATAAGATCATAGGTTTGCTCATCTAAATCGTAACAATTTTGTTAAGTAGGACTCTAGTTAAAATGATCTTGAATTTGTGTTATAAGCCTAATAATAAACAGCACTCCAATTTGTTCTTATAATAATAGAAAACAACTATTATATTATAAGTATGTACTTCATATTTTAATAAGAGATTTAAATTTTGAATGATCTCATCAATTACATAAAATATATATATATATATATATATATAAATGCAATGCAATTCAATGCGCAAACATGATCAAATTATATGCATAAAATGTTAAGTCTTGATTAATTCTAGTTATTGATATAATATTTATAATAGTTTGAAAAATGAAATGAAATTAAATAATTGATTCTTAAATAAATTAAATTCCTATTTCAAATATAAATTTAATTAATTTTTGGAATAATTTTCAAATTTAATTAGAAATGATTTCCAGTTATCTTGATTCCTTTAATAAATTTAATTGAGAACAATTTCGAATAAATTACTCTCCTTACTTGTCGTAATTTAGAAGAAGTATTTTTTTGAAAATCCTCAAATAAGATATTTTATTCTAATTAGAAAAACTACTCTTTGATCTAAAAAAGAAACAACTTTTCCTCACTTAGAAAAATATTTTTAAAATTGTAAAGAGACTAATCCAAAATTAAATAAAACATTTAATATAATTAAATATTTTTATTTATATTATTATTTATAGATTAATTTCTCAATTAATTAGAAAATTCTTCTGTTAATAAATTAATAAACTATCTTCCAACTTCCAAACAAAAGTCCAATGTAGTAAAGAAAACTCATTTTCTTAATTAGTAAAAGAGTTAGAAAATAAAATATCTCAGTATTCTTAATTAGATTACCTTATTCTGATTTTGAAATTATTTTGGTTTGGATTACATTAATCCATGTAATCCAAGGACAGAACAAGTTCTTTTCTGGTCCTCTTTATGCCCAAGTACTTGTTTTATTATCTGTAGTCAAAGAAATTCTTGTTAACAAGGAGGGAAAAACTACTAGTGGCGGTGCCAAAAGTTAATGCATATGGGCTTCTAAAACCATGTTATTGATGTTAATACTAGATCATTATGAGTTAACTATCGTTTGAGACATACCTCTTATATGATCAACAATTATTATGAAAGCAGAACAATTCAGCTAGTTAGGGCTCAACGACACCCAAATTTTCTAAACCCCCTACTTCTTTACGATCTAAACTTTTCATATTATATAGTAGATCCAGTCACGATGGTGGTTTAAAGATTGCAAAACTTTGCATATTTAATTCCATAGTTAGATTTCAATGATAACAAAACGATAATTCATCCTCAAGTTAAAGAATTAAAGATTGTTGAAAAATTCAGATACAATATCATTACCTATGCAGTGCAAGAAAATAATTTTTTTTAACGATTTCTCAAAAACTAAGCAAAATTTAGTTCTACAATATGAATAATTTGTAAATGTAATTAAAACATAAATTATAAATTATACCTTATTATGAATTTTGATTTTATTTTCTACAAGTCTCCTTAAATTGACAAGTTATGTGAAAATGACTGGCTGCACAAATATCCAACATTTAATAGCTTTAGCACAAACAAATTGAGAGAACTTTATAAATAGTGTAGAGAGAGGTTGAACAAGATTGCTAGCTCTTATAAAGTCTACGCTTATTCTATCTTAGTACAATCATACTAGTTCTCTAGCAATAGTATCAAAATATAAGACTTTATATAAGATAATTTGTAGATCTCAAGTTAAAAGTTTACTTATACAATTATTGCAATGAATATTTTTATACACAAAAGTATTGTTCCATAAATAATTCTCATGTCTGGTTAATTTAATGAATTTATTCTCTATCAAGCACTCACGCATTTGTTTATAATTTTAATTATAACATCAACTTCTTTACATAAAGAAGAAACATTCATATGCTAGTCTTTTTGCCTTTATTAATCTTAGAGATATAATAAATAAAATGCAATATAAATCTTATAATTATGATCTCACGGGACTTTATCTTTTAAGTTTGTTAACAAAATAGACATGGATAAAATAAAGAGTGTATTTATTAAAAAAAAAGCTAAAATAAAGAGTACTTTTTATTAGTTGTCACAAATATACAGCCAACTGATTAGTTGTGGGATGTAAATCAATACTTTGTACTATCATATACTCTAAAGGTCTTAGAATCGTTAAACAAGTAATTTATTAATGTTCATCCAATTACAACTATGCTTTCTGTATGAAGCATTTTCATGCGAATATGAAGTATGGTGACAGAGTTTTACCAACTGGAGTAGGATAGCTAGACAATGGAGGAGTATGAGCAGGGATTTAAAAGAATATTGAGGTTTTTTGACAAACTACTTTAAAGGATGCTAAGAGGGAGAGATTCATTCAGGGCTGAACTTATTCATGATAAAGTATAGGGTAAGATCATTTTAAGCTTATTGATTATACTGTAGTTGTGAGCAAGGCTTAATTTTTAGAGGAAGTATAACGAGCCTTGAGATTTCAGAGGAAGATATTAGAGAGGCAAAATGGGAGCTGGTTTTAATGAAAGGAGACAAACAAAGAAGAAGACCAAAATGGCTATCCCAAATAAGAGGTAACAAGTGACATAATCAAGAGGATATAGGTATCGATGGAGCTCGCATATACCTTTGTGTGTACCAATGCATTTTGGGAAGAAGAAAGATGACTTAACGATGATGTGTAAAGAATTATATAAGGTGATAGTGAAGAATCATTATCTTTTATTAATGATAGATTATTTATTTGACCAGTTTCTTAGAGCTAAGATGTTCTCGAAGATATATTTGGAATCGAGCTACTATTAAATGAGGATCATAACAGAGGATATAGTGAAGACATTCTTTAAGACTCATTATGGTCACTATAAGTTTATGTTAGTCCCTTCGTGCTGACTAATGCCCCTTCCATTAATGCCTTTTGTTAAGTTTTTAGGTTTTGTGATTTTTTAAACATGCTTTATTAACAATTGCTCAATAACTTTTGTTTTCTTACATTAGGTACTTATCAGGTGCTATGGAGAGACTTTCTGGTATTTTTGATATTGAATGACTTGTTTTTGTAACTTGTCAGTATCTGGGCAGAGTGTTTGCGTGTTATATTGATATGTGTGATGCGTGGTAATTGGTTAAGGGCCCGTTTGGTTGAGCTTTTATTAGTAGAGCTTTTATCAATAGAGCTTTTGTCAGTAGAGCTTTTCTGAGAAGAGCTTTTTTTAAAAGCCAGTTGATTGTTTGGCTGTCAATTAAAAAAATAGCTTTTCTAAAGGAGCTTTATACAGTAGACTGTTTGGTAACATAAAAATAAAAAGCACTTTTATTAATTTTAACTATATTTTATTTTATAATAAAATTATTTATGCTAAATAATATTTAAAATATACTAACAAATTGTTCATTAACGCATAATGTATGCTAAATAATATTTAAAATACATATAATATTTAAAATAATTTTATAATAAAATTATTTTATTTAAATTTTATTATAAAATAAAATAAATTTTATTTAAGTTTATGTACGTAAGTGACGGAACTTACAAAAAAAAAGCTTCCTGGAAAAGCTAAAATTTGAGCTTTTCTGAAAAGCTCCAAATTTTAGCTTTTCAAAAAGCTGAATTTTAGCTTTTTCAAAAGCTATTTTTACTTCAAAAGTGCTTTTGAAGTTTGTAACCAAACACTCATCTTTTCCCAAAAATAGCTTTTGCGGTAGAAAAAAGTACTTTTGAAGTCTCCAAAAGCTGAACCAAACAGGCACTTAACTAGGTTTACTATAACCCTATCGATTGCCAATTTGAATTAATATACATGAAATAGAAAAATATGAAAACAATTTTAAACAATTTTATATGGACAAAATAACATCACCTTATCTCCTGAAGTTTGTTCACTAAGACAAAATAACATCAACATATCTCTTGAAGTTTGTTCACTAACTCTTTCTATAGTTGGTGATTGGAATGTAGAATGATATGACTTTCTCATGTAGATGGATTTTGGATTGTGGTTTTAGTGATGAAGTCAGCATATGGTTCTCTTTCATGTCTTTTCCCTTTTCTTTTCTATATTTTGGCCAAGGGTGAGGACACCTTGAGAATGAGGAAGCTTTGAAACCATGATAGGTGTGAGTTTGTTGGATAGCAGTCACGTCTTTATGATAGTAATCATAGCTAATGAAATGAAACCTTTTGTTGTTGCGCTGATTTCCCAATGGTAATTATCAAGGCTTTTATCTTGCTGAAGTGTCAAGTTGTTGTTGAAATTTTATTATTAGATTAAGTAAATAATGTTCTTTTTAACATGTGAATAAATTTAGTGCCTAGAATTGCTTAATTATCAAAGGTCTTGGGTTTAATTTACTATATCATTCTCCCTGCAAAAGTGGGAAGGGCCCTGTATGTCTATCTATAGCTTAACTTGGCAATGCTAAAGTTTCATGCATCCAGATGCCCAGAATTATATTTGGTTTGAAGGAATATGCTGGCTAAAATTGGACAGTTTAAGCATAACTTGCATGTTGATCCATTTCATTATTTGTGATTCCTGTGTCGAAGAGTCTTAGTGTCCATATGTTTGTCTAGCATTATTTTTTTCTTGAAGGAGTTAATCTTATTTCAGTTCCTTCTCAAGACATTTAATGATAAAAAACTGAGTCAAAATCCCTCAAGAAAGGATAAATAACTTCTAACTTTTCTCTATTATTTTTATGTCTGATTTTTGTGATTGTCTATGTTTCATCCTATGATTTTAGGAAATGTACAAAAAAGCTGCAGAATTTTGGGCAGAGTTGCGAGTGGAATTGCTTTCAGCAAGCTCTTTTCTTTCTCATGACAAGCCTAATTCTAGTCAATTGTGGAGATTATATTGGTCTAGCCATCAGGTGTGCAATTTGTTGGTTACTAATTGTAAGAAAGTTTAAATGTACTGCATGGCATTCAAAACAGCTCTCTTCATATCCTGAAGCAGTGTGATTTTGTTACTAATCTAGATAGTATATTGATTAATTTCTTTGACAGCGGTTCTTTAGACACATGTGCATGTCTGCAAAGGTGCCTGCGGCTGTTAAACTAGCTAAGCAAGCATTGGTTGAAGACAAGTGTGTGGTTATTGGCCTCCAGAGCACTGGAGAGGCTCGAACTGAGGAAGCTGTGACGAAATATGTGTGTATTTAATGCTTTGTTTGGTGTGATATGCATTTTCATTTTCTTTCTTTTCCCTTCCTTGAATTGTATGCTTTGGTCAGTTGATGCATATTTGTGCCTTGATTTTAATAGGGTTTTGAACTTGATGATTTTATTTCTGGACCTCGAGAGCTGTTGCTGAAATTTCTTGAAGAAAATTACCCTTTGCCTGAAAAACCTGAACTCCCTGGTATGAAAGTAGTTCGTGTTCGTTTATACTTTATATAATGCCGTTATTGATACTCACTGTTTCATCTGAACAGTAGAGGAAAGTGTAAAGGAACTTCAGCGGAAGAGGCACTCAGCAACACCTGGTGTTTCACTAAAAGGGAGAGTCAGGAAAGCTGCAAGATGGAAGCCTGCAAGTGACGGAGAAAGTGATGAAGAATCTGAAAGTGAGTGTTGGAGGGTCAGATAGAATATAAAGCCATGTGTAAACCTTTCATTATTTTCCGGCTAGATGATTTGCTACTTCCATTTTTGGTACACATTTTAGACATTCCAAGTTGTTAGTGTTAGCATGTAATACCCCTATCCTCGTTGGCATGACTATGTTAACTATTAATTATGGCAACCTCATTTGCAAGGCATTTTCCTATAGTGGTAAATTAGTGGAAACTGCTCTGAATCATTAGCATGAACCTTGTGTTGAAGCAGTTGATTCTGCACCTGAATCTGTCGATTCCGATGACGAGTTTCAAATCTGTGAGATATGCAACTCAGAGGAGGTAAAATTTCTACTTCTGTCTGTTTGATGTGTACATTCTGTAATCTGGTACTATCATTAGTTATCATTTTTGAAGGAAAGGAAGAAGTTGCTCCAGTGTTCATGTTGTGGTCAACTAGTCCATCCTGCATGTTTGGTGCCCCCCATTTCTGAAGCAGTTCTTGAAGACTGGGCATGTCATTCATGTAAGGAGAAAACAGATGAATATTTGCAAGCAAGGCATGCCTATCTAACTGAACTTTTGAAAAGGTATATAAAAGAAAAACTTTTTGTTCTTATTCTTATATTATTATTATTGATATAGTTTGAGATAGATAGTCCTTGTTTTTGTGAAGTCCATTAAGATTCTTCTAGGGAAGCTAAACTTTCTCTGGTCCAAGAGCTTGACCCTTTTAACCCCAAAATGACCCTATTGGGTGAAGGAAATGTTGAAGAGAGAGATTGGTTTACACCCTGAAGAACCCTTTGAGTAAACATTTTGTCTGCATATGATTGACAGTGAGGAAAGAGGTCCTTGTTTTCCTGGCTGCTATTCCTGCTGGGGAATAGAATATTACTGTGCTTGGTTGCCACATTGCTCAAACCTCTCCAAAATCATAGTTGTAGTGCTGTTTGATTATCAGTTGCTAAAGGAATAATTCCATAATCTGTGAATTTGATTTTAGGTATGAAGCTGCCTTTGAACGCAAGTCGAAGATTGTGGAAATTGTCCGCTCTTTGGATCTTCCAAACAATCCTTTGGATGATATTATTGATCAGGTGTTATTGCTCTTCATGACCTTATACTGTTTCTTTGATGTTGTAGTAGATACATCCTGGAGTGTAATGTAACCTTATACCTGCCCATGTTTTTTCATGTGATTGATTTCTGTGAATGCATATTGAAATGCCGTATTACTTTGTTATTTATCATTCTTACTCCGTTGTTCTTTTATAATTTCTGTGAAATGTTAATACACAAGAATTTGGCCCTCTGATTTTTTGTTTGTTTTATTTTCTTTACATTTTTGGTGAGGAAGGGGGAGTAATTGGACAAACTTAGTTTTCTAGTGTATCAATCTTCTGTGGCCTAAAGTGCCCTTGATTTTGTTGGTAGGATCAGCTTGGCATGTCATCCATAGTTTTCGCTGATTAAGCAATGAGATAGAACAATGTATGGATCAGTTACTAGGTGCTAGTACATCAAAGATAGGTATAAGACCTATCATCCATCATTAGATTTGGAAATTAGTAGGAGATACAAGGTTGTGGAGCCAACCAAATGAAACTGGTTTAATTAAAAAAATTAATCGACAACATTAGGAACTGTTGTTACATATCAACTTTGGTGGATCTGCTCAATTGTCTTTTTAGTGCAATCAACGTTTCAGACTGAACATAATTTGCAGCTATAGAGATTCAGTGCTATTTTCCTTGTTGACATAATATTTGAACAGCTTGGTGGCCCTGATAAAGTTGCGGAAGTGACTGGGAGAAGAGGTATGCTTGTTCGAGCATCTAGTGGTAAAGGTGTAACTTATCAGGCACGGAACACGTGAGTTGGTTTACTTTCTCTCCTGTTATATCATCACATGAGTTTACATGTAATTTGATTTCTTCTCTCTATATTGCTTTAGAAAGGATGTGACCATGGAAATGGTCAACATGCACGAGAAGCAGCTATTTATGGATGGCAGGAAGTTAGTTGCCATTATTTCTGAAGCCGGATCTGCTGGTGTGTCTCTGCAGGCAGATAGAAGAGCGATAAATCAGGCATGACTGATATTCTGCAATTATTTTATCCAACTGAAATTCATCTGACATTTTCTTTTTCATTTTTTTGTTTGCATGTTTATGTTCTATCAATGGTTATGGTATGTTGTATACACAGTTCATGCATTTAATCTTTTCTTCTCATTTTATTTCTGTTTTGCATATCAACTGACAGAGAAGAAGAGTTCATTTAACTCTAGAACTACCTTGGAGTGCTGATCGAGCGATTCAACAGTTTGGAAGGACTCATCGGTCAAATCAAGCATCTGCTCCTATGTACAGGTAGTCCAGACCATGTATATATCTAATATATTTAAGTTCTAGGAGCTTACTTGTGTGGTTTACTTGCTTTCTGGATTTATTACAGTTTTTTTTGTGCTATATTGACGGATCTCAAATTGTCATCAATTCTCTTTTCGGGACTTGCGCTACATCTTCCTCATGGTCCATCCCGTGTGCCCTCACATATTCTTCATTCTGATTGTTTCTTTTTATTTTATACTTTTTGTTGGCATGAAAAGAAAAACAATTATTAGTTTAGGAAACTAAATGTTATGTACCCCTACAAGATAAGGTTGGTTTTTTGTTTACAAATCCATTAAAGTGTTCATTGCTTAGAGATGCTATACATCATTATACTTGGTGCATGCAGTCCTTGACTTGTGAACCTTAATTTATCTTATCATCAACGTCAAAATTGGAGAAGGGTGGAGGGAATGATAAATACTTGTAACGTTGTAATAGATATTTTATAAGTTGTCATACATTTAGTACTCTTGAAATCATGTTCTTAGAATCTATTTGAGTAGCTAAAAATCATGTAATTAGGAAATATGGCTGATATTAAGCTACCAGAATTTCATCAAGTTTCAGGTTTGGATTTCAGCTTGGAATGCTAAAATTTCAGATTAGGTATAGTTGGGACTTTAGAGTTTGTTGTTGGAAATTTTAGGTTAGGATTTTAGGGTTTAATATGGTTGGAATTTTAGGTTAGGTTTACTGTAATTTAGTGTTTTGGTTGCTAGAATTTAGTGAGGAACACAAATAAGGGAGAGTAGGAAACTAGCAATCAGTCGTAGGGTCCAAGAATCACTCTTAGAAGAAAGCACCACACTTACTAGTTGAAAACTCAAGTTTGTAGCAAAAATTCAGGATCTCTTATTGAAGGGTTGAGTATACATATATTTATAGGGTAGTTCTTAGAACCCTTATTCTATTAGGAGGGGTTCCTAACAAAATGAAATCCTATTTTAACAAAATTCTATAAGTTTATGTCTTAAACAAATAGGATAAGATATCTAAAACTAGAATAACATAATTATCTTACTACTATTACCTATCTAATAAGGAACCTAATATAATATAAATTTCAGCCTTTGCTGTCAACTCAATTCCCATTCTTTATTCCACCAAATTAAGACTTGTGGTTGACTAATTTTTTCCTCTTTTATTTCTTCTATTGACTTTTAAGTTCTTTTGCCTTACTATTACACCCTAAACTATTTGCTCTAGATGCTCGTGGTGGAAAGAGAATGTTCAAAACCAACGGCGTAGACAATCTTCAACCTGTACTTAGAAATAGGATGTCTTGAACAAGGATGTTGATATAGAGGAATGCCTTTACATAACTGTTTAGAAATATATACCAATTCATTTTGTTGGTAATCTAAGCTCTAACTAGCGAGATTATGAAGTATATATTACCCAGTTAACTAAGGACTTAAACAAAACTTGTTTGAGGACATGGAAATAAATTTTCTTATCAAGAAATTCAGGCATAAACTTTAGAATGGTTAAAATTTTGAAACCCTTTTTAGCATGTTTAATTATACATATTTTGGATGCTTATGTTAGTTATAGTGGAAGTGAATCACAACTAATCGAGAACATTGCATTTTCTAACGTTGGAAGTGAATCACAACTAATAGAGAACATTGCATTTTCTAACGTATTAATGATTTACACTGAAGATAAAGTTTCTGCATAGCTTATACAAGCATCTAAATTTGGGAAAAGAACACAATGCCCACTCTTCTATGCTTTTACAGGCTTATCTTTACTAATCTTGGTGGAGAACGTCGATTTGCATCAATTGTTGCTAAAAGATTGGAATCTTTAGGGGCCTTGACTCAAGGGGACCGAAGGTAAGTTGAGTATTTTTCCTTGTAATATTTTTCATTAATGACCTTAGAAAGATTGGTTGAAGTTTCTTTGTGCACCTTCTTTATCTATTGCCTGATTACACCTATCATTGTCTATCAAATGAATTGCAGGGCAGGACCATCTTTGAGTGCTTATAATTATGATGGTGCTTATGGGAAAAAGGCTTTGATGGTGATGTACAGAGGACTAATGGAGCATGTAGTCTTTTTCTCTTTTCTAATTGCTCAGAATATCTTCTTGCTTGTTATATGGTGGAAAAATCAATCCCAAATATCTTGAAGAATAATTGATATTTAATTTTTAGGATGACTTGCCAGTTGTTCCTCCTGGGTGTTCATCTGAGAAGCCAGAGATGATTCAAGATTTTATCACAAAAGCTAAAGCTGCTCTCGTGTCTGTTGGTATAGTTAGAGATACTGTTCTTGGTAATTGTTTTCTTCTGTTTCATTTATGTTTATACATTTCCATCTTGTTTAATCAGAGTTTATGATTTTACCTTCCAAATTTCTCTTGGTCCCACTAACATCTTGTATGCTTATTGTTTCCATTAGCGTTCAAGTTATAGCATTCTAAGTCATTGTACAACACATAAAGTTCTGGCATTGTTCTATAGGTAACGGCAAAGATCATGGTAAATTATCTGGTCGTATAATTGATTCGGATATGCATGATGTTGGGAGATTTCTCAATCGGCTTTTAGGACTGCCACCAGAGATTCAGAATAGGTATCATGTGCTTTTATTGATGTTGTAGTTGCAGTTGAACACTATTATTAAGTTGTTAATTCACATGCAGGCTATTTGAGTTATTTGTGAGCATCTTAGATCTTCTTGTTCAAAATGCTCGCATTGAAGGGAATCTTGATTCTGGAATAGTTGATATGAAAGCTAACATTATAGAATTACAAGGAGCACCAAAGGTAGATTTTTTGTGCCTTTCTCTCACTGGATTTGGAGTTACACTTACATTTGAAAATTTCAACTATGTAGATTGTTCATGTTGATCAAATGTCTGGAGCATCAACAATTTTGTTTACTTTCACTCTCGATCGTGGGGTCACGTGGGAGGTACCCTTTTCTTATTTGTTTGCTTGAAATTTGTTTGTGGGCATGTGTATTCCTTTATTTCATGGTGCCTTACACCTTTGACAACAAATTGTAATAATTGTAAACTTTCTGTGATTTTAGTCTGCTAGTACTATACTCGATGAGAAGCAAAAGGATGGGTTCTGTTCTTCTGATGAAGGATTTTATGAATCTAAAAGAGAATGGTTGGGAAGACGTCACTTCATTCTAGCATTTGAGAGGTACAATTACTATTTTGCCTGTGCTCAATAAATCAATCATATTTTTCATTCTAGTTGTATACCGATGTGTTACAAGCTAGTTATTTTCTTTTCCTAATTTCTTTGGTCGATTACACAGTAATCAATTTTCAATTGTTTGGTATGTGGTTATTGAGGTTTTTATATTTAAAAAAAGAAATAAGATTTTTAATAAGTCTAGATAATAGGAATAACTCGTACTTACAATTCATTATTTCTATAGGTGTGTATATATATATATATGCACACAACTATGAGTATCTTCTGAGATCCTTTGAAATTATTATATTCCTAAAACTATAAATTAAATATTTTACTTCCTAAAATAGTAAAATATGGATCTCTATAATTTAGGCATTCAGATTATTTAAAACTTCTTTCACCCCTTTAAATTGGTGATTAGATGCCTACCATTACCAGCTTGCCAATGCCAATCAGTGATTCAAATCCCAGTCTTAGCATTGCCTCAGTGAATGCATATGCTTCTTAACTTAAAGGAAAACAAGTGAGCTTTATTCTTCCATTTCTGATCTCCCTTTTTATGAAACTTCGGTGAATCCTTACATGTTTCATGCAATCATGTTTTATGAATTATTAATAATACTTATCAATATACAATATTGTTTGGTAGGTAACTGCCACTTGTATGTCCTCCACCAACCTCTCTAACTAGATTAGCTCACATATTCCTTGGGAATTTGCTTTCAATTTTGCCTTTTTACTACTATGTGCAACCACATATTGCTTCCTCTCCATGTAACCAAATTGCCCCATAACTTGGGACAATATCCTGATGTTTACTTGTCCATAGAACTAGCCGAATCCTAATATATATAAAAAAAAACAATTTTCTTCTGCAAGTTAGTTTTCCAAAATATTAGTCCCTTCCTAGGTGCTCCCCTTAAATACCTCATGATATGAAATACTACATCCAAATGTTGTTTTGTATGTGAATGCATGAATTAACTCATTAACACTAAAGAAAGCAGTATCTGAACGAGTAATTGAAGGGTAGATAAGTCTCTTGACCGACCTTTGGTGTCCTCCCTTGTTGTATCCTTTTCAATTTCCTTACATTTCCATTCTCTTTCTTTAAATGTGTGGTAATAGGACTACAACCAAGCATCCTGGTTTCTTCTAAGAGATCTAGGACATACTTTCTTTGAGAGATAAGAATGCCTTATTTGCTTATGGTAATTTTCATACCCAAAAAATGTTTCAGTGTGCCTAGATTCTTAACTTCAAATGTAGATATCAACAAATCGTTAAGTCTCTTAAATTTTCAAGTATCATCACCTATAATTATGATGTCATGCAAATACTCGATCAATATGAAGCATTTGCCATTTGCTACATGATCTGTAAATAGAGTATGATTACCTTGTCCTTGTTTGGATCCAAACTTAAGTGGCTGAAGAATTTGTAATGGTTGGGCTAGAATTGGTTGCTTTCATAGTTTTTGTTGGCTAGGTTTTTGAGCTATGATACCATATAAGAAGGTACAAGTCTAGAGAATTGGAAAAACTCGGAGATCCAATTAACTATTTCTATTAGTATGTATATACGACTATGAGTATCCTCTGAAATTATTATATTCTTAAGATTTTAAATGGAATATTTTATTTCCTAAAGTAGTGAAATATGGATCCTTATAATTTAGTAATTTAGATTATTTCAAACATGCTATCAAAATTCAAAATGAAAACAATTTAGAGATACAATGTAGTGTGCTAAATTTGTAATAACTCGAAGATCCAAATGGATATACAACTGTGAGTATCCGCTGAAATTATTATAAAGAATTTGAGTGGAATATTTTACTTCCTAAAATAGTGAAATATGGATCCTTACAATTTAGTAATACAGATCATTTCAAACTTTCCAACAAAATTCAAAATGAAAAAAAATTTAGAGATACAATGTATTGTGCTAAATTTTTATTTAAAGTTTATAATTGAAATTGATAACGCATTCATTATAGTATTTTCATTCTTGGTCAACCTTGATAAATATGTTGATATTATAGTTATTTAGTTACAAAAACAAATTAACTTGAATTATAATTTGCGTTAATTGTTTCAAATTGAAGAACTAGTAAGTATTCTATTTTGTTAGTATGAATGTTAATACTTAGCAGAGAAGTGAGCATAGTGATTTTTTAAAATCATGCTCTCATAAATGTAAGAAGCACTTCAATATGCTCAAATGTTAAAATGCTAAAAAGTAGGGTCAGTTTTGTTGTTAGGTGTGCATTATTCTTGTAAAGTGATCATCTATACAGTGTGTATATAGCGTAATGAACTGTTTTGGGTGTTTTTGATGTAGGGAAAATAGGTTAGGGCAGAAAATTCAATAAAGTAAGCTAGAATTCGGGTAGATTGTGGTTGGAACAATTAGGGTTTATGACAAAATCTCCTTAATAGTAAACTTGAATTCAAAGGTTGTATATTTCTCAAGCAAAGCTCTTATTTGTTGAAGTGTTACTAAAAACCATACCCAAAATAGGAAAACCTAAGTCCTAGAAGGATTTTATTGTTAATTGGAAAGATGAAGTAATATCTTGTTAAAATGGAAATCAAACCTAAATAGGAGATCCTTGTTTAGCCTAATTAAATAAAAAGGAACAAATTATAAATATGAAAATTTCTTCTCAGTTATTTCTTTATATTATGCTTTAATTTATTTTCTTTAGTGGGTTGTTTTGGGGATAATACTGGGCCGAGTTGGGCCCTATCCCCTAATTCGCAACCTACGCTCTTGCCCAATTCATAGTCGATCAAATTTGAGTCCACCGGGCTCCTCACCCCCCAGGCCTGAGCTCAACTTGAGCTTGATCAAATTAGGCCATGTCGGTTGACTTTAGGCAGAGCCAGGCCAGGCAGTTTCTGCCATCTCTGGTTGTTTACCTTGTTAGGTTGTTTTTAGTTTTATATTTTTGTTTCAAATTCAATAAAATAAATCTGTTTGTTTAAGTTTTTGATTTCTATTTCTTTCTATTTTTATAACTTATGAAAATCATAAAACTGGTATTGATTTTTTTGTTTTCTTTTCATTTTTATTTTATTATTATATTGTTTATTTAATATTAATTACTAATGAGAATTATGAATAATATAATTTGTTTTAAGAATACTTAAAATTTTTAAATATTTATTTATGAACTAATTTTTTAACTATCAAAATTTTAATTCTAAATAATAAAATTAGTTTTTAATTAGCTTGGAAATAAAATTTCACTAATTTAATTATTTATTTTAATGAAACAAAATAGATTCTTGTTAATATTTATTAGTAAATAAAATTGTCTATTTAATTTATATATTACTTAATGTTTAGTTATTATTAATAATAAAAGTGTAAATACATTGACATTAACAACTAAACAAGTTTTTTATTTTTGTTTGAAAGAAAAAGCAAAAATCAAAATATGAAAAACGAAAACTAAAAGTTGTAATAGCAAAACAGAAGGGAAATGAAACGACCCCTAAGCTTATTTTAAGGTTTTCTCTTTTAAGGTAGGATTCAATAGCTATTAGGGAAAATAGAGTTGATTCCTAACTTTGATATCATTAATAGGAAATTCTATCTATATATGGATTGTGCATTTAGTTTAAAAATAGAGTTAGAGAGTTATAGGCAGAATTCATAAATTCCAATTTGGAAAACTTTGATGCTTTACTTCTAAAAGTGATTATTAAAATTTCCAGATGTTTAACATTTTGGAAGTGACTTCAAAGGACCAATCTATCCAGGATTTTGATTCTTCATTACAACAATTTGACATGTAAAAGTGCCCTAACTGATATTAAAAGGTGTCATGAATCTATTGCGTGTCATTCAGCAGTAATTGGTCTGATACTAATAATTTGTTTGCTTCAAACCCTAGGAAAGGTTCCTAGTTCTCCTAACAAATCTTAGACGTGATACCTACGCCTATCTTTTTCTCGCAATTTTAAATTCCATCACCCTAAAATCACAGCTTATATGCTATTATGAAGTATTGTTGGTATGTTCTCTATCTATCCTACAATCATGAAGTCCATTAAAAATCATTTTAGCTTTGAAGTTTTCGTTTCATAATTCTAGTTCATCAAGTCGTCAACATATTGTTTACTTTTATTTGTTCATATGTAATCACTGTTGACGATTGTAAGCTTTATTGAATGATGGCCTAAGGATGCAAACCTATTTGTATAAACTCTTAAGGTTGAGGTCTTGTTTGCATTTAAAAGCAAAAGCATGATGTGGCATTATGAATTGGTAGTTAAATTAGGGATCATTTGGTTTAACATTTGTTCTTTTAGTTTTGAATTTTATTTTGTGTTTCATGATTTTGGTTTTTGTTTTCCTTTTCTAACAAATAAATTTTTATTGTTAATATTGATGTAGTTTTACTTTTTTTAATAATAATAATAAATATTGTAAGCAGTTGTTGAAGATAAATAAATTTATTAATTATTTGAGTAATTAATTTTATTCTAACTTAACGTAAAATATTTATTCATGATTATTAATTTTTAATTGATTTTTTATCTTTCTTATTTTAGTTACTTTGGTAAGTTGCATGCAATTTTGTTGTAAAAACTCATCTTATGCTCACACCAAAAGTTGAACCACGTTGGACGTGGAGATACTGTTTTTGCTCCTTACGACAATTCTAAAACTGTTTTTTTTTTTATATTTATATTAGTAATTGTTACTAAAAGTAAAGTTGTCACATTGCAAACGTAAGTTTTTGAAAATTGGGATTCCTAAAACTTTCAAGATGAATATAACTAATCATTGAAAATTTTTATGGAAATTAAATAAATAAGATTGATGGAAAAGCTCCAAAAGGAGTTACAAGAGAAGCATGAAGCCTTAACAAGTCCATTTAATAAGCAATTTAGTACAATCAAACCTGAAGCAACAATCATGTCCAGAATAAATAATTGAAATTGTTATAATTTTCTATAATTTGTTGTTTAATATTGGAATGAATTGATTTTCTTGTTCAGGAGATAGTTGTAAATGCATGTGTAAGATTTATATTTTTGTGTATATATGAATTCCAAGCAATGATTAGTTGGTCTTACTAATCATATGATGACTTTCCAGCTAATAATCATCAGTCAATAGTTATTGACTATTAACTATTGGCAGAATTAAACCATTTGAACTAAACATACCCAACGATGTGCTGAAAACTACTTTTTGATTCAAGTTGGTGGTTCATGAGCATATTGTCTTCTTTGAACAGTGAATTTAGTCGTCTTTTGGGGTGTACATCTCTTTTTCACTGCCATGAGAAACATTTTATATATGCTGAATCAATGTGAGGATGCACACAGCTCAAAAGCATTCCATGAGCTTTCCTTAATGTGTCAAACAGGTTTGTTACTTTGGTAGGTTGCTGTAGCTTAGCAAACGATATAGTTTGTGAGCAAATGATCTAGAATTTCACATAACTTGGGTATGTTATATCACTTTAATTGGTCTTGCAAATGAAGATTCATAATATAAAAGGCTTTGGTGACAATTTTTTTATAGTAGTTAGGTTAGATAAGTAATCTTTTAGCGCTGACATCTTTGAACGAATTGTATCATCTCCATTTGCATACTATTATGTTTATGCACTTCAAATTCATATTTAAAATTTGGTGTTTTAAACTTCTCAAAAATGATTTTTGTCCCAGTGCTGCTTCTGGAATGTTTAAGATTGTAAGACCTGCGGTTGGGGAGTCAGTAAGGTAGGAAATTGGTGATGGTTAGTTAGGATTTGTGTGACCTATTGTTTGTGCTCAACCCCTTCTATGTTTCATCAGGGAAATGCCACAGGCAGAGTTGAAAAGCAAATACCGGAAATTGTCATCTCTAGAAAAGGCCCGAAGCAGTTGGGAAGATGAATATGAAGTTTCATCTAAACAGGTAATGGAGTTGGCATAAATGATTTTATTTCCTGTTAGTATACAACCCAACATGAAACAGTGATTCTAGTTTTTCTCGTGACAGTTGTAAAAAGTGGGTGAATGGGTTATGTACCCTAATTCTTAGGGGTGAGCATTCGGGTAATTGGGCCGGCCCGAAATTTTTTGGAATTACCCGATCCCAGCCCGAAAATAATTCGGGTAATACCCGAATTACCCGAATTTTGAAATTTTTTTACCCGAAGTACTTCAAGAGAACAAGGCCCTTCATTTGAAATTGTTGTTCTAGTGATGTAAAAGAGCTTAAAGTCTATAGAAGAAATAAGAGAGGAAAAATTAGTCAACCACAAAATAGAATTTGGTGGGATGAAGGTTGGAATTGAGTTGACAACAAAGACAAGGGCTGAAATTTAGATTATATTAGTATTCCTTATTATATTGGAAGTAGTAGTAAGTTAAATATATTATTCTAGTTTAGATATATAATCCTAACTACTTAAAACTTGTAAAATTTTTATTATAGTAGGATTTAAATTTGTTAGGGACACTTACTCTACTAGAATAGGGGCTCTAAGAACTCTTCTATGAATATGTATATAGTTAATCCTTCAATAACAACATATCATGAATTTTTTTCTACAACTTTGAGTTTTTAATTAGAAGGTGTGAGGCTTTCTTCTAAAAGTGATTCTTAGATCTTAGGAATGATTCCCAATTTCCTACCCTTCATTGTTTGTGTTCCTCCCTAAAATCCAGCAATTCTAACCTAAAGTTCCAGCAACTAAAACTCAAAATTTTAGCAATATCAAACCTAAATTGCCATCATATTCAACCTTAAAATCTTTGCCTAAATTTCTAGCAAACAAACCCTAAAAACTCAACTATACCAAATCTGAAGTTCGTTCCTAATTGAAATGTAGATCTGAAACTTGATATTTTAACAGCCTAGTATCAGCCATATTTCCTAATTTTGTGAGTTTTAGTTATAAGTTAATACTTATTCTATTTGTCTTACTTCTAGGTTGATCTTTCACTTAATGAATGCCTTCTAAATCACCTCTGTTAAGTATTATTTCAACTACATAGACAACTTTAATGATGAGTTTGTGTTTTATGATGGTAGAAGATTGAGTGGTCTGATCGATGCTTAGGACAAAGTTTTGTATTATTGTACTCAAGTCTCCTAAATTAGGCATTAGACGATTGTTTAAGGCCATATATGGGTTTCTCATGCGACATACATAAGCAAACTTCCTTAGAGCAACAAATTTGGGAGGTTGTTCCATATAGACTTTGCCCTAAAGATCACTGTCAACTCTTTTTGATGTCTAAGTGGTATAGGAGCCAACTAAAGTGGGCAACAATAGAGATAGCAGCAGAGTACAAGTAATTTTTTCCACTAGTGAGAAGGTATCCTCATAATGCAAACAAAAAATTTGATTGTAACTTTTTGCAACAATATGAGCCTTAAGGCAATAAATAGTACCATTGGGTGGGTCGATTTAGTGAAAACGCACAACCAATGCTTGAGAGTAAAAGCTCCCAAGTCCTGTTAGAGCTAAAACCTCAATCACTATTTTAAGAATATAAATAGAAGACAAGGTGGGAATAGCACAATATAGGTAGGAGATGAGGAATGATTAAATGCAAATTAAAGATTGATAAGATTCAAAATTGACATGTTTCAAAGTCACACAGTGGAGGATCTGAAGGGATGAGTGGACTCGTTGTAGTTGGAGTACCATTAGAGGAAACCACAAATCATACTTCACTTGTCAGGGCCCATTTGAAGGGAGTAATTACCTATTCATTGGAGGCTAGAGCTTCAAAAAAGCTAAGAGGGACCTTAAGAGTGATAAGAGGATTGAAAGGGAGGGGACAGATAAGCGAACAAGAGATTTCGGTAGAGGAAGAATAATATAGAATATACTCAAAGAAGGCAACATCTACAGATAGAAAATGACCTTTTTGAAGTCTTGAGTAATTAAGGAAGACACGTTTTTCGACTTTTGGAGAAAGTTTGGTAGAACTTGGACCATAAATGAATGTAGCACACACAACCAAATTGATGTAGACTAAAATGGTGTGGAGGGGTATTAAGATATAACATAGTGCAAGGGATATGACCTTGTAAGAGTATAAAAGATATATATTGATCAAATATATGAAGGAAGGATGTCATTATCTTAATTAAGAGAAGGGACATTCATGTTGTAAAGCATAATAATTCTATTATGTCGTTGTACTTGAATAGGTTACAAGGCAGATATATACAGGAAAGATTCCTAGAATATATCCTAAAAATTAGGGATATACCCAATCATACAACTAATTCTAGGATATACATAAATATACAGCTAACTAATAATCGTATCCCATAAAATACTCTAACTAATTATTTCCTATGCATATATTGACACATGTGAAGTAGTACATGTTTTCGAAAGTAAATGACATTATTTATGCTTAATAACTCCATTTTGTAGAGGGGTGTAAGGGCAAGAAGTTTGATGCAAAAATACCATAAGTAGGAAAAATAAAAGATTGAAACTCGGTAAAAGATATTCACAAGAATTGTTACTATGCAAGATCATCAGGAAGACAATCAAATTGAGTTCTTATTTCATTGGAAAATTTTGAAATGTAATAAATAAATTAGCTTGATTCTTTAACAAAATAACCAAGCAAAACGAGATTGATCATTTATAAAAGTATTAAATTAGCTGGGATTTTAGGTTAGAATTGCTGGAATTTATTAAGGAGCACAAACAATGGAGAGTAGGAATCTAGGGATCATCCCTATGGTCTAAGAATTATTCTTAGAAAAATGAATCACTACTTTTATTTGAAAATTCAAATTTGTAGAAAAAATTCAGGATAGGTTGTTATTGAAGGGTTGAGTACACACGTCTCTATAGAGAAGTTCTTAGAACCTTAAGTCTAATAGGCAAAGATTTGACACATTTAAATTCTATTACAAAAAATATTTTGCAAGTCCTAAACAACTAGGATAACATATCTAAACTAGAATAATATATTTGACGTATGATTACTTTCTATCTAATGAGGAATAGTAACATAATCTAAATTTCAGTCCTTGTTATTTTTGGTATCAACTTAATTTCCAACCTTATCTCACTTAAATTAAAGCTTGTCATTGACTAATTTGTCCTCTTTTATTTCTTTTAGACTTTAAATTCTTTTGCATCACAAGAAATGTTTTAGTCAATTCAATTCCCAACCAAAAAAAAAAGAAAATCATATGATGTGTTATGCATTGATAATGTTCCTTTTAAAAGTTAACAGTTTAGTCAGCTTCCCTTTGATTTTGGAATAGTGGATGGAGGTAGGGAAGAGTGAAGATTCCTTAAATTAAGTCTTGAAAATATGTTTTTCTGTATTTTATCAAGAGGATTGTACAATATTTATATACAATTTGAGGAAATTACAATCCCTAGATTTAAGGGGTCATAATATGGTAAATCTACATTCATATCAAACAGAATCAGCACTCCCCCTCAAGCTGGAGCGTATATATCAGATGCATCTAGCTTGTTACATATATATATTATCCTAGGACCCCATAAGGGCTTATAGTCAACATGTCTGCTAGTTGATCCCTAGAGTTCACATAAGAAGTCTTAATGATGCCTAAGAGGATTTTCTCTCAGATGAAGTGACAATCAACTTCTATATGCTTGGTCCTCTCATGAAAGATTGGACTTGATGAGAGATACATAGCTGATTAATTATCGCAAGCAAGTTCCATAGGACCAATCTCACAAACTGCAACTCTTGGAGCAAGTGCTTTAACCACAAAAGTTCACAAGTGGCATTAGCCATAACACGATACTCTACTTCCGTGCTAGACCTTGCAACAATAGTCTGCTTCTTGCTCTTCCACGAACATAGGTTTCCTCCAATAAGAACACAATAACTAAAAGTGGACCTCCTATCACCAACATCACCTGCCCAATTTGCATCAAGATATCCAATGGTTTTTGTATGACCCCTATCCACATAAACAAGCCCCTTACCAGGTGATCCTTTGATGTACCTTAGGATCTGAACGATTGCATTCCAATGATTCTGATATGGTTAGTTAAAAAATTGGCTCACAACATTAACAGGAAAAGCAATGTTAGGTCTAGTCATAGTGAGAGAGTTCAACTTTCCTATTAACCTTGTATACCTGGCTGGATCAGAATAGGGCTCCCCTTGATTAGGTAGCAGCTTCACATTTGGGTCCATAGGTGTGTCAACAGGTTTACAATCAAGCATTCCAGTTTCTTCCAGAATATCAAGAGCATACTTGCTTTGAGAGATAGCAATACCTGTCTTTAACTGGGCCACTTCAATCCCAAGAAAGTATCGTAACTGACCAAGGTCTTTAGTTTGAAAATGCTTGAACAAATATCGCTTCAATTCCTTAATGCCTTGTTGATCATCACCTGTAATGGCAATATCATCCACTTACACCTCAAGATAAATAAAGGTACCCGATGATGAGCATTTAAAAAATACAGAATGATCTTCCTCACAATGAGTCATGCCAAATTGTTGGATGAATTTGCTAAACCATACTCGAGGTGACTGTTTTAAACCATACAAGTACTTCTTTAACTTGCAAACCCGACCTAACTCCCTCGGGCAACAAACCCAGGTGGTTGCTCCATATAAATCTCCTCCTCCAAATCACCATGTAAGAAGGCATTCTTAATATCAAGTTGATACAAGGGCCAATGTTTGATGGTAGCCATAGATAAGAACAAATGAATAGATGCCATCTTAGCAACAGGAGAGAAGGTATCGCTGTAATTCAAACCATAGATTTGAGTGTATCCTTTGGCGAATAGGCGGTCGACCTATCCATTAGGACCAACTTTAATAGTAAAAACCCATCGGCATTTGACTGTAGATTTGCCAAGTGGAAGTGAAACTAGTGTCCATGTGTGATTGGACACCAAGGCGGTCATCTCATCAATCATAGCCTATGTCCATTTGGGATGGGATAGTGCTTCCTGAACAATCTTAGGAATGGTAATAGATGATAAAGTAGAACCAAAGGCATAGTGTGAAGTAGATAATCAGTGGTAACTTAGAAAGTCATAAATGGGATGAGGATTACGATTAGAGCGTGTACCTTTACGAAGTGCAATAGGTTGGTCATCAGAAGTATCAAGCAGGACTGCAGCAGGAGAAGAGATTGGGGTTGGAACTAAATCATGAGTATCAACTAAAAGAGGAAGCTCTAATGTGTTTGGTCGTCGTCGCTCATAAGTAATACCAAATTGACGTGAGGAAGGATCAGCCTATAATTGCGGATCCGAAGATGAGTCAAGAAGAGGCACAGGTAAGACCTTTGAAGTCGTGTCAGATGTAGTTGATGATGCGAAGAATGGTGTATCCTCAAAGAAGGTAACATCTGCAGTCATATAGAAACGGTTTGTAGTGGGGGGAAAAACACCGATACCCTTTCTGAACCCGAGAATACCCAAGAAAGATACACTTAATAGCACAAGCAGACAACTTTGTCACATCTAGGAGACATATTATGAACAAAGCAGGTAGAACCAAACACACATGGGGGGACAACATAAAGAGGATCCCTAGGAAACAAGATAGTATGAGGAACCTTATTATCCACAATACTAGATGGCATGCGATTGATTAAGTAACATGTGGTTAGTACCGCATCACTCCAAAATTTTAAAGGCACTTTAACATTAATTAATAGAGTGCGAGCTATAACAATAAGATGATGATGTTTACGCTTAGCCACTCCATTTTGTTGGGGTGTATGAGGACTGCCATGAGATGCCAAAAATGACGTGAATGAAGTAGAAAAATATTCTTTGGCATTATCACTGTGCAAAACCCGAATTGTCTTTCCAAATTGGTTTTTGATTTCTGAACAAAAAGTCTTGAAGGCATCAAATAACTCAAAACGATCTTGCATTAAAAAAGCAAGTACATCTTGAAAAGTCATCAATGAAAGTAACATAATACCTATATCCTAAAATAGATGTAACACAACTAGGACCCCAAACATGAGAATGAACAAGATCAAAAGGAAATAGTTTGATTGCTGACACTACTTGGAAAGGAAACCCTGACATGTTTTCCTAGTTGAAATGACTCACAAATCAAGGACTTCAAACAAGAAAGCTTCGGAGCCATTTGCTTTAATTTTTCTCCCTAGACGACGATGAAGAAGATCAGGAGACTCTGAAACAATACATATGGTAGTTGAATGAGGTTGTAGGTAATAGAGACCTCGTGATTCAGATCCAATCTAATCGTTTGTCCTATACTCTAATCCCGTATAAGAAAGGAATCAAAATTGAAGGTTATGGAACAATTTAGAGTGCGAGTAAGTTGATTGATAGAGATTAAATTAAAGGGACAGCCAAGTATGAATAAAACATAATTTAAAGGTAAAGTTGGAATAGGTGAAGCTTCTTCGATGCCAGTGGCTTGTTTCTTAGATCCATCGGTAAGAGTAACACTGTGGAGTGTTGTAGGTAGTAACAGTTTAGTGAAACGAGAGGGATTACTAGTTTGATCAGAAGCACCAGAGTCTAAAATCCAAGATCCAGCAGAATGGGAGAGGCACATGGTAGAAACACCCATATGCGATACAGTGGCCAAAGAAGAGGCTTGTTGAGTTGCCTTAAACTGAAGGAATTCCTTATATTAATTGGCAGAAAGACGACGATCTTCCTTAAACTCAATCTTTTGTTCAACCTTTACCAGAGACTGAGCGACATTGACTGTTTTGTTTGGAAATCCATGTAAGGAGTAACAACGATCTTGAGTGTGTCCATCTTGGTCACAATAGGAACAATGGAAGTTGCGTCTACCAGCTCTACCACAACCACCACCTTTACGACCACGACCTCGACCTTGACTTCCTCGGCTAGGGAACTTGAATTAAACAATCAATGAGTTCCTCCACTGTAGGAATATTAAGATTTGTCAGGGTTTGATTCCAAACGGATTCATAGTCTTTATGAAGACTGTGGAGAATAAACACCATAAGCATATTATCTAGCTTTGTTGACATCTTTTGTGCATCATCATTAGTTTGATTTCATCACAAAGAGATTGTGCCTTGTTCAAATAAGCAAGCAGGTCAGTGTCTATCACTTGAAGTAACGATAAACTACGAGCCATCTCATAAAGGCTTTGTATGTCATTAGCATAGATAGTTTTTGCCTTCTTCCAAATATCATAAAATGTTTTGTAAGGGCGGAAGTGGACCATCAATCTAGTCTCAACCATAACAAGGATACAAACTGATAGTTAGCCCTTTCCTACTCTTCGTTCTCTGACGCAGCAATGTCAGAAACCTTCTTAGAGAGGTGATCGAATAATCCTTGGCCCATAAACCAAATTTCTACAGCATTACACCAATCTAAATAATTCTTTCCATTCAACTTCTCCGACGTAATGGTAGGAGACCCAAAAAAGACAAAGGAGACCCAATTCTTCGTTGGAAGCTTACCTTTGGCAAATTCAACCATTGAGAAGATAGAGAAACAAGAAATACAGCAGTGAAGTTAGAAGAAAACAGGTGAACAGTACTCAACGGAGAAATAACTCTAAGGGGCGACATCACAACAATGAGCCTTAGAACCAAAAAGAGTCAAAATAGAAAGAGGTGTCGATGAACACAATGGTGACAGCAGCGCTGTCGGCAGTAGTTTAGAAGCAGCGTGTGGCCCTTACGCGCCGGAGACGCAAAGACAAAGTAGTGGCGCGCGGGGAGGTGTATGATGGCGACGCTTCGGTGGCTGGCCAATGCACTCTCTGAACCTAATGGTGGTGTTGCTTTAGACACCAAAAGACCGGAGCAAGATGGGTTAGCGCTCATAGCAGCGGCTGAAACCCTAAACTACCATAACAAGAACCTTAAATGGCTCTGATACCAAATTAAATCTTGAAAATATGTTTTTTTGTATTTTATCAAGAGGATTGTACAATATTTATATTCAATTTGAGGAAATTATAATCCCTAGATTTAAGGGATTATAATATGGTAAATCTACATTCATATCAAACAGAATCAACACCTTATTTGGAATTTGTGGACATAATCATATTGCAAGTTGGTTAAATAACATAGTAAAATCATATGTAATTTGGCACAGACTTTGATGTCATATAATTGAAAGTTGTTGATTGGAAGTGGGTAAGTGTCCTAAAACATTGCATATCTATGTGATTGTTTAATGGTGACAACCAATAGATTTTTGAACCTGAGTCACTCAAAGCTGTAAATTTGGCTAGGTCAAAAAGCATTTTACACTAGTGGAAAAGAACATAGTAGAGTAAAATTCAACATTGTTTTTTTGTTTGTATTCTCTTCGTTATGATCTTTTCAGCAATAGAGTTTCTCCTTTGAGTTGTGTTGTTTATATTATGAATTGTATACCCATGTTAATCAACATCTCATTAGATATCCTTATGGTCTTATCTATATAGATTTATTATAAATTTTTAAATAAAATTTTGAGATTGGAAAAGTTCCCTCTAAAATGAACTCTTAAATTCTTCGCTTCCAAAATAGGTTAAAAGGGGAGGTCTAACAATACTAAGATACATGTTGAGTTACTGGATGATTTCAAGTAGGAAGAATCAATAACCAAATCCTACATTAACCTTTAACACAACATTTGAGAGTGTTGATTATGAAGGCTTATTTTAGTCTTTTACATACTTTATAGTATCTGTATAAGAAAATCATTAGTAGTGAATTGGGGTTGAGCATTGTTACCTACTCTCAAAAAATTGGTTCTCAATCTGTCTAAATTATCATCAATAGAATGTGAATCTTATTAGTTAGGAAAGCATTATAGGAGTTCCCTTTCGAAGTAATTGACATGTTGATTCCAATTTTTAAACTAGTTTCCTAGACTAAAATCAAATCCAACCCAATGAACACAATGGTTAATCTCAAATACTCTTAATGAAGAATCCTATTTCTAGATATTCTTTCAATTAAGTCTAATCTAGTATATTAAACATCACTTTTCAGTACTTGGTATAACATCTATCAACATTCAATAAGAAACCCTAGATTAGATAGATCAAATCAACATTAGATCAAAATTCTATACTAAAATCAAGACAACATTGAAATTAGAAGTAAAGGCATAAGGTTTAATGCATATTTCCCAAGTTGAAACAAACATCCTAGAATAAGAAAATTTACAGTCATGCTGAATTTAACTAAAGAGTAAAATCATAAACATGAACATCCAAGACAAATAACAAGTAAAATAGGAGGAGAAAGAACTCCAGTGGATTCTTGAATCTTGGTTTCTCAATCTTCAAGTTTCCCCTTATGATTTCTCCGTTCTTTCTCCTTTTCTTCTTTTGTTTTCTCCTCAAACTCGACCCATCTCAAGATTCAAGTCTCCCCTTACGATATCTCCTTTTCTTCTTTTGTTTTCTCCTCAAACTCGACCCATAATTTTCTTGTCCTCCAAAAAATGCGTTAAACTACCTTTTAACCACTAGAAAAATCGTCAGATCTGTCGTACACGGGTAGACCGTGTGCTTCTCTGGTTTGGCTGCTTTTTCACTATTGGAAGACACAGTCAGTGTTAATTTACACGGCCTGACTGTGTACTCTTCTGATCTTCACTGAAATCTCCCTCTTACTGGCAAACTTTACACGGGCTGTGTATCTTTACATGGGTAGACCATGTATACTTTTGGTTATCAAACCATGTATACCTTTGGTTATCTTCATTTTTCTTTCAACAAATTTGCAAACACCGAAAACAAAGCAGCAGTACCAAATTCACAAAAACTAAAGGCAGTTTAACATCATTCAATACAAAAACAATGACAAAATAGAGCTAAAATATATCAAGAATATCGACTTATCACTTCGCCCATTTAATACTTCTTTACTCCCACCTAACTTTCTTGCACCTCGGGCCTTTTCTATGTAAGGTATACACTAGACAACTTCAAGTTGTAGCAGATTGGAATCTACCCTCCTCAAGAGTGTATGTACTAGGTGTTATTCCATCGATGGCTTCTTTTGTTGTTACTCTTTTAATTATCATCAGTCTACTTGTTCCTTTAGATAGGCCACCATCCAATCTTTATATGCTCATTGCCATTCATAAGGCAACCTATTCTTGTACATTAATCACATCTCTAATTTTGTATCTTATCAGCCTTATTTCTTCGTTATACTGCATTTGTTTCCACCTTGTCTTTTGTTCCAATTCCTAGATAGTAGTTGAGGCATTGGGTCATTCTTGATGGTGTATTGTTATGTTGGATGAGATGTCTGCTCTGAGTTAGAGAGGGACTTGAAAACTTTGCCTTTATCCCCCAGTAAATTCTATGTTGGCTATCGATGGGTCTTTATAATTAGTGTTTGCTTGGATGGTACTATTGATAACCTTGAGGCACGCAACATTGTAAAGGGCTACACTCAAATATTTGGGTTGTACTATAAGGACACCTTTTCTCTTGTGATAAAGATAACATCAATCCATATTGCTATGTCTCTTGCTCCTCCGTTTAATTAGGCCTTACATCAACTAGACATCGAGAATTCCTTCCTTTATAGAGACATTTAGGGGGAGTTTACATGGATCAACCACTTGGGTTTGTTGCTCAGAGAGAGCCTGGTTGTCACTTGAAGAAATCATCATTTGGACTCAAACAATCTCCTTGTAATTGATTTGGGACATGGAGTATGGCAATACAACAGTTTGGCCTCAAATGATGTCAATCATACCACTTTGTTGTTTATCATCAAGGGACACAATTGAAGAAAACAACTCAGAGAGAAACCAAAATTGTTTCTATTAGTGAATTGAGATTATTTGTACATAGAAGTCCTATGGTTTATATACACAAGGACTAGGACTATTTAGGAATATAAAATCCCTCAATTATAGGAGGAAATCACGACAACTATCAATTCTAAGTGTATACAAGGAAATACAATCGCTTATAGTAACTATGATAATAACTCTAGTCATCACTCCCTCTCAAATTGATGTATAGATATCACATATGCCCAACTTCCAAACAAGACGATGAAACTATTAATTTTAGAGTCCTTTGGTGAAGAAATATGTCAGTTGTTCATTAGACCCTATAAGTGTAAAGAATCACTCACAAGTTTCTCCTTTATGAAGTGTCGGTCAATTTCTATGTTTTTTTTTTCAATTATGCTGAATAGGATTGTGAGCTATGCTAATGGCAACTTTGTTATTACAGTAGAGGGATGAACTTCCTCCATCCGTCAGTTGTAATTCATTCGTCAACTTTCTTACCCACAAGAGTTCGCACATACCTTAAGCCATAACTCTGTGTTCAGCTTCCGCACGGGATCTAGCAACTATATTATGTTTCTTTCTTCTCCAAGTGACTAGGTTCCCTCTTATGAGCGTACAATAACTAGTAGTTGACCTCTTGTCATCTAGAGATCCAACCCAATCAACATCTTTAAATGCTTCTATCTTAAGATGGCCATTGTTAGTGAACAGAAGGCCTTTTCCTGGTGTAGACTTCAGATAGCGCAGGATGTGGAATACAACCTATAAGTGTGGTTTTATGGATCATGCATATACTGACCCACTAGATTAACTGCATATGCTATGCCTAGACTGGTTTGAGAGAGATAGATGAGTCTTCCAACTAACTTCTGATATCTCCCCATGTCTACTGATGTACTTGTACTTGCTTGTAGTTGTTGTTCTCGATAGGAGATTCAGATGGTTTACAACTCATCATATTGGGTTTTTCTAACAAGTCTAGGACATATTTTCTCTATGATATAAAGATTCCTCTTCCTGATCTAGCAACTTCAACTCCCAAGAAGTATTGCAACTTCCTTAGATCCTTAATTTCGAATTCTTGAGAAAGGAGTTTCTTCAGCTTAACCTTCTCTTCTATATCACATCTAGTTACCACAATGTTATCAACATAGACAATGAGAAGCATTACAATGCTTGATAAATAGGGTATGATTCGCATTACTCTGTTAATAACCAAAGGAAATCATGGCCCGATTGAACTTTTCAAACCATGCTCTGAGTGATTGCTTTAGCCTATACAAGGCCCTTTGTAGCCTACAAACCTTCCCTGGTGTCCTCTCATCTTTAATCCCGGTAAGAATTTGCATATACAACTCCTCTTCTAGATCTCTATGAAGGAAAGCATTTTTAAGATCAAACTGCTATAAGTCTTAGTCTAAGTTAGTTGTACAATAGAGTAGAATCCTGATTGTATTCATCTTAGCAACAAGAGCAAAGGTTTCTTGATAGTCCACTCCATATGTTTGAGTAAAACCTCTAATCACTAATCTTGCCTTGTATCTCTCAATGGATCCATATGGCTTATGCTTCACTGTGAATACCCATTTGCAACCAACTCTCTGTTTTCATTCTTTTTTCCGGGGCCTTCCTTTCCTCAACCATAGCTTCTTTCTATTGGTCATTTTCCATTGCTTCTCTCCAATCTTGTGGAAGAGAGAGAGGAAACAAATAAGACAGAGACTCTATCAGAGGGAGATAGTGAGTCATAGTAAACAAAGTTAGAAATTGGATGCTTGGTACAAGTTCTAATACCTTTCTGAATTGCAATAGGCTTATCTAAATCATTAGGTATATTATATTCTAACTCACCAATGTTTTCGAGGGAAGAGGATAACATAGACTGCATGATGGCTTTTTCTGTCTTATCTTGTCTTGAGTATTTCTTTATATCTGATCTATCTAAGCGCCTACTTTGATCCTCCTTAACCAAGCTAGTTTTCTCCCTCTGAATTGTTCTCTCCCATGATTACATTATCAAGCAACACCTCTTTGCTCTCATTCTCCCCCTAAAGAGGAGTATGATGTGTGGTGAAATAGGGCTTACATACCAAAAAGGTGACATCCATACTTAAAATGTTCATGATGGCTTTTTCTGTCTTATCTTGTCAGAGTATGTCTTTAAATTTGGTTTATCTAAGCACCTACTTCGACTATCTTGAACCAAACTATTTTTCTCCGCTTGAATTGTTCTCTCTCCCTAGATCACTTATCAAGTAACACCTCTTCGCTCTCATTCTCCCCCTAAAGAGGAGTTTGATGTGTGATGAAATAGGGACGTCCATACTTACAATGATTTTTCTTAGACAGAGGGTGATAACACTTATTTGTGGGGAGAATATCCAACAAACACACACTTCAAAGCTCTAGGCTCCGACTTGCCTATATTTTGAGCATGAACAAAGGAAATACTGGCAAATTCTCATAGAGTTACAGTATAAGAATCTTTAACTTGCAATATTTCTATAGGGCTTTTAAAGTTTAGAATTTGAAATGACATTCTGTTGATAAGATAAGCATTTGAAAGGATTGCGTCACCCCAATATCCTTTTGGAAGGTTCATGGTGAACATGAGTGATTGAGCTCCCTCCAACATAAGTTTGTTCTTCCTATGCGCAACTCCATTTTGTTCACTATTATAGGCACAACTGGTTTGATGTAGGATTCAATAGGAATCTAGGTAAGCGCAAAATTTTCTATCCATATACTCGATTCCATTATCAGATCTTAGGATTTTAACGTTAGCATTATGTTGGGTACAAATCATTTTATTAAAAGATTGGAAGTATGAAAAAACTTCATTCTTGAATTTCATCAAATAAACCCAAGTCAATCTTGTGCAACAATCAGTAAAGGTCCCAAACCATCTATGGCGAAAAAGAGAGGGATTTTGAGTAGGACCCCAAATATCGGAGTAAATTGTCATACAAGAAACAAAACTCTTATTATTAGATAAATGATAAGAACTTTTCGTGTGCTTAGCAAATTCACATGCTTCACAAAACAAAGAATTAAAAGCTCTTTTAAACAAGCTTGGATATAATTTTTCTAGAACAAAAGCAAGGGATGTCTTAGTTGCCTATGCCATTGTAAAATATCCTTATTAATCTCATCATTTCCAAGAGACGCTTGATGAGCAACTGTCATGTGATTTTCTTCCACGACATATAGGTCATCCTACAATCTATCAGTTCCAATCTCTCCCCTGTATGAAGGTTCTGAAGAACATAATAATCAGGAAAAAAATCAACTTTGTAATTAAGATCTTTAGTGATAGAATTGACAGGGAGAAGATTAATAGGAAAATAGGGTATGTGAAGAATTGAGGATAAAGTGATATTAGAAGTACAGTTAACAAAGCCTATACAAATACGGAGATAAAAGACCCATCTGCTATTCTAATATTATCCCCTTTTTTCCATGAGAGTATTTTAGAAATTTCTTTTGAGAGCCTATCATATGTCCGTTAGCTCCAGAGTCTATAATCTAAGGATTATCTTTAGGGTTTGAGTATAAAATACTTGATTTTGCGATATTTGATGTATCAATTATGGAAGGGGAGTCTAGTTTTGAGAGAAGATGTCTTAAGTTCATAAATTCCTATTTGGATAAAAACCCAGAACGGTGTTTTAGATGCTTCATTCCCTTCAACCAAGTGGGCCTAGCCCCTTACCACTAAACCGCCTCATTTTCCTTGACTCTGATTTGGCCTCCCATGCAGTTTCCAGCAGGTTTCTTTGACGTGCCTTTGTTTTCCACAATAATCACAGTGCAAATGATCCTTATTAGATGAAGTATTTGCAGGTTTTGGCTTCTCAGTAGAACTAGCCACTAACCGTACTTTCTTAGCAACTGTTGTATGTAGCATGACATTTCTTCTACTTTCTTCTTGCTGAATGAGAGAATGTGCAAGTTGTACTGAAGGGAAAGGATCTTTTCCAAGTATAGTACCTTGTATATGATCATATTCTAGCTTGAGACCCCCTAAAAAGTCAACTACCAGATCCTCAATCATTTTCTGGAATTTAGCAGCATCTTTTCAGCATTTTGCTTGAAAGTCCTGATAATAATCCAGTTCTTGTCACACTCCACATAGCTCTGCAAAGTACCATGATACATTTGTATCTCCCTGCTTCATGTTGTGCAGTTTATTAAGAAGATTAAAAAAAAAAGGCTTTATTACCTATTTGAGAGTAAGTCAGAGAAGCAACTTTCCATATCTTTGTTGCTATGTCAAGTAATAGATACGTCTGAGCAATCTCTGGTTTCATTGAATTGTTGAGCCAAGAAATCACGAGGGAATTCTCATACTCCCATTGATTATAATCAGGATTATTGACATCGAGTCTTTTACTATCACTGGTAATGTAACCTTATAAGCCTCTAGCTTCGATGAACAACAAACAAAATCTTGAGCAAGCAGATAATTAGTTCCATCAAGTTTCACAGGACTGATTTGAAATGAAGGATTATCAGAATTCAAAATGGTTACCTTTTCTATGCATCTTCATTAGAATCACTTAGGACAAACAAAGAAATATGCCAACAGTAGTAATAGAAAGAATTCAGAGACAATCAGAGACTTCTGGTGTATTTCCCAACAGGCTAACGGAGTTCAAACACCTCAAGGAAGATGTAAAGGAGCTGGCGAGACTGGTGGACCAAGAACCAAGGTGAAAAAATGATTGGAGGGTGGCGCATGGAGCTCACATGCGGTGGAGGCTAACAATCTGTGGCAGTGCGTGGTGGAGTGTGGCGGCACTGGTGATGTCAAATCTGTCACAGTGAGGGTCGCTAGTTGATTCTGAAGCAAGTTAGGTGGGCAGTGAGATTAAAACCACCTTGTTTTTGGACGAGTACAAACTCAACTGTTACTGTTCCGAACGGAGAAGAAGAACTAGAAAAATAATTTTGAGAAGAAAATATAGGCCCTTAAATCAGACAAGACTTTGATACCACGAAGAAACTAACTCAAAGAGAAACCAAAAGTGTTTCTATTCGTGAATTGAGATGATTTGTACATAGAAATCCTATGGTTTATATACACAAGGCCTAGGACTATTTAGGAATATCAAATCCCTCAATTATAGGAGGAAATCACTACAGCTATCAATTCTAAGTGTACACAAGGAAATACAATCTATTATAATAACTCTAGTCGACAACAATGGTCATTGATAATTGTCTATATGGATGACATTGTATTCACTTAGGTGATTTAGGGGGTATTGCTGAGCTAAAGACCTATTACAACAGCACTTGTAGACAAAAGACCTTATTCCTCTATAAAATTTTTTGGACATTTAGGTAGCATGGTCTAAGTTATTTATTTCTCATAGAGAAAATACACTTTAGATCTGTTATAGGAGACTGGATTATTAGGGCCAGAGCTAGTAGGCACTTCTATGGTGTGAATTTTGTACCTAATCAAGGAGAGCTTTTCTCCAATCCAATGAGTGGTGACTTAATTCTTGACTAGTCCTTGTGTTGAACATTGGGAGATAGCATTTAGTATTGTTCGATACATCAAACATGCTCCTTGATAGGGTCTTTTGTATTGTAATAAGGATATCTTAATATATTAAGATATGAAGGTGCAAATTATGCTGGTTCACAATTTGATCATTGTGCCACATTGGGATATTGTGTTTTTGTGGGAGAAATATTGATGTCATGGAAAAGTAAGAAGCAAAATGTGCACATTCTTGTACAAAAGATAAATATAGAGTTATTTTGATGGCCACTTGGTAGCTGCTATGGCTATATCATCTCCTTGAAGAAATTAAAATGTATCCATCAAGACCTAGATGAAATTAATCTGTGACAATCTAACAACACTACATATTTTATCCAACCCAATTTATCACGAAAAGACAAAGCCCATAGAAGTGGATTATCACTTCATTCAAGAATGGATAGTTTCTAAAGAGTTGATTACAAAAGTTACAGTCTTAACATAGTAGCTAGCTAATCTTTTTACCTAATCCTTAAGGGATTCAAGAATTTCATACCTTTGAACAAAGCTATGCATGGATTATATATGTATATATATATATACACACACACCAGCTTGAGGGTGTTGAGTTTACATTTTTGTATAATTTATAATAGATTTTATAATATCATTAGTATTGAATTAGGGTTATGCACCTATTCACTCATTTTTAGAGTTAGAGAGAAAAGAGAGATAAGAGGGGATTGGTCCAATGTAAGCATATACTGAAATCATAAAGAAATATCATTATGTACTTACTATGGAATATTTTGTGTACTATTTTTTGTCAACAAAATTGCTATTCCTTTACTCTTAGGTTTGTTTTCGTTTAGTGCTTTTTTTATAAAAGAAAAAACGAGCCAGCCAAAAGAAAGAAAAAAAGAGAAAGTGAGAAAACAAAGAATCATTTGTTTATTTTATTTTATTTATTTGAAAAGTACTCTATTTGCATATTCAAAATTCATATTCAAGTTGAACATGAAAAACATCTACTTACCAACTCAATGATAACGTTGAATAGAGATTAACTATTCAATATAGGAATATTTTCTTGTATATAATAATATGAGAGCATGTTGCATAGCTGATAATAGAATAGTACAAGAATTATTTAAGAATGTTATATTATGTTATTATTGAATATTGGACTACCTTACTAGTATAAAAAATGAATTAAACCTAATGAATAATGTACTTTAGAACTTTTTATGTCTTTATGATGTAGTCGTATGCTTCAAAAGTGAACCACGTTAAACCTTCATATCTATATATATATATATATCTTTTTCTCTTTTATCTCTACCTTCACATAATATAAAAGCTAATTTAACACAACAATTAGGCCCATTCTATTTCTTCGTTAAGCCCAAAATTTCTAAACAAACCTGACATTTTTTTGTGGTTGTTCATGTCTTTTCTTTTTTTACTGCAGTGTATGCATGGTCCGAATTGTAAACTTGGGAACTTCTGTACAGTTGGCCGAAGACTGCAGGAAGTAAACATTTTAGGTGGACTGATTCTCCCTGTCTGGGGCACTATTGAGAAGGCATTGTCTAAGCAGGTAAAGTGGGTCTTTCGATTAAGTTTATATTTCCTTGGCCTTTGGAGCTTCATCCTGTAGTGATGGTTGGATGGCGCAGCAGAGCTTATTTCTTACACTTTTGGGGGGAGTGAAGGGCCTTTGCTAGATATAGTATGTTTTGTCTTTTACATTAGCAGAATAATAAGGCCTTCCAAAAAAATTGTACTAAGACAACTGAAGATCAATGGAAAAGCTTTTTCAAGGTAGCCTGTCCTGGAGTAAAAATGTATATGTGAAAAAATGTGTCTATGGAATAGGTAATCATCTGGGTTCCACTTTGAGAATCACTAACAGTTAAACGTTTCAATATGAGTTATTATTCTTTGCATGAATATTTCAGAAAAACGTTAATAGTCTAACCAAATCCTATGATGAAAATAGGTCAGGAAAAAAAAAAGGAACTAATTGAACCACAGGAACTTGATCTGAGTTAGTGTCTAATTCCTTGGGTTGCCTTTTCTTATTTAATTTTTGGTAAATCGTCGAGCATGAAGACTACACTATTATTTGAACTTTGGTGAAGGTTGAAGCATTCTCCACCAATCAACAACTAGCTCATCGAAATATGCATATTGGATAAAACTCATGTATAAGTACGAAAGCCCTGATTTCAATTGTTAGATTCATTTTACCGGTAATCCTAAGTATAACTGTGCATTATATGGACATTTCTAGGGATCTTTTCCTACCATATTAAAAGCCCCAAACTCACATTGTTGTCATCACTCTCCCAAAATTCTACATGAAACCTCCATCCCGGTTTCTTTCTACATAAAGTGTTTTTTGCTAGCTAAATTTTAGGTATCTACATTTAAGTTTCAGAAAAAGTTTGTATACTTCAGGATGATAAAAAAGTAACTCCAGCCTGTCAGTATTGCTTTGATGTGAATCTAATGTATTCTTATCCCCCCCACCTAAATTGCTACTTGTCCTTGAGCTTGATGTTTTGGGTACCATATTAAGAGTGTATAAATTAATCAAGTGTGCTAAATAACTTTCTCTTGCATGTTCGACCTACATGGCAGTTCATCTTGGGAGTATCAAGATGAATGCCTCAGATGCTTGTCTTGAAATGGCATTATAACTAGATTTTCGGTTATTGTCCTTTGTCAGTATGTATAGGGTTTACTGATCCTTTTTTTTTTTTTTTTGATGCCTCTATCTTCATAGGATTTTATACGAGTGACATGTATTTTCACAAAATTTCTTCTGATCTTTGATTTTGCTCGTGTTACTGCCATCTTATATTTATACATTTTGAAATATCACCGTAACTATCTTAAGAAGTGCACATTTTCAGGATATTGAAAATCAAATATTCGCATTTTCCACTATGATTGAGGTCGTCTCTATTAGTTTTTATGTATCTAAACGAAGCCAAATAAACTATTTTTGGTGGCGAATTGCCTTTTCTGGACAATTGCTTTTTAGAGGAGATGGAAATGAAACTTCATTTTGCATTTCATACAGGCTCGTCAGAGCCATAAGCGGCTCCGTGTTGTGCGCGTAGAAACTACCACAGATAACAGGCGGATTGTTGGGCTCCTTGTTCCAAATGCTGCTGTGGAGTCTGTTCTTAAAGGTCTTGCTTTCTCTCAACTAGCTTTTCTTGCCACTGTAATGGATATACATTTGCATAATGTCAGAAAACATGTAATATCCTCTAATAATTTTGATTATATTTGTTTCTGAACACTTTCTGCCACAACCATTAGTTTTTACTGATGCCCTTTCTAAGCGAATAGGCTATTTCTAGATTAACCTGATTGCTAGTTGATATCGTCGCAGATCTAGCATGGGTACAAGATATTGACGATTAGGATGCAGCAGTCTTTTGTTCGAGGTTGACTAAATTAAATAGAAAGCTACAATCTGTATCATATCAAGACGCCTCATTGGAAACTTCATCATGTTTCATGTTCAGAAGATACAAGCATAAAGTAGTGAAGATGAGAAGAACTTTCTGCACATTGTATTGAATTTGTGCAGTCTCATTCTTTTTGTTTATTAGCTCCAATTTTTGCCATAGAACTTTGTATATTTGTGGCACCCTTGCAGATGCCAGAAAGACAATTTTAGGTTATTAGGCTGTATTTGCCACAGTTATAACTCAAAATAATTCTTGTAACTAGCACACCGTCATCAATTCAAGTTAAAGGCTGAAATATAAATTTATATTTTTCTTTCAATGGTTCTAAACGTGACTATAGAGACTTTTAGACATTATAGCTGCAGGCAAGGTATGTATGGCTCCTCGTCCTAACTTCTATCCTTCTTTTTTCAAGAAAAAGAATTTGTCATCTTTACCCTTTTATAATTTTCTAATTTATGCATGAGGAAAACAATGAAATGTTAAGGATTAAATGAGAATTATGGCTAATTTACTTTTTAAATTTTTTTTATACTGATACATTATATTGGTAACAATCTAATATTGGGTTAAGCACAATCTGGATTGCTTTAATTCAACATTTTATTAGATAAAAGCACTTTTATCATTATGTTTTTGACTTTATTTTGAATGTAACATTTTCTTATTAAAAATATTTTAACAAGCCTCTCTTCAACCAGAATTTTCTTAAATAATTGAAAAAAGATTTAAAATGACAATATGTTAATATGATATATACCAAATCACCTTGCGATTTAATAATATAACTTTTGTCAACTCTTTACAAACAAATATGATATTCAAGCCATGTTCTCCTGTTTTTTTCCCCATAGTTTGTTCTGGTTTTGCTTTGGTCCTGAGTCTCTTCCCCTATTTGCTTCAGAACTTTGTTTTTTTGTAGAGCTTTCCTTTGATTCCATTTCTTACTATCTTAGTGTCTCACTTTATTCAAGATCACTTATTAGTCAAATGATCATCCTTAAGTTGCCTTTCAACTTCTTGTCCCTTTTGGTAGTTGGTATTTTAAGATGTACATCACTGTTTAGCATCTTCCAGATTTTCTTAAATGAGGAAACTCTCCTGCAATTAATAGTTTTCTTTTTTGGAATGATTTTTTAAAATTTCAATTGCCAAATTAAATTCCTTACCCTTTCTAGCATTTTGCTCAACTATGTCTATTCCTAATTAGGGGATTTTGTTGGATTGCTATAACTTTCCTCCATTTCCTCCTAGTCCTAACTCCCTCCTCTCATGCTCTCTCTCTCTCTCCCTTCGTCCTTAGCTGTAATCACCCCATTCCTCACTCCTTCTAATAACATCTCTACCTATCAAATTTGAAAAACCTCCTTCCTCAAGCTTTTATCATGCTCCCTCCTGCCTACCTTCCTGTTGCTCCCTAATTCCTTTCCAAGCTCTAAAGGTTTTAGGCCTAGTTGGAGATAGGATGTGGGGGGATTCCTCACCTATTGTTAGTCTTCATGACTTCCCTCCCATAGTTACAGGAGGAAATTTCATCATCACTTTTCTGTTGGATGTTTTAAGAGATGGAGCTTCCAAGTAGGCATCCTTTTTAGTAGGATTCTTCCTCAAAAAGAGACCTACATTCCATGTGATGAACGCATGGGCTCAATACCACTAGAAAATAAAGGAACTTCTAGAAGTGCTAGTCAATAAAAGAAATGTTTAGTTTTAAGTTTGAATCAAAGGCAAATCCTCAAAGAATTATTGAAGTTGGACTATGACATGTGTATAGCAGGAACAATCCTTTTACAGAAGTAAAACCAGGTCTTTGAATGAAAAAACTTAGGTAGAATTAAGTACTAATCTGGATTAATATACACAATATTTTATTGGAGTATTGGTCTATTAAGGGATATCTATACAAGAAAACTAATTTGTATGGATGAAATCACTATAATCATAAAAAGAATAATATATGCTAGAGTAGGTGTTGCAGTTGATCTACATCATAAGTCCCCTGATCTGATACCCCTTATGAGATTAGATGAGAATGGAACAAAAATGAATTTTCTTATTCTAACGAATGACTATGCCAAATTCATATATCTTAATCATAAAGTAATAACAATAATAATTAAAGGGAGTAGTGAAAGAGAAATAAAATTGAATATATAATTATGTGACAAAACAATCCTTGGCTTATATACAGTCCCTAAGCTCCACTTAAGAATCACTATCATATTTTTTCAATGGGTGAAGAAAAGCCCTCCCATATAATTTCTTCAATATCGAGTATCGTTTCGAGTAAATTTTTAAATTTATAAAGTAGCTCTTGAATTCTTTTAAAATTACAAAATAATCCTCATTATATTATACTATATAATTTATAATTTTTCATCAACCTTATCTACAAAAATCATAATAGTAGAAATTTAAAATAATAACTATCTATTTATTTTTGTTAATATTATTTTTTACATATTTCACATATAAATAATAACCATAATTAATTAAAAAGATTATTTAATTATCATACAAATATAAAATTAAGGATAATATAAGTTATTTGAAATGTTACAATTTTTATTATATAATAAATCATAATTACATCAAAGCATTAAATAAAAAGAATAATAAATATCCATGACTCTCTAACTATTACAATTTTACAACAAAAGTTCGCACTGAGGAAACAACTAACTAGAAGTGAAACATGAAACAAAAATATTTATATTACACATATAAAATTAAACATAAACATCAAATATAAGTGAAATTATATATTTATATTACATGTATAAAATTAAACATATGCATCAAATATAAGTAAAATTGAAAGAAAAGGAGAAATAAAAACTTGAAATTTCATTCAATCGAATACCCGCTCAAATCCCATTGACTTCAGTTCTCATTCAGTGAAAAATCTTTATCATTGAGAGAAGTTTCATCATCACTATCATTCAAATTTATTACACCAAATGATATATCAATATTTTCTCATCCAAGACTATCTTCCAAGTCACTCTTATTTATCAAATTTGGTTATTCAAAAATCCGATTTTCCAAAAGATTGATATGATCAAAGAAAATTGGACCTATTCAACTATTTGTTCTATTAAGAGTCTAAGTAAACAATAAAATTAAATTATCAAAAAATTACAAGAAATTATTTACAACTTAATAAAGATAATATGTAACATCTCGTTACTGTTAGCAAGGGTATTTTGGTAAAATGGGTCAAATTGATAGGTTTCACTGCATTCACTGACTGAGCATGTTATTGGCCTCTAATTATAGAGGAACAGGTTTATTGCATATGCATTTATTCATAGGTACATGCATTCATGGTTTTCCGATAATTAATTATGATCATGAACTGACTGAACTGGCTAAATTGACTGGTTTGAGATATTAGGAGTAATTGGGCTCGAATGACTGATTTAGAACAGTTTAAGAGTGATTGGTAATTGATAGTGGCTTATAGGAAATTTTCGAGGAATTCGGGAGAAAATACTCGGATCGGAAATTTTTGAGTGACAGACCGATTGACTGTATAGTACTGAAAGAAGTGTCTAATGGCAATGAAAAAATTAGGGTTATACTGTTAGGAAATAAAAATGTTGAGCCATTGAAATTTAGAGACTGAAATTTGAACTGATTTAGAGACTTATGTCTATAAATAGGTGCCTTAGATTTGAAATTGGGTATTTGAGATTTGGGCAAAATCGCTTCTTCTCTTCATCTTCCCACGGAGTCGTCGATCCTTCCCCATCGGTGAGATTCGTCAATTTTCCTTGTGGTTTCTTCTTATTGTGGTAGGCTAAATGGTTTATTGTGGTTAATGAAGGTTGAGAAGCTTGGAGAGTGGATTATCGTTGGTTCTGAAGGATTTTAGGGTTTACGGCGATTTTGAGAGATTTGTGGATTTGTGGCTTGATTTGGTAAGTTATGGCTTTAATGTTGTTATTAATGGTTTCTGATGCATTTATGGCATTTATTGTGTTAGATTGGGTAGTTGAGAGTGTTTAATGGAGGTTTTAGAAAGAGAAATGGACGGAAAACGATCGGAGAAGACGAGGGGATCGTCGCAAGCCGCGACCTGCGCGCGAGCCTCGCCGCGACGAATAATTATTCGTTCGCCGCGGCGAGCGTGAAGGGGATGTCGCGGCGAGCATCAATTAGTTGACGCCGCGACGAGCCTCCTTCGCCTCGCGGCGTGCCTAGACGACGGTCTTCACGCCGCGGCGAGCGCACCTTTCTGCGCCGCGACGAAGGAGCAATTTCCGATGGTTGATTTTTAGTTTATTGGGCATAATTTATGGTGTAGACCTCCGATTGAGGTGATTCCTGATTTGTTTCGAACTAGGGAAAGAGGTCTACAATTGAGGATAATTATGGGAGTTAGAATTTAATTTAAATGGTACTGATCCTTAGGGAATAAGGTCAATTATGGTTCATAGTGTGACCTAAGTATTGAATTGAGACAATTGGAGTTTTAATTGGGATTTTCAATAGAGGTTTCGACCCAATGAATAGGAAATTGCTATAGGGAATACGAATTGAGGAAATTGACTGAATTTTAGGAATGGATCAAT
>JAOTIZ010000002.1:28706643-28717818 GCA_027123425.1 Erythroxylum panamense | reverse complement strand
TACGTCACACCGGTTCGACCAGTAGTTGAACCGGTCGAACCGGTCGAACCGGTAACCAGTAAGGCCACCGGTTCGATGACCGGTCCGAGTTTCAGAACATTGACTGAAACTGGAAGGAATTAAATTCAAGGGAAGGCAAACTGCTTACGCGTGCTTTGCAAAGGGCTCAAAATTTCCTTCGAAGAAAACCGACCTGTGTATGCTGTCCACATACATTCAATGGCCGATGATAATTCTTTGGATGAACAGTAAGATTAATCATTGACCTTGCGAGTTAGAAAACATGTGATGCCCGTGATTGAAGTTCGAGTTCCAAAAGGTGCGAATCCTTGACTTGTTTGATTTGTGGAGAGGAGCATCACTTAAAACTTGCAAAGGTGGATTAATTTTCAAGCTTATAGATTATATGGGACCGGGAGATTCCTGGCTTATAAGAGCTTAGGTGGTGTTTACTTTAGACGTGTGATTTTCACTGTTGTCGTCGTTTATGAATGCAAGTATTATAAAGATGATTTATAAATTCTTGTGATTTATGAATGTAAGTACTATAAAGATGCATTATAAATTCGTAAAAGAGAGAATCGTTTTGGTAGTCACTTAACTTCGTATGAATAGTAACTTAATAGTAGGAATTACATATTTCAAAATTTTAATGTATGTATATACCATAAAATTAAAAGAAGAGTTCACGAGGATGGTGGAAATTAATTAGAAACCATCATCATTCAATGTATTTGCGTTAGACGAGAACAAACACAATATAAAGACAGTGAGGGTTCTTTGAACCAATTCACTAACCCACCTTCCACACACTACCATGACACCCATACAAGTTATCAAAGCCACGTGAATGGTTACATGCCATTTTTTGGTGGCTACAAGTCCAAAGGGTAGGATTGGGCAAGGTCAGAGAATGGACTAAGGGCCTAAACATGGTTAGCATTACAAGATATATCCCAGAAATGTCCAAATGTCACATGCATACAATTAAGATGATAACTATCATTAACAATGACGAGCCAGTTCAATTAGTTTAATTGTAAAAATTTTAAATTGATTAATTTTTTAATTAGATTTTAAATTTTTCGATTCAATTTATTTTGATAAACTGTATTTTTAAAAACCGGTCAATTTATTAATTAATTATTTTTAAATTAATTTCTTATAATCAAATTAAATCAATTAATTTTTATTTAATAATATCTTTTTGAATTAAATTTCAAATTCTTCAATAGGTAAAAACGAACTCTTTCAAATATACTTCAAATTTTTTAATTTTATTTAATCTTTAATTAATTTTATGACGATCTAATACTGATTAAACTTTTTAAACCTTAAACCTTAAATCTTAAACTTTTTGTTTTATCGGTTCAACTTCCACTTCAGTTTGAAAACATTGGTCATTAGATTATATTAGTCAACATTACTTTTTCTAACATGCTTCCACTCAAATTACTTAATAATACTATAATATTATCACAGTAATATGCATATCCAAACTAATCTTACATAACCAACATCACCGATAGGACATATGTGTTATATATAATTAGGCACTATTAATCTAAAAACATATCAACAACATCAATATTTATACAAAGGAATAATATCATCAACTTTTCATTCATAAAAAATGTAGAATTCCAAAATGTCATAAACAGTGACAAATATCCATAATATACATCTATTACTCAAAATTCCAGCAATCCTCATATAACATACATAGAATGAAAAATATCATTAAAGTAAAGAAAATTAGGCTCTTAAGCTTCCAATATCGGAGACGTGTTTTAGATAAGTAAGCCTTTAATTAGCGAGTTTGCTAATATGTTTCTTGAAAGCAAGTGCTCAATAGTAATGAAAATTTGCAACTTTCTTTTTGACAAAGTAGAATTTAACATCAATATACTTGAAGCATGAAGGGCTCCTAGTGATTTGAGAGAAAGATGCAATTGTAAAATTGCTATAATACAATTTTCACAACTTGGAAATGGAATTTATATCTCCCAAATGCTAAAACAAAGTTTCATGGGTATATTGTTTGACAAATAGCCTTGCAACACGCCATATATTTTGTCTCTATAGTTAAAGAAGTTATAAGTGCCTGTTTGACACTTTTTCGTAAAACAACTCCTCTAGCAATCATAAAGATGTAGACAAATGTGGATTTCTTACCACTTATGTAGCTTTTATAATTAAAGTCGCTAAAGTTAAACATTTATAGAGTATTGGTACATTGATATGTTAACATAAGATCCTCGATACCTTGAAGATATCTTAAAACTTTTTTATCGGCTTTCTAATAGATTTCACCAAGATCGCTCAAGTATCCATTAGACATATCAATCACAAATGTAACACCAGGTTATGTATACTTGAATATACATCATACATCATACAATAAACAACCTAAACATGAGGGACTACTTTTATGTGATCTCTCTCAATGTTGATATGAGGAGATTGAGGCCTTAGAGTACTTGTTACCCTTCAAAGCAAGAGTATTAAAGAAGAACAAAACTTCATATTCAAAGCAAGAGTATTAAAGAGGAACAAAACTTCATATTAAACATCTCCATGATACATTCAATAAAAATGCTTTGATATAATCTAAGAAGATCATTAGCCTATCACTAAGAACTTATATGCCCAAATTATATAATGCTAGCTTCACTGACATAGATCAACAGATCTATGTAATTAGCAGTGAGTGAGATATCATCAACTTATAAAATTACAAAGATATACTTATTCCCACTAACCTTCACATACACATTAATCAACAAATTTTTTCTTGAAATCGTTAGCTGTGATAATTTCATCATACTTAAGATGTCACTACTTTAAAGCTTATTTTAACCTATAAATTGACTCACAGAGCTTACAAGTTATGTTTTCTCTCCCAACTACCTTAAAATCAATAGGTTGAACCATATAAGTGTCTTCACTTAAGTCTCTACTTTAAAAATCCTTTCTTACATCCATTTAATGAAGCTCTAAGTCAAAATAAGTTATCATTGTCATAATAATTCACAAAGAATCTTTAGTGAAAATGTGAGAGAAGGTCTCTATATTGTCAATAATTTCTCGTTAGCTATAGTCCTTAGTTACTAAGCATATTTTACTCCTATCCACTTAAACTTTATATTATGCTGGGTCCTGAATACCCATTACATCCATTGGACCTGTAATCTTTTGGTAACTTTACTAAACTCCACACTTCATTTTGTGAAATATATTTTTATCTCATCATCTATATGATCCATAAAAAATGGAACGAGGACTAGGGATAGCTTCCTTATAGGTATTTGGATCTAAGATATTACGAATTGCTTACTTATGCATTTTCAGGTATACAATATAGTCATCAAAGATTACACATCTATAATCCCTTTTTGATCTTCTTAAAGGCATATCTTTTATGTCTATATCTGGAGTTTCTTGTTGCCGCTTGCTTAATGGGTTCATCGTAAATTGTTAGTAGATGTTGGTCAACCATATAACAATTATTAGAGTAGAAGTGATAAACGTAGAGACGATGAATTAGGTGTTCTTTGAATATAATTTTTTAAAACCCTTAACATATACCAATGTCATCCTCGAAATAGATAACTCAATATACCTATAGTAGTATATGATGAGCTGTAGAACTTAAGAGTCCCTTGATCCCACGTAATAATCAGTAAGGGAATAACTATGATCAACTTTTTCCAATATGTATTATAGGGTCTAATTTATAACTTCAAATATGAAATTGACATAGAGTGAGTTTCTTATATGAACATAACTTATAAAGAATCTTGGTTATATACTTCCTGAGTACTTGATTCAAAATATAGGTTACGTTTCTCAAAGAATCATCCTTTACGGATTTCATTAAGGAAGAATCCAACAACATACATCACACCCTGTCAAGAAATGTGTAATTTCTTCTTTCTACAACTTCATTTTGTTAAGGTGTAATGAGCATTGTGTATTAAGCATCAATATCATACTCTTATAGGTACCTTACAAAAGATCTTATCTTTCTATATCTCCTATAATACTCATCCCTTTATCATAATGAGTTATCTTGATCCTTTTTTCCTTGCTGAAGTTTTAATTTTATTTTGAAGGCTTTAAAGACTTCTAAAAAAAATCATATATCTCATGAATAAGGTAAACAATCAATAGTGGGAAAAGTTATAAAAAAAGTGATGAAATACTTATAGTCACTCATAACTACAGGACTATAAGCCCCACGAATATCAATATAGATTGACCCAAGTAGTTATATGCCTATTAAATTTAGTCCTTCCAACCTTGATAGTCAAATTTCCTTTTATACATTTAATTCAAATTTCAATGTTTGAAAAGTTTAAGATCATGCATGTGGAATGTCATCCTTTATTAATCTTTCTATTCTTTGCTTAAAACTATAGCCTAATTGTTTTTTTATAGTATGGAGTATTTTTCCCTTCTTCTTCTCCAAGTAGGTCTTTTTATGAAAGAAGAAGAAGAAGAAGATTATAACCAAATTTATCTAAAACATATTCAGAAACCTCCTTTTAATTGAGGTATGTATACAAATTATGTATCTAAAATATAAACTGTAATTTGATTGTCCTAAAAAATCAAAATTTGGTTCTTATGTCATCTCATATTTATATGTGTGTGTGTGTGATATTGCTCCACACTAGTTGGATTATTTCTATTTATCATCTCCCACAAGGAATGAGTAATCTGAAGTATAACACCTATATCTAACCATCAAGTATTAAAAGACACATCAATATTATTGGGTCCTCAGAAAAACTTTGTCTATAAATCACCTTTTTTAGTCTAACATTAAGCTTATTGTGTAATATTACTTCTTGTACCCAAAATTCTTATAATAATTGCATTTTCTTTTAAGCTCTCGTACTTATGAGCATTGAAGCAAAGGTCACTCCTTGCCCATTTCCTTTGTTGCTCACATTATGTTTAATACAAGGTTCTTTGTTATTGGTATTCTTTGGAGGAGGCTAACTTTTATGCCATTGTGATTATGGTTTATAACCATTGTTATTTTTATTGTCCTTCCTTTTTTCATGTCATCATCTCCTTTAGTAAGAATAGTGATCATCTCCTCTATGGTCCATTTGCAATTTTTGAGCGTAGTAATACCTAATGGAATCAAGCTAAAATGGTAGAGACTTTGTGATAAATCACACAGTGTAGTTCTCATTAAGTTTCATACCTATCCGGCCTTAATCTTGTGATAATAAGGCACAATTATATTAATATGTCTCTCTAATAAAACTAATATCATCATAAATAAAGGAATGAAGAGTGCTCAAGAGCTTATTCTTCTCATTTGTTAAAACTTCTTATATTTCTTGATAATGGCTTCAAGAAATTCCTTAGCATTCTTAGTCTTTGAACTGCTATCATGTATAAAGTCCTCCATATAATAACTCTTGATCATAAAAAACTGAATCAAGTACTCTTAGTCATTAAAAATTTTCTTATCACTAGTAAAAGTATTAGTGGGTTTAACATAAGAGGTCTCTCTCAATGTCAAGTCCAATTTTATGATCATTAAAGTCATTATAAGTGATTCAACATATTTCTTGTAATTAATCTTATTAATATTTAGAATTGCAGAGAATTGAGGATTGCTATTAAAAAAACCACAATAGAAACATTATTACGCATATAATACAAGATCATACTATTCATAATTTATGCAACTTCCTTAAACAATCCAAAAAAGTGATCATAAAGCTATAGTCCATCGAGCATAAAAATAAAATCATTTATATGTAAGAGCAATACATTAAGTAGGCGTTTGGTTTAAGCACGAGTTTGTCTATAAATATGGGTATAATAGTAGAAAGGGATAGGGATAGGTATGAAAAATAAAAAAGTGATGTTTAGTTTGTAACTTGGGTTTCTGTATTAATACTAATAATGTTGTTTGGTTTGCATTAATGGGAATGAAAGATAATATAATACCATTTTTACCCTCAATAAAAATGAAAATAATTTGCCCTTCATATGTTTATTGGGATTTCAGATTAAAACGAGGGATTTCAGAAAATATACCTAGAGGTGCAGAACAAAAAATTCATTCGTTTATGAGAAGTGATAAGGCAGGATGGGAGATCGTAAATAATTGAGAGGTGATAAGGAAGTAAAGAGGATGGTAGGGCAAAAGATGAGGATAAAAGAGTAAAAAATAAACGTGATAAAAACTTAAACTGGAATGAAAACTCGATACTTACCCCTTGGTGGGTTTAGTAGATTCTAAAATTTAATGGAATAAATTCATTCCCCTAGAATTGAAAACCCCAAAACAAACACTGTTTTTCACAATTATTCCATTCCTTTATTCTCAAACCCTCAAAACAAACGCTCCTTGAGTATTTGTTGTCGCCAGCCCAAGATGCCTCTTTTCTCTACACCTCTGATTCTTCCATTTAACTTTAACAATTAATGGCAAACCAGAAGAGATGTGGTGCCAAACTAAAATTAATGCTTAGCCTGGATTTTCCTGGCTACTTGTACTATCCATTTGATTAATCAGTTTTTCTCCATGCTGGAACCAGTTTTATGACAAAAATTTCCTGTTATTAGGATCGTGGGAGAGGAATCAAATGGACTTCTGTGATTGTTATTCAACAGATAGTCCTTTTCTGTCGGCATTTAAATGTTAACCTCCTATACAAAGCTTCATGCTGTGTTCAACTCAACAAATGACTGTTAATAAAATCACAATTGGGGTATGAGTCGAAGAAGTGAATTTTGTTTGCCAATACGATTAAGTGTTTCAAAACAAAAATGTTACTGACTTGCTCATTATTAATCACACATTTTTAGCTAGTTCAGAAGTTTAAGGTGCTGTAAAAGGTATGAGACACTTGTCCTTGTACATTGATCATGATTCTTGCCTTCTCACACATTCTTTGGTTAATATTTGATGATTTGCCTGCTAAATTGTCCTCCCTTCCACCATTAAAGAACATTAAAGAAATGGTTTCACCATCATCAACCTATAAGTATAGAAGGTTTCTGCTTTCCCCTTGAGGAAATTGAAATATATATTCATTGTCTAAACCAAGAGCACCTTTCCTATATTGAAACTCTTCAGCACTCTCTAAACTCTTTAACTATCCAAACCGTTCGCCTTCTTCCTAATTCCTTAAACAAACAATGGAAGCCTTGGACAGCTGGATTTCCTTTCCAACGAATGAGAGTCTCAACCATGACCTTGCAATCAGAAGGTTTTGCCCAGCTCGACTAGAGCAGGAACTTGTAGGAGGGTGGGATGAGACCATGAATGAAACGGAATGTTTCTCTTTTCCTCATGATACCCCAATCACTCCTCGCTCAGATGTTTCTGAGGTGAATGACTTGGTTGATAGCTTCATCAATGTGGATCAATACTGTGAACTTGATGACAAATATCCGGGAAAACAAGAAGCTTTCAATTACTTCCAGGAGGATATTGAAAACTTTTCAATTGTGAATGATGTTTTTGCAGATGTTTCGATGGTCATGGAAGTGGATGTACGTGGCTTGAATGAAGATTTTGTGGCTGTTCCTGATATGGTACCTGGTGTGAAAGAGGTAAGTCATGGAGTAAACCAAGGCCTTCACTTGGTCCACTTACTGTTAGCTTGTGCCGAGGCTGTCGGTTGCAGAGACACACAACTAACAGAGTCAATCCTTGCCCACATTTGGGATTCTGCTCATCCATGTGGCGATTCATTACAAAGAGTTTCTTATTGCTTTGCAACAGGATTGCAGTGTAGACTGTCACTATTACACAACGTTAATGCAAATGGGATTTTCAGCAATAGCACTGTGGATGTGTCGGTAATGAGTAGGGAGGAGAAAATGGATGCCTTCCAACTACTTTACCAAACAACTCCATACATCGCCTTCGGTTTCATGGCTGCAAATGAAGCCATATGTCAAGCAGCGCAAGGGAAGGACTCAATGCATGTTCTTGAACTAGGAATGGAGCATACCTTTCAATGGCCTTCATTGATAAGAACTCTTGCTTCAAGGCCAGAGGGCCCACCAAAGCTCCGAATCACAGGATTGATCAGTTCTCAAAATTTTTCAGAGCTTGAAGCTAATATGAAAGTCCTGGTTGAGGATGCTAAATCACTAGGTATGGCTTTAGAATTTAACATGATATCACAGCCTGTTACACCATCACTTCTAACCAGAGAGAATCTCAACTTGAAAGAGAACGAAGCATTGTTTGTCAATAGCATTATGCACTTGCACAAATTTGTGAAAGAGAGTAGAGGTTCTCTCAAGGCAATCCTCCAAGCAATTAAGAAGCTCAGCCCAGCCTCGCTTACTGTGGTGGAACAGGACGCAAGTCACAATGGCCCATTTTTTCTCGGGAGATTTCTTGAATCTCTCCATTACTATTCAGCGATTTTCGATTCGCTCGAGGCTAGCTTTCCCCGAAATAGCCTGCAAAGGATGAAGATAGAGAAGCTTCATTTTGCAGAAGAAATACGCAACATTATAGCCTATGAAGGTTCTGACAGGACTGAAAGGCACGAGAGAGCAGAACAATGGAGGAGGCAGCTAGGACGAGCAGGGTTTCAGGTGATGGATTTGAAGTGCTTGAGCCAAGCTAGGATGATGCTTTCTCTTTATGGATGTGATGGTTACACTTTGGCAAGTGAAAAAGGCTGTCTGCTTCTGGGATGGAAAGGAAGGCCTATCATGCAGGCATCGGCATGGCAAGTGCACAATGTTTCTTCCTCCTAAGGCCCCAGTTTGATCATATCGGTCACTGGTATGAATTTGTTTCTGACACAATCATTACTTCATCCAACAATATCATAAAGTGGATTTTCTTGTAATCACCGGTGAATCCAATGTTCTCTTATACACTCCGAATTACTTGTTCCAAGGATCTTATTACAGAATTCCTTTACTAAGAAAGTTTTTTTTTGCGGCCCTATTCATTCTGCAAATACTATATTCAACCTCTCTCTTAGAGTCTACCATATATGTCACAATAACAGCATACCTCCTTATTGGCTATATCATGTTTCAACAACATTTTCATCTAGTTCAAAAGATTAGCTATTTTTTATGTCAAGTCTGAAAATACTTGATCATAATGCCAATTCTTGGGATATCATATAGGAGAATTATATAAAATCAAAAAAATAAGATTGATGAACTAGTAAATAAATAGTCACAGGCAACAACAACAACAAAAATTAACCTACTAAATATATTTGTAATTGTATAAAGTCAATTATAGCAAGTAATTAAAACTAGAGTAATTCAATGTATCAACCTTATAATAACTATATTACTATTTATATTAATCAAACAATAACAATAAAACAAATAAGATTTATACAAAAATTAAATTGCTAAACTATTGAGATAAATAATTGAATGAAGAGAGATATAATTAAATGAAGAGAAATCTACAAAACTAATGCTAGGGTTTCATAATTCACTTATGTGGAATTATAATTATTATACACAATTTGTTATCATATTTGAAATAACAATTAACCTAATACATCTATGTCCTCTTTTAAGACACATGAATATATTTAGTTAGATAACTACCACCTCCTGATATGCAATTTAACATAGTCAAACCCATTAATTCTATTTATATTTTTCATTATCATAATAGTCTAAGATAAGTAACTGAAACCTAACATTAAGTTGCAACTAGTGCCAATCTTATTTTGTTTCTCATACCTTTTACCTTGCCAAAGATAGGAGCTTATCTCCTTAGTATGTTTGGAGCCTGTTATACCCTTTGCTATTACCTTCATTACTTTTTGACATCTTTGAACTAGATTTGGCCTCTCATATCTTCTACAGAGTTATTGTCTATCTTCTTATTTTCTAAATGAATCTAAATTCTCCTTGATTGGATAACAGTAAAGAAAGTTACACTTAAATTCGAGTTACCCTTTTAAAATCATCACCTATAAGAAAATGAACTAAATATATGAAAATTTCATATAACCCATGTAGAACATGCTATACAAATCCAAATAACTAATTTAACTCTTAATAAAATCTAAAATATAAATATATCAAAATTTTCCAAAAGTAACTCGTTACTTGTCTTCAAGCAATTAACAATAAATATATCCTAGCTACCAACCTAAATTCAACTAAAACAAGAAACAATTTTACTTTCTTAAGTTTACAATGATTTTTAACATATGTCATAAGCTTTTAAACCCCTAGTTATCCCTTGTGAAGGAGTTACCGTCTTTGAAATATTTACTTAATTTCTACCCACAAACATTAACCTACATACATTTGTTATCTTCATAACTAATGACACAAGATACATAGCACAAGCATCAATTGAATTATAAAAATTAAACACATAATACTTCTTCAGTAAATCATTATACAAATAAGACAAAGAAAACACCATTGTACCTTCTTTATTAAGCTCCAACACTTTAATTTGATATGTCATCATAAGATATCACTCATTCATGCGTGTGTTTGAAATTTTCATGATGCACTCTCATTATCTTCTTATTAAGATGAACTTGCCATAAGTTTGAAGATCATCTAATCTCTATTACTTAAATAGATATATACAAGAAAAAAGAAAAAGTACTTTGAATATGGCTGTAATAAGGTAGCAAAAGGATAAGTAGGTTAATAAAGAAAATGAATTAGAGAAATAAAGATTGAAAAACAAGGATACTTACAATTGGTAGAGCACGTAAATCAAGAAATTGATAAAAAATCTTCATGAACTCCTCGTATCTTGAAACAATCCTCCTTTTCCTACATTATTTTCAAGTAGAAGAACTTATGCCTATCAATTTTCAACATTCTTTTAACACATTTTTTCATTTTTTTTACACAACAGTTCTCTATCTTTTTTAATTGACTTTTTTTTATTAACATTGCCATCTTTATATAAATCACCATCTCCCTTATACTTGTTTCTTTGCATACTATATCTAACACCCATATCAAATAATAAGCAAAATCTTTACTAATCATGAATTATGAAATAATAACTTGGTTTTCTTATAGGCTCAAGGTTCTTTGAAAATTTTCATATAAAGGCTCAATGTGTTGGACCCCAAAATTTTTTTGATTAATGTTATTAAGCATGAATTGTGATAATTATGTGTTTATGGCTTAGTTTGATTAAATTGGGTGTATTAGTGG
>JAOTIZ010000002.1:28694126-28706543 GCA_027123425.1 Erythroxylum panamense | reverse complement strand
CGAGCATGTCATCATGGAGCATATTTCATGTATTTTGGATTTAGACTTATTTTGTATTATGTATGACTGAGAACACTTGTTGAATTCTTTTGGATTGTAATGGCATGTAGCCCCTCGGTTATGGGGTGTTTAATTAGAATGATTGTGTGTATAATATTTGTATATGAAATTGCATGTGCGAATTGACTTTTGTTTGGATGTTGGGATCGGATCCACGGTTTGGGCCGCCCGTCGCGGGCGCAGCCCGAGGGTCCACCTCGGCAATAGGGTTCCGGGGCCCAGGCCCAACACAATGAGACTTATTAACAGGTTAATTTGTAAAAGGTAAGCAATTTAGTTCAAACTTAATCATAAATGCCTTTATCATTTTAACGCTTATATACATCTTAAATATAATCTCAAAAAGATTAATTTAAAATTTTGAAATAAAAAATCAAAGCAGGTATCCACATTTGAAATAAAAAGTTCTATATGAAGGTCTAAATTCTCACATTATCACTTAAGCCAAATTAAATATTATCACTTAAAATCTTAGTTTCTTAGCATTCATAAAGTTAAGATTGCATTGCAACGTACTTAACAATATTATGCATTTAACATTTAATAGCTATTTTAACTAAGATTTATGCATAAAGTTATGCTATAAACCTAAAGTAACTAATGAGATCCTAAACATAACACAAAAACATCAAGAAAGTTAAAAAGCTAAACCTAAAACACATTAAACACATAAATTAAAAATGTATTAGTTAAAACATAAAACTTAAAAAAAAGAAAAGAAAATTAGAATTTCAAGAATTCATCCCCCACAATTGAACATGACATTATCCTCAATGTCAAACAAGTAAGATAAAAAAAGTATATGTGAAATAAAGGTAGAGAAATCTTCCCTAATTCCATACCATGTTTAGTCACAGAAAAATTGTATTGAATCTAGAAAAAACTAACTATAAAACAAATAAAACAAACATAAGTAGCCAAAACTAAAAACTTAAAACAAAACAAACAAAAGGTTAGAATAATAAGTTGCTCTCCAACAAGTACTTCTTTGGAGGTCCTTTACCTAGACTTCCTACTAAAGCCTTTCACTCATTCTGAATCTATAATTAAAGGCTTGCTTTTTATCTTTTTTATAATCAAAGCTCTCTAGATCCTTCACGTTTCATTAAGATTGAGTTGTCCCATTCCCTTTCTTTTCCTTACAGGATATATGGGCTTTCTTTATTTAACTTGACCATTGATAACCCCTCAAACTTCTTCTTGTTCAATAGTAGATCCTTTGAGCATTCAATATTCTTTACCATTTACGAAAGAGAAATTTTATCTTCCTTTTCATCTATTTTAAACTTTATTTGGTATGAAATTAATGTCACAGTGGGTTCAGTTATCTGTTGCTTTCAAACGCTACCTGTTGTGTAAGAGATTGAAGTCATTTTCTTCTTCTTAATCTTCCTCTAAATAAAGACCATGACCAACATTGGATGGGGATGATATTGGTGCTGATTTTATTTTATTCATCATTTCCTCACCCATGTCTTTATGTTTGGTCTACCTTGTCACTTCCTTCTTTTTGAGTATCTTTAACATCAAATATGTGTACCTTATTATTACTAAGAGGATGTACTTGTCCTCTTTTATCATAGCTAATTGGTTAACGTTCATATCTAAGTTATGAATAGATTCTCTAGTTAACTACACTACTTTTTCAAAATTCTCCAATTTATCCAATTTTGTATCAATGGAAGATATATTTTGCTTAAGCATCTCTTCCATCCCATTTCCTTATGAAGATGGTAGTTGATTTTAAATTGAAACTATTTTTGGAACCCAACTAGTCTCATATATTTGCCTACTTTAGCTCCTTTATCATTTTAAAAGAAATATGGATGACTTCTCCATCCAAAAATTATATGTATTGGAGAAAGGGTCGTTCATATTGATTTCCTCATTGGCAGACATATAATTGTTCCATTAGTAGTAACGTGGGTTAGGCTTCATATTCATGCATGCATAGGAAAGATGTCTATACTTGCCATAATGATATCATATGTCCTTAGTGGTCATGTCAAGATTCAATAATGCCTTTATTCAGTTAAAAAATTAACTAATTTTAATGTTAAATTCAAAAGTTCTTGATCGTTATGCCAATTTTAAAGAGGCTATATTGGAAAGTTAAATATATGAAAAATAATAAAATTAAAAGAAATCTAATAACTAATAAACTAATAAATAAATAATTCTCAATAATGTCCCCAAAAACTTTACCTACTAAATCTATTTGCAAGTGTATAGAATACTATTTATATCCCACAAAAACTATATTACTATGTCTGCTAATCCTAGTTAAAAGGCACAAAAATAAATGAGAATTATAGAAAATTAAATTGCTAGACTTATGAAGACAAGATAGCTAAAAAAAAAGTGAAATCAATAAAACTAATGTTAGGGTTTTGGGGTTCATTTACTTATTATCATGTTGAAATAATAATAGAGGGTTAATTGACTATATTTTTACCCTATATTTAATGTATTCTTGCTTGATATTTATACTTTTATTTTATATTTGGTAATTAATATGCATTAAGTGTGTTTACAGGTGATAATTGCCTTCATGGACTTAAAGGAGAGGAATTCGGAAGAAAACACGACGTAAAATAGAAAATTAGCAATCTAGAAGGAGTGCACGTTCGTGCACTTTCACGATATTGGACAATTTTCAATTATGCACGACCATGTACATAATTGTGCATAACCCAAAAACCTAGATTTTCATATAAAAGTGACATTTTGGAGGCAAATTGAAAGGGGGAGTGGCTGGCACTATTCTGAAACATTCAGAGGTGATTCCAAAGGCGATTCGGAGCTTAAGGAGTAGAAGATGCAGGATTTTTATGGACAGATCCATTAGAACATAAGATCATATGTCTACATTGTCAAAATACACGACAAAGAATAATATGGGAGATTTAGAATTATGATTCCAATGTTTTCAAAATTTTTAATGTTTATATGGATATGATTTCATGTTCGCTAATTTATAGCTAAATTCTCTATTAGTATCTAGGTCAGATGAATCCTAGTTGAATACTTTTGACATGTTTTAATCCTTTCATGAATGCAAATGGTGATTTTTGATTATTAAGATCCAGTTATCTATTTTATTTATTGTCTATTAATATGATTTTTAGACTTTAATTTAGGTTTGAATAGATCTACGATAATTGGAAATAGTTGATTACAATCTTAGAGATAGGATGACATAAATCTTCTAGATTAGGGTTAAACCTAGCAGAGGGATTCATAATATGGAAACACAATCTTGTGAGTTTTAATTTGAGTAATTCAGTTAGAGACCTTAGAATTAGTTGTTAGTAGACTCAAGGTCATCTACTAGCATACCTTAGGAATCTCCACGGTTCACTTAATCAATAACATAATTACATGAAAAATAGTCAATCGATTAAGGGTTTAGGGGGATTCGAAGCCTAGGTACTAATTATCTAATATCAGTAATTAATTTAGTGACGCCAATTCTTTGCTTTAAATCACACTACTTATTTACTTTAATTGTTTAATTTTAGTTTCATTAATTCAACCATAATCAATATGTAGGCTAGATAACAGAATAATAGTAACTATTAGTACTTACCGTCCTCGTAGGATCCACCCGTACTTACTAGTACTAGCTACAACTACATTTTGCACTTATAGTATTAAGTTTGGTTACTCACCAAAATCACAATCAAATAACAATTAAGTTAAAGTATCTATGTCTTCTCTTAAGGTACATAGGTATATTTAATTATGTAACTACCACCTCTTAGTGCATAATGTAACCTAATGAGATTCATTAAGCATAAATAATCTTTTCATTATCATAGTCGTCTAATATACTTTCACACTCTAAATTTAAGTAGATTTTTCTCCTGGTGCATGTATTATAATTATTCTTCTAGTCGTTATGCCTAAAATTGAATCTACAATGTTTAGTCACAAATCTAACAATTCCTAATTATAGTATTTATATCTATAGTTAGAAAATATAGCCATATGAACTTATGATTTAACATTCCTCAAACTAAAGCTAGTATTATTCTAAATTTTTTAATTTATTACAAGGTAGTGCGTATTTATCTTGTAGCACCATATTGTAACCAATATTAGTATTATTACGTTTCTCACCTCTCTTAATCTCTTTAACATGTCAAGTGCCTATTATGCCTTTTTCCACTAGTTTCTCCACTTTTGGACATCTTTGATCTATAATAGACCTTTTTTGCCTTCTAAAATTTTTTGTATTTTTTTGTCCAAATCACACTAAAATCTCTTTGATTGGAAAATGGTGAAGAAACATGTTCTCAAATCTAAGTTACAATATCAAAATCATCACCTGCAAAATAATGAACTAAATATAGGCAAAAATCATATAATCCATATAGAAACAACTATAAAAATACAAAATTATAAATAATTTAACCCATAAAATGTAAATTATAGACCTATCACAACATTCTAGAAAATAAAACCTTGCCTCTTGCTATTTCACATCACCTCTAAATGTGCTCAATATGCTCCATTATAAGCTAAAGACATTATTGTATTCCTTTGTGGTTGATCATATCATACTCTCCTTCTATCTTATTAGCTCATTTTTCCATTCATAACCAATAAAGTTTACTACTACATTATGATTTTAGTTGATCAAATCTTGTATAGATAAATCTCAAACTCAACTCTACTTAATGTCTTAAAATAGGTCAATTTGATCTTAAGAGATAGTTAGCTCCAAAAATTTAGCACTAGAAATTCTAAATAAAAATTTATTAGAAAATTCTCTTTCTCACTTATAAAAGTACCTTAAAGTTATATCTTAAGAGTTTTGGTTGTCATGGTTGTTGAAATGGAGTTGTGACACTTTGTTCAAACAAGAATTTGAGGCTTTTATGATTTGTCTTAACTATGAAATGTCTTCTAATCAAATAATGCTTTAAGTACTCTGTTTCTTTAATGGCTATTAAAAACTCTTTTTTATAAGTAGAAAAGCTTTAGTGTCTACTATTAATACCTTAATCAAATAGGCAATATAGTATTGATCTTATTGAAGCATAGCCCCTATAACTATTCCATTTGTATCTGACTTAACAACAAAAGCCTTAAAGAAATCAGGAAGAGTAAATGCATAGATAACAATCAATTCTTCAATCACAAAAACCTTAGGTTAAGGAGCTTCAAAACTCCACTTGAAAGCATCCTTGTATAGTATTTTAATTAAATATTTAGCTATAGTTTGATAATACTTAAAAAACCCTCTACAATATCCAATTAAGCCTAAAAAACCTCTTAACTTTTTAACAAAAGTAGTTGTAGGCTAATTCTTCACTATCTCTACCTTACAAAGATAGTAACTACTCCTCTTTCATATATGATATATCTAAAAGACTTATTTGACTTCCTTTAGAAAATATTTAGTTGCTTTCAGAAATAAGTGAATCTCTATTAAGGTTTGTACTGTAATCCTCACATATTCCATATATGACTAAAAAATTTAGGGTCATATATCAAGATATCATTTTTTTATAAAACGAAATACGCATCCTAATGCTTAAAATAAAGATGTCATTCATTAAACCTTAAAATGTGGAGGGGTGATTGATCAAACCAAAGAGCATGACTATGAATTTATAATAACCATTTTGTGTTCCAAATGCAATCTTAGGGGCATCCTAAAGATGCATAAGATATGATATTCTAACTTAAGGTTAATAATATCGTTTTGCACAACATAGTACTTATATGAACTGATCTATCTTACTTATAGAATTGATCTATCTTCCAGTTGAATTATGACACGTGTTTCTTTCAAAGACCCCAAATTCAATGAAGTGTAAATAGAATATGGCATGATATTAATTGAAGCTCTTAAATCTAACATTGCCTTTTCAAATATGGTGCCACCTATTTTACAAGGAATTGTAAACATAATTGGGTCCTTACACTTCGGTGGAAGTTTCTTTTGAATGATTGCAAACACATTCTCCCCCCACACTCACTTTCTTGTCTCCTCTCAATTTCCTTTTAGAAGTGCATAATTCCTTGAGAAATTTGGCATATCTTGGAACTTGTTTTATGACATCAATTAGAGGTATATTCATTTCTACCTTTCTAAACATTTCCCAAATCTCATTATCTTACTCCTCTTTCTTTGATTTAACAAACCTATAAGGAAAAGGAGGAAAAGTATTAGTAAAATGTTTAATCACAGGAGATTGAGAGTTTACCTTATTTTCCATTTCAACTTCTCTTAGAGACACTTCAAGTTACTTTTTAGTTTCTTCATCATCGCCCATAAGAGGAGTTTCATATGGTGCCTCTATTTCTTTACAGCTTCTTAGGGTGATAACACTTACATTCTCTTTTAGGTTCATAATTGTTCAAGAAGGAAGTTTACCCGAACTCTGATTTTTCAATCAGCTAATAACAATAGCTATATGATGAATTTTATTTTCTAGATTTTGAACACTAGCTTTTGTTTGTTGTTGAAATTGTATGGTATTATTTTGAAACTGAATAGTACTCTGAGCCAATGTTTTCATCATGTCTTCCTATGAAGGTCTAGAGTTTGATGGTTGAGCTTGCCCTTGAAATGGTTATTATTAAGAGCTTTGTTGTTGTTGTCCTTACTGTCTATAACTATTAAATGGAGAATTCTTCCATCCCAAATTATGCGCATGGGAGTAGTTATGATCATACTTCTTTTTGGTTGAGCTAGAAAACTTCCAAAAGCAATCACTTATTTCGTGGGTGTTTTTTGCAAGGTTGGACATATATCAGTTGGATATCCTACTATTATGCAAATACTACATACTTTTTACTTATTGGGTACCATTTTCTATCATCTGTCTCACTAAAGATATCAACCCAACTATCTGTTGCTCCAATGTGGCAGTACTAGCTTCATTGACCTTTAATGGTATGGGATTCTCTCGAATGTTAAACTGTTGAGAGTTAGCAACCATATTAGAAATCAAATTTTTGTTTCAACAAGTATCTTATCTACCAATACACCTCCTTTTGATGCATCTACCATACTTCTTTCTTGTGGTAGAAGTTCCTCATAGAAACATTGGATCAAAAGTTCTCCATTGATTTGATGGTTAGGGCAACTAGAACACAACCTCTTGAAAAGCTCCCAAAACTCATATAATATCTCCCCATTATGCTACCTAATTGCATATATTTCCTTCCAAATATTTGTAGCTCGAGAGGTAAGGAAATACTTCTCCAGATTTTTTTTCATCTCATTCCAAAGTGATTTATTTAGAGGGTAAGTAGTAGAGCTAATCCTTGGCGGTGTCCCTCAATAAGAAAGGAAAAGCCCTCAGCTCAATCTGCTCTTCCTATATCGCAATTAGCTTTATGCTAAAATAGATTACGTGACATTTCTTTCAATGTTTATGAGGATCTTCACTTGGCATACCACAAAGAGTAGGCAAAAGATGGATTAAACCAAATTTAATATAACATCCTATTTCCCATATTAAAGAACCCTAAAATATGGTACATGTGAGATCAATAAGAGATTAAGAAAAATGCATTTTATACTCATGCATGATGTTAGCATACATGCATTTGAATTTGAATTTTTTCATACATTAAAATGATTGTACAAGCATTCATTGACATTTCTGAGTATAATTGATTTATATATGTGGAATGTGATTTTTATTGAGAATTGTGGTTTTTATATAGGGTAAATTGATTTGGAGTGTATTAGTTGATTTAGAATTTTTGGTAAATTTTAGGAAAAATGTCACTTGGCAAGTAAATTGATAAATGGTAATAGAAATGAGAGTTAAATGATATTGAGGAATTTTGTAGCTGACTTTAGAAATTGTGAGAAAATGATATCAAAAATTGGGAGACAATTGTAGTAAAATTTTAGAGTTGGTTGGACTAGTTAAGTAAGAACTAGTTTAAAGTCTTAAAGGATGGATGAGTGACAAGTGTCACTTGTAAAGTTAATCTTAAAAGCTTACTACTATTCTGTTCACTTAAAAGACCACGTTACTATTATGCTTTTGATCTTACTTTCTTCTTCAAGATTTTTCTTCATCTTCTGGAAGGTTCATCACTTTCAAAAATGTCTCACCCTCATAATGCAAGCCTTGCTCTCATTTTCAGCTTGCTACCTCTTTTTTTTATTTCTTCACTGTCGCTAAAGTACCTAGCCCAAACCACCTTAAAGATGATGTACGTGGATGTAAGAAGAGTTAGGGCTTCTAGAGCTTTTGAAGATTTTAACAAGTATCTTGTTAATCCTTATAAGTGGTCGAAATATGAATCAAATTTAGTGATATATTTGTCATTACATGATCATGAGAAACTGGTTATTTTTCATGAACACTGTGAGTTTAAGATGAAACTATGAATTTTTGGTTTTTACATATTTGATATTATTATGTCATAACAGAGTTTTAAAATGATTTTTTTGTTTGAAAGATCAATGAAAATAGGAATGAAATGAGTGTATAAATTTTTGGGGAAGAGTTGATATATATATATATATACGTGTATGCTTTGTTTTCTTCACTATATATATGTGAGCATTTTGGTTATTTTTAAGAATGACCAAAAACACATTTAAAGTTAAGGAATAGGTATATGGTAATGTCTGGAAATGAGAATGAATGATTTAAATGATAGTTAGAGGAAAAAATTGAAGAGAATGCAAAAATATATATATATAGAAAAATGAAAGTGAAGAAAACGTAGAAATGAAAAAGATGAATGAATATGTGATGTTTTTTATATTTGGTGTTGATTCTTAGTTTCTGATCTTTTTTTAATGTGTTGGGTTGAACGGAAGTTGAAAATGGGGTCGACATAAGTTAGAGATGTTGGCTTAAGTGAAAGAAGAAGAAAAGAAGAAGAGTTGCAGTTTCGGAAGAACAAGGAAGAAGCACGATCATTATGAGAGAAATAAGAGGAGTCACGATCATGGCCTTGCACGATCATGACTTTCCATATGCAACTAAAATCTCATGATTGTGGTTAGGCACAATCGTGACTTCTATGGCTGGAGACATTTTGAACATCCTTAGATATTTTGGCCATATCTCCTTCTCTCGACCTCCAAATGACATGGGACTTGAACCATTGGGCACATTAATCTACATCTCCACCAAAAATCTTAGCCATCTGAAATCATCTTAGAGAGATTGAGTGATAAAAAAATTTGGTTCTGGAGATTGGGTGTGCACAATCGTACATTGAGGTTGCACAGTTGTGACTTATTTTGTTAGTGTGCACGGGAGTGCATTATGGTTGGATGCTCATGACTCGCATGTTTTGGAATGCACGGCTGTACATTAATGTTGGATGGCCGTGAATTTTAGTTGGTTTGGCAAAAGTGCATGATCGTGCTTGTCTGAGAGCTTTTTGCACACCAAACATCCTTCCTTCTTTTGCCTACAATTTCTTCTCTAGACATCCAAATGACATGAGACTTCAACCAATAGATTCATAAGACATTGTTTTTCATCTCCACAAAAAAATTACAGCCATCTAAAATCAATTGATTGATGAATTTAAGATGAAAATGTTGACTGTGCTGGAATATAATAATTAGAAAGATTTCATTGAATAGGCTTCAGTATTTTGATGATAACTTGTTCTATAGTCATCCAAAAAGAATGATTTTTAAATTGAAGTCAAATAGAGACATAGGTCTACAAATTGTCTGAAGAAATTAAATTTTAATTCAGTCTCTAAGAATTTCAATTCTGGATGGAAGTTGAGTACAGAGCACTATTCTATTATAAGAATAGTCCAAAAATATTTAGAGTATAACTTTGAAAATACTAAACCAAATTGAATGATCTTGATGTCATTAGAAACTTAAGAGATAAGAGAAAAAATACTGAGCTAAATTGAATGATCTTAATGTCATTAGAAACTTAAGAGATAGGAGAACAATTTTCTAGAAGAAAGTGCTCTCAAATTACTTCATTTTTCTTGTCAGAATAATCATGCAAAAATTGACCAAAGGTCTTAAATTTGGAGATATTATGAGGAAAAAATGAGAGTTTGGATCTTATATGATCATATAATGTTAGAATAACATTAGTCAATGAATTGTTGATATCAAAATACCAAAGGCATGAGTATAATGGGAATGAAGATGTTCATATGAATCTAGTTGTGATTCAAAGGAGATGAACCATAGGTATCGAGTAAAAGTGACTGAGAATTGGATATTATAAGAGCAAATAACGCTATAAAAGAAATGATGAGTTATTGAATTATGAAATGAACATGAGCATAAGATATGAAGTTTGATAATATACCCAGGATTGTCACTAAGCATGCATTATATATTACACATATACATATCTGTAAAATTAAATGTTTATGTGATTGTGCAATTATTAATGTGTATGCAACGTACATATTGCATAATTGTGACGTGTAGGTTAAACGTTCACATTCAGACATTTTCAAATCATAGAAGCTAATGCTAATCTGGAGCATATTGTGAGTCGACCTAGATGATCTCATTTCATTATTTGTTTTGATTTCAATTTTTGCATTGAATGACTACGATTATGATTATTATGCAATGTGAATATAATTTATATGAATGTGATTTGCTTATGTTGATGCTAGAAAATGAAGGTCTCAGACTTGATGCATAAATGTGTTATTGAAGTACTACTTGTATATGAATGAGAAGAAATAAGTGTATTCTCAACTTAAATATTAAATGAGGGACTTAGGTCCAATGAAATGTCTAAATTGAAAGAAAGTGACTGATTGAGCATATTTGATTGATGCATTCCATTACATGAATGCATAAAAAATAAAGGCCATTGTGACTAAAGTCACTAGTGAAAAAGAGCTTAAAGCTCGATATATGATAAAAACCTTAGGTTTAGTTGTGAATGTACCTGGTATTCACTAAGGGATATAGGATATTATCTAATTCAGCTTGGTACCCACAAGGGATATAGGCTAACCCAATATCCACTAAAGGATATGGGCTAGTGAAAAATGCACTCGGTCACAACAAACTAAAAGTGAGTCTCATAAGTATTATATATGCATGCGATATGTATGATTTAAATAGTTTGAATGATTTCTGAATGTGAAATATGTCTGAAGTGAATCTAAAATGAATGTGATTTTATGAATTGTGTGTGTTATGTGATTGAGTTAGCCATCAAAGATGATCACTCACTGAGTTTGCAAAACTCACCCAAAGTTTGTAATATTTTTCAGGCTTAGAAAAGTTACCCATTAGGCAAACAGGAGTATAGCCACTGTATTCACGTAAGAGATAGAGGTCAGGATAAGTTTGTGTCTGCATTTGTTTTTCTCATTTTTGTATCAAATTGTGTATTCTACAATTTCTGTACGATGTGTATTTGAATATTTCGGTATGTAATAACTTGTGAAATTGGAAATGTTTTGCAAATGAGATTGTTCAAAGTGTAATAATAATAATTGTGATTTGATTACTGACTTCCGCATATACGTGTGAAATTTTTGAAAAAAAATTGTACTGAGTTTCAAGTGTTTGACTGATTAATTGTTCTAGCATGCCACCCTCACAGGGTACGCACTTGGATATCACTTAGGATGTCGCATACGTGTCTTGTGAGATTAAGGTGCTACATTTAATGTTGGGACCCGATCTCGAGACCGGACCCCAACCAGAAAATGGAAACAAAAACGAATCGAATCATATAGCGAAACAAAGCGAAGCAAACACGAATAGGAAACAAAAGCGAAAACATATAATCGAAACGGAAACATAAGACGAACGAATCAAAAGCGAAAGAAACGAACGGAGCGAAAGATCGAAGAACAAAATGTAGAAACAAAAGCGATAGCGGAAACAAATCGAAGTGCAAAACGGATCAAACAAATCGAATAACATAAGGCGGAAACAAAACAAACTTAATAATGCGAAATCGAATACATATCGAATCGGAACGAAAGCAAAAACGATCGAATCGAAGCAAATCAAATACTGAGACAAACTAAAGCGGATCCGACATCTGAAAACATATACTTAGAAAAACTTATCGCGTTGAAAACCTTAAGACATTCTAAACCGGTATTTTTTTTCTTATAACCATCTTGTTTCAAACTCATGCAAATCCATACAATTTCCCTTTTCTTGGAAATTATCCTCAATCAATTTCTTAAATCATAACAAACTTCTTATATATACAAACAATTCCCACAATTCATCTTTATACCAATTTTATCAAAATTTCGGCAGCACAACGGCTGCACATGTACAAACCCAAACCTGCAAAGGGTTTAAAATACACTTCTATATTCCCACACAATAACCAGTATCATCGGACACCCCGTCCGGAATCCAAATCACATTCATTCTCATATAAGATA
>JAOTIZ010000002.1:28656503-28666740 GCA_027123425.1 Erythroxylum panamense | reverse complement strand
TATTATATTCCGGTTTGATAGCGGTTCACTACCGGTTGAACCTCTAAACCTTAAACCTTTCCTTCGACCGGTTCGATTTTTAAAACATTGACTCTAACTGATTCATAATTTGTGCGAAACTACATCCTTTCATATTTTCAATATCAATTTCATAAATTCTGTACATACTAGTGCCGATTCAAGCAATAAACAATGAACAAGGATCACTTACAAGATAAAACCTATAGTCATATCAGAGATAATCCACATGCAATGGGAAAGCTAGGAAGTAATTGTGTTGGAATATACATGCGAAAAAGAAGAGAGATTGTGAGGACTAAGCAAAAAGGAACATGAAGAGGAAGGATGGTGTAACAAGATACAGAGGATAGGAAACATTTACGTTAGATCTTGGACAAGTATTCGTCGAATGGTATAAGCCTCGTCCTGAGGCTTTCTGACAGATCAAATGTCTTTGTCTATAGAGAATCTTTTGTCTAAACTTCAGAAATCAAGGAGCACAAAACTTGTACCAAATTTTGGAACTGAATTTGGTACTGACTTTTATAATCCAACCTACAATACTTGAACTGATCTGCCTTTAAGTCAAAAAGAAACAACTTTGTCGACTATTTCAAGCCATACCTTCTTCAGAAGTTATTTAATACTAATAGATTAAACTAATATGTTTACGTGCTTTTCAATGAAGTCAACCTAATTTTTAATGCTTTACATTTGACTTAAACAAAGGAGTGGTGCTTGCTTCCCGCACATGTGGGAGAAATTAAGAGCCTACATTTTAAGACCACCGGCCCCGAATTCTACTTATATATGCGTTCCTCTTCAGTGTGCAGGCCACGAACCATTAACAATCACAACCACCGTAAGCTTTTAGCTTCAGCCATGTCCTATAGTCCTAACTTTTCCACTACTTCGCACTTCTCAGGTTCTCTCTCTTTTCCTTCTTCTGGGTTCTTGTTATTCATTGTGTAGCTATCTATGCGTATAAGATAGCTTTATTGATTGTCTTCTCTACTGCCTGTTCCTGGCCGGAGGATTCGTTAAAGCGTCCGCTTGTTCGCTTCTTATAATCTTCTTTCCTCTTGTGTTCTTGCGGCTGATTGTTTTGCTCTTGAATTGTAGAAACATGTGGGAATATAAATAGAAATCTGCCATGTCTTCCTGTCAAAAATAAATGCTGAGAGGAGTCAGTCAGCATATTGCAAAAAATGTAAGATAGGTAACGATGAGAATGCTTCACTCTCGTTTGACAATTGAAGCAAGGAGGGGACCCCTAGTACAATCCCAACACAGGACTTTAATTCTAAGAGATTGTCCCCTGAGTGAGAAAAGTTAAGCATAGAATCATAGTGTTTCCATAAATGAAAAAGCAAGAATGGAGATAACTTTAAGTTCATGTGTTTTCAATCTGTGAAAGGAGAGATATGGGAGTTTTTCAGGATCTTGCGAAACCTGTTCAAACTGTCTTTCTTGATGTCAAGGATGTAGACAACTAATGATTGCACATTTACAAGGTACGAGGATCAACTTAAGAGTATGTTTTAAAATTAAAAGGGTAGTTTAGAGACTAAGGAATGTATGATTGTAGTAAGGAAATTACAGATTCATGGTAACTAAGTTAAAAGGAGGATCATGCAGACAAACCAAAAACTGAAGCATAAACATTGATAAGATATTTTGTTTATTATTTGTAATTGGATATCTTTAGTTAATTGTGAAATTTTACTACTACTAATTTATTTCATTATATAATAATAAATATTAGTGTATTTTTCATTTCAATAAAATATTTTATTTTTATTTATTCTTATAAAAATTTTATCTTATTTATTATATTCCGGTTTGATAGCGGTTCATTACCGGTTGAACATCTAAACCTTAAACCTTTCCTTTAACCGGTTCGATGTCCGGTCCGGTTTTTAAAACATTGACTAATATTCTACCTTATGTGAGATTCTTTGAAAATAAGGTATATTTGGTATAAAATCTTAGTCAAGATAGGATTTGATTGAAATTAAATCACCACTTCTTGACAGCGATAGTCTTTACCTATCCAAGGTAACTTATTTTTTTGTAACATTAACTATACTTGACAATTGACATTTATGTTTTATCTGCCAATTGCGTGATTTATTGGGGCTATTTTGTTGCTGCTTTGTGTGGGAAATCCGATAAGGACATGGTGATTTGGTAGCTGGATTTTTGAGATTTTGAATGATCTTTGGTGATTTTGTCCACATTTGTAGATGCGTTTTTTGTCTATCGTGGGTGATTTTCTGGTCTATCATTGTAGTGTTGATCTTGTGAAAAATTTCAATAGTTGTGTGTGATTTTTGTAGCTATATTGGTGCTGCGATTTACGTGAGAAGTGGGGCTGCATTGTTATTTTTTTTTGGGTGAATAAAGGATAGGTATCTTGTGACTTGGTAGGTAGGATTTTTGGGCCATCTTGAATCATACTTTGCAATTGATTTTGGGTGATAGTTGTTTAACTTGGCAGTTGCATTTTTTCCTTTTTTTTAAACAAACATTGTTAGGCTGTTTTTGTTGTTGAGTGTGTGCAATTTTGGCAGTTGGATTTCACTGGCTTTTGCATGATTTTGTTAGGCTGCTCATTATCAAAGAAGTGTTAGTTTTGGTGGCTATTGTTTGTGATTTGTGATATGCGATAATTCCATAAGTTTTCATGATCTTTGCAAGTGTTGTTCTTGGTTGATGGTGTGATTTTTTGTTGGGTTAAATGGGTGTTGATCGTATGTCTTTTGGTAGCTTTCGTTAGTGGTGGTGGTGGTGTGTCAAAAACTCTAGCAGCTTTTGTAGATTTTGCAGCTCAAATGTTTGCAACGTTTTAGTGAAAAAATATTTATTTTTATTGGTGATATTTCTACTACTGTGTTAGAGACCTTAAAGTTTATATCACTTGACTTGTTTGATTCTTACTTTTATTATCGAACATTGTTGAAAAAATCATCTGCTGAGGTTAGCATGAAATGGTCGTATTATTAGATGTGATTTATTTTTATAGGTTGCAAGGACGAGGGATAGTGTCAAGGGTAAGATGAGTTAGCTCTGTAATACCTTTGAGTAAAACTATTATTGTATCATAAGTAAAAGTTATTTAAGCTGAGTGAGAATCTCGTAAAAGTAGGTAAAATATGCCAAACTGTGTTGCTAAATTTCGAGTGTTGATTTGTTTTATTTCGTATTTATTTTTTTTGCATTTGTCAGAAAGCTTATAACTGCATGAGCTAATTTATAATTTGTGCAAAATTACATTCTTTCAAATTTTCAATATCTATTTTTATAAATTCTGAACATAATAGTGCCACCTCAAGCAATAAATAATGAACAAAGATCACTTACAAGATAAAAACCTATAGTCATGTCATAGATAATCCACATGCAAGGGAAAAGCAAGGTAACTCAAGTAATAGCTATGGAAGTAATTGTGTTGGAATATACATGCGAAAAAGAAAGATTGTGAGGAGTACTATTTTAAAAATCGGACCGGATTAGCCGGTTCGACCAATGATCGGTTGACTATTCGGTCCAGTTCACTCTTAAAAATCAGTTCTTAATTGAACCAGTAGGAACCGGTTAAAATTGGTCAATTGACCAGTCGATTCGGTCCGGTTTGACCGGTCTGACCACTGGTTCAATAATTTTTTTTTATTTTTTTATTTTTAAATATTTTTTTATATTATTTGATATATTTTTGTATTTTTAAATATTATTAATATTATATATAATTAAATATAATTATTGCATAATTATGATGTCACGGTTGAACCGATCGAACTGATCAAACCGGTGACTAATAAGACCTCCAATTTGATATTCGGTCCGGTTTCAAAAAACTGGTGAGAAATAAGCAAAAAGGATCACGAAGAGGAAGGATGGTGTAACACGACACAGAGGATAGGAAACATTTAGGTTAAGATTTTGGACAAGTCTCCGTGGGATTGGTATAAGCCGTGTCCCGGGGCTTTCTGTCAGATGTCTTTATCTATGACGCATCTTTTGTCTAAACTTGTAAAAGTCACGGACCACAATGCTTGTACTAAATTTCGGAATCACTTTGAAAGCCAAAGTCTTTATAGGGAAAACGAAACTTCGTTTTGTAGCGAAGGAACTGATGTGTTAGCTGTTAGGAATACGGTATATGGTCTTATTTCTTTCGTATTTTTATAAAAAAAGCTAATTTTGTGTTTTGAAGTTGTCACTTTTAAGTCAAAAATAAACAACTTTGTTTGTCGACTAATTCAAGCCACACCTTCTTCAAAAGTTGTATTGACGTGCTTTCCAATACAGTCAACCTAAAATTTAATGATTTACACTTGTGTTTTGACGTGCTTACTTCCCGCACATGTGGGAGAAATTAAGAGCATACGTTTTAAGATCAGCGGCCCCGAATTGTGCTTATATATGCGTTCCTCTTCAGTGTGCAGGCCGCGAACCATTAACAATCACAGCCACCGTAAGCTTTTAGCTTCAGCCATGTCCTCCAGTACCAGTCCTAACTTTTCCGCTACTTCGCCCTACTCAGGTTCTCTCTCTTTCCCTTCTTCTGGGTTCTTGTTATTCATTGTGTAGCTATCTATGCGTATAATATAGCTTTATTGATTGTCTTCTCTAATGCCTGTTCCTGGCCGGAAGATTCGTTAAAGCGGCCTTTTGTTCGCTTCTTATAAATCTTCTTTCCTCTTGTGTTCTTGCGGCTGATTGTTTTGCTCTTGTCAATCTACGGATTTTGCATCACATACTCCAATTTTTATTCGTACTTTCAAGGCAAATTGCTAACAACAAATATATGATCCAGGCATGCATAACAAGGTAGGCTGGTATACATCAAAAGATTCGGAAACATTGATTGGAGTTCTGTGAACAACGTATCATTGTCTTTCGTGTATAGATACGAGTTAGGTTGAAATAAACTCTCACCATAAGGAATACTTGTTGTAGTGATGATTCTTCTTGTTCGTAAAAAAAAAAAAAAAAGCTTTATATACTAGTGACTCATAAGTTTTAGAAGAACCTTAAACTTGAAGTTCAAACATGAAAAAGTCGATGCACAGTGATAACCAGTATCAATAAGATGACACTTAAGTGGTGGAAAAGACAATTTCCTTTTCTGAAATAAAAGTTGCTGTTGAATTAATGTCATTGGTAGAAGGGTTTTACATGAACAGGATTTTTACCAATTCATTAAACTATTGACGTTACGCTCAGTTTGATCTATTGGTTTTAGTTTCTGGCCTTTTTACACTTTGCTATTTATGAATTTCTCAAATTTGTTGATATACATACAGATTCTGCATGACTAACTTGATATCTCTCCGTTATTTCACCATGGTCTAAATCTGAAGCAACTTTGAAGCGAGCATCGAAACCAGTCACAGAAGCCAACCCAACCACTCTGGTATTTCCTTTTGCTGCTTTTATGTTGTTGTGTTAATGAAGAAAGCAGACCAACCTATTAAAAGATTTCTGATTTTAAGTACAGAACTTTGATGGCTCTAAGGAAAGGGTCAAGAAAATGCTTGATAAGGTAGAACTTTCAGTGTCTTCTTATGACACTGCTTGGGTGGCAATGATCCCATCTCTGAATTCCCCCCAAAGACCTTGTTTCCCACAGTGTGTAAAATGGATTATGGACAATCAACTCAGTGATGGCTCGTGGGGTCTTTCTCACCAGCACAGATTTTTAGTTAAAGACAAACTTTCATCCACTCTAGCATGCATTCTTGCGTTGAAGCTGTGGAATATGGGGGAACAGCAAATTAACAAAGGTATTGTCTTAAGTTAGAGATTTCTTTATCTTCATGATTATTTACTCGTTAAATACTGTTCTTGTTGCAGGTCTCCAATTTATTGAATCGAATTCTGCTTCATTAACTGATGCAAACCAGCATACACCAATTGGATTCAATATAATATTTTCTGGCATGGTTGAGTATGCTAAGGAGTTGAATCTGAGCCTACCTCTTGAATTAAGAGAAATAGGTGTTGTGCTACTAAAGAGGGACCTAGAGCTTAGAAGGTACCATTTTATTTGAAGTTTTAGTCATTGAATTTAACTTTTATATGTATTTTGATCTCTCTTTTCATAAAAATACCGAATAATAAGCATATGGTTATAAGGGTGAGCCAACCATTCAGCTGTTCAAGCTTGTATAACCTCCAATGGAACTTATATCGGGAACCAGTATAATGGAGTTCATATCATTAAATCATAATATTGATCCTATAAACAAGTTTATTCTAGTGTGAACTGATACAGATGCTTATTGTAGCAATGTCCCAAATTGAAATGATGCATTTTCACATGTTATCCTTCTAGTGGCTTTGACGAAAATTTGGAGGGAAGGAAAGCCTACCTAGCATATGTTTCCGAAGGAATCAGGAAATCACAAAATTGTGACATGATCATGAAATATCAAAGAAAGAATGGATCACTGTTTAACTCACCATCCACCACTGCAGCTGCTTTCATTCAGTTGCATGATGACAAATGTTTTCACTATCTATGCTCGCTCTTGGAAAAGTCTGGGAATGCAGGTTCATTTACATGAATTTCACTGTGCTACACATTACCCTATGTTCCTTTTGATTAATGCTAATTGATTTCCCAATTGACTTTTCAGTTCCAACCACATACCCTTTGGATGACTATGCTCGTCTTTGTATGGTCGATACACTCATTAGGTTGGGTATTGACCGTCACTTTAGGGAGGAAATTAAATTTGTACTTGATGAGACTTACCAGTAAGTTCCTTTTACTATTTATTTGTAGAATAAATATATTAGGGATGGTTTAGAAATATTTAGAATTTTTTTTGTAGCTTCTATGCAAATTATTTGATTTAGATTTGTTATAGATTATCATATGAAAGCATTATACGTCAAACAGATATTGGCTTCAGGGAGAGGAAGACATATTTCTTGATGTAGCAACTTGTGCTATGGCATTTCGACTGCTACGTGCCAATGGATATGATGTTTCTTCAGGTATCTCATTTAGATAAGGGCTGGGTTTCAAATATGTCAAATACTGCTGTCTTGATGGGACTTGATGAATTTTAATGTGGAGCAGATGTTTTATCGAGATTCTCTGAAGATCAGTTCTTAAATTCATATCAAGGATATTTAAGAGACACAGGGGCTGCATTGGAGTTGTTCAAAGCTTCACAGATGCTTTATCCCAGTGAACTACATCTGGAGAAACAACTTTCATGGACGAGTCAATTCCTGGAACAGGGAATTCTGAATGGTTCAAATTATGTCGATAGACTAAACCAGTATGCCATTACAGAGGTATCTTTTAACAATTTGGACAATTTCAAATACCCAGGACATGTTCTATGAACCCAATGAAATCCCATCCATGGCTTCCTTTACATGATTTCAGGTACACGATGCTCTCAAATTTCCTCAGCATGCAGATTTGGATCGTTTAGTTAATAGGAGAAGCATTGAGCATTATAATGTAGATAATACCAGGATCTTGAAAACCTCATTTCGGTAACCACTGACGCTCTTCTTCTTTGTTTCGAGTTCGTTATTTATTCTTAATCTTTATTAGAGTTTAAATTGAGAAAAGAAAGAAGAAAACAAAAAGACTTCAGTATATTCTTAAGTTCTTGTCGTTTTTGGCCTCTGTGTTTCTAGTTGTTCATCTATTGGAAACAAAGACCATCTCAAACTGGCCGTAGAAGACTTCAACTTTGTCCAATCAATACAGCTTGAAGAACTTGAATATCTTGGAAGGTGCATACCTTTACAAGTTTTATTGGATCATGGCCATATTTCTACGCACTTTGTTTAAGGATTAAAGCTTTCATCAATTGTTATCATCTTCTTCTGCATTATCTTGTTATTATGAAATTCTTTTCATCTCCTGTTAAGTATACTACCAACACTGTTACCTCGCAAACAGGTGGGTTGTAGAAAACAGATTGGACAAGCTGAAGTTTGCCAGGCAGAAATTGGCGTATTGTTACTTCTCTGCTGCAGCAAGTTTGCCTGCTCCAGAATTATCCAGTGCACGTATATCGTGGGCCAAAAACGGTGTGCTTACAACTGTTGTTGATGACTTTTTTGATGTTGGAGGAACTGAAGAGGAACTTCTAAATCTTCTCCAACTGATTGAGAAGTACGCTTACGCTCTTGTCATTTCCTAGTTGGCTTCTTATTTATACTCCTTCATTGTAAACATTTGTCTATTAACTACAAAATGCAGGTGGGATGTGGATGAAAACACTGTTTTCTGCTCAAAGGAAGTCGAAATCATATTTCATGCACTTCACAGCACTATTTCTGAGATTGGAAATAAAGCATTCAAGTGTCAAGGACGTGATGTGATGAGCCATGTTGCAGATGTTGTAAGATGGAATCCCTACTTCATTATTATATTGGTCGTATCTAGTAGTGGAAGCTCTAGCATTCTTACGGTCATTCAGCTTTCGACTATATGCAAACACTTTAATTTATTTTCCTATATTCATCATCTAATAATCCGACAGGCTTCAAATGAAAGTTCCCATCTGATTGTAAAAAGATTCTCTCTCATTTATTGCAGTTTATACTGTAAGCTATAGGGGTTTTTTCATGTTAATTGTCTATTAGATTATATATCCATGTGTTGCATTGCAGTGGCTGGATTTACTCAAGTCAATGTTCCAAGAAGCCCAGTGGACGAGCAAAAGGTCAGTGCCAACGCTTGTTGAATATATGGAAAATGCGTATGTATCATTTGCCCTGGGGCCTATTGTTCTCCCCGCATTGTATTTTGTTGGGCCTAAGCTTTCGGAGGAGGTTGTGTCAAGCCCAGAATTCCACGATCTGTTCAAGGTTATGAGCACCTGTGGACGTCTTCTGAATGACTGGAGAGGCTTTCAGGTCCCTTTCAATCATATAAAAATTATGATATTGCTATACCTTCGGTATTTTATGATCAATTTCATTGATTAATTTTTGTTTTTTTTTGCTTTTCCTACTGTAGAGAGAGTCAAATGAAGGGAAGCTAAACGCCGTTTCCTTGCAAATGATTCATGACAGCGGCGACTTAACTAAAGAGCAGACCGTAGAAAAGTTGAAGGGAGTGATTGACCAAGAGACCAAAAAACTGCTGAAAATGGTTTTGCAGGAAAAGGATAGCATGGTGCCAAGGCCTTGTAAGGATATGTTCTGGAAAATGATCAAAGTGTTGCATCTATTTTACCGTAAGGATGATGGGTTCACTTCAAACGAAATGCTTGATGTTGCTAATGCAGTCTTCGGTGAACCCATCAATCTCGACGATTTGTTAGTCTAATAAAACCTTGAAATTTAAAAAGAATCAATAAAATTTTCAAGGTTTTTCAAGTTTAGACTGAACTTCAAAAATTAGTACTAAAATATTCAAATGTTCATTTTTTTTAAATTTTAACCCGATGTTAGTGTTTTTTTAAGTTTAAAAATGACCTAAATAAGATTACGCAACTCTGATAATTTTATTAACACAGTACGTTATAATGCAAAAGTCTTTTGGAGCGTTAGAAAAATAAACAGAAAATAAATAATTGAGGACATAGGGAGAACAATGGACAATGTCGAGATAGAATTAAAGATTTAAACATTTTATTGTGATTTTTTGAAGTTTGGGTTAAAATTAAAAAATTAAAAAATTGGACATTTTATTACTACTTTTTAAAATTCAAGCTATAATTAAAAAAATGATAAAAGTTTGGATTGTTTTTGACAATTAACCCTTAGTTTAATTTGTATATTAAGTATTATATGATTATAATCTCATATTACATCGGTTGGAAAGCAATTTTTTTTATCTAATTCAGGACAGGTTCTTGCAAATATGTTGACATGCACAGTTTTGGTGTTTTCTCTAACATGTTTCATTCCAGGAAGATTTGTTAAAAATCTATCAAAAGTTCAAAAAAAATAATAGACCACCTGTTAAAAATTCTATTAAGGTTGGGTTGCTCAAGAAGACAAGAAAGTCCGACAAAGAAGATAAAGAGGAGACAACAAAGAGAAAAGCTTAAATTGTGAATATAAATATGTTGTAATTATTTTTATGGAAGTGAATTAGAGTGCAACCTTTGTGACAACTGCTTTAGTAGAAATGTGAAGAAAGACCAGAAGGGAGAGAAAAAAGAGAACCGCACGAGAATATTTGAAGAAAGAAATAACAACATTCTGTTTCAACATATCCATATAGTTGTTAGTCATTAGCTTATAT
>JAOTIZ010000002.1:28605892-28623176 GCA_027123425.1 Erythroxylum panamense | reverse complement strand
ATACACAATTCAACCCCCCCTTCTTGTGCATTTATACATCGTATAATAAGTCTTGTATTAACGTGTGATTCACTTCAAATTATGTGTTATTAATTAGTTTTATAAGGGAATATAAACCTGAATTTATGGGAATAATATGAAATAGATTGTTTTCTTGCTAAATTTATATGTCTGTTAATGAGTATTTTTATAAATGTCTTCATGAAAACATAAATTCCTATTTATTTGATTTTTAAAGTTATTTGTTACTTTAATAATCATAAAAGTGAGAAAAATATTTCTTTGAATTGTTGATTTGTTAATTGATTTAAGTGAAACATACAATTAATGAATTTTTTAAAAAATTAAATTAAATCGAATTAATTAACAAAAGGTTACAAGAAATCTTGAGAAAAGGCATAATATACAATTCGCTTTGGTTTATGCAATAAATGTTAACCTGGATTTAAAGGAAACAGCTCCTTTACCATGCACCGATTATGACAAGTTAAATAAATTAATAAATGGCATTATATTGAACTTTAAGTCTCCATAAAGCTTTCTGTCCCCTTATGTAAAAACATTGTAGTTTTGATGTTAAAATGTGTTCTCTAATCGCGTTAGTAATTCTAGAAATTATCCTCTCTCCATTTTCCTTTTTTCCCCTAAAAATTCTCTAATTTTTTCAACCTAGATTGCCCTAATGGTGATACCTATTATGATCTTATGAATCACCCACTACATGTCCTTCCTTGAGGCGATGTAGCAACACTAGGGAAGGATTTTTGTCTAATTGCCCAAGCCCATTCCCTTGTAACGTATCCCCATCACATAACTCCATATTCTTCTAGTCATTGCACATTTGAAGAATATGTGGCTTATAAATTCAAATTCTCCTTTTCGTAGTGCTCAATCATTAAGTATGTTAATAATTTTTTTATTACGTTTCTAGTGTTGGGTTTCCCTTTAATGAGAATCCATACATAAGTGACAAATCTGGGTTAGCTTGCTTAAACCATACCAATTTAAACCAAAGGAACTCTGGTGAGTGACTGCTAATCCACTTCCTATATGTTTTGTTGTTAAAAAAACCATAAAGTGTGATCCCTCCATACTTTTTTATCCTGCATATGCAATTCTAATGGGAACAGTAGTTCCCTCTTTTGCATTAAATTTGCTATAAAGTCTTAGTATAAGGTAATGTCTTCTTTAACTATTTTCTCCTTAATTATTAAACCCATTAGTGGTTTGAGTGCTTGAATCTCTGATAATGGTCTAAAAAGGGACCAATTATTGTACTAGAATAAGGTGGAGGATCCATCTTCCATCTTGCTCACAAAGTCCATTATGTTTGAATGCTTTAGCTTCATAATGTGCTTGAGGTTCTAGAAGGAGTTTGACCTAAGCTTCCATTTTCATATATTACCCCTATTTGCATAATGGTAATTGACTCACGTTACCCTTAAAGCATTAGAGTTTGTTAGAAGATTCTAAAATTTTTTGAGCATCTAGGCCTGGTTTGTGATCCTAAATGTTATTATCCCTAGTCCACCATCCCTCTTAGGTTTGCATGCAGATACCCACTTAACTTTAGTAATGAATTATTTCGTTCATGGCCAAACCATATGAATCTATTCATAATTCTATTAATTCCCTTAATCAAATTTTTAGGAAACCATAAATGGGAAGTTTAGTAAGCATACAATTTGCTTAGGAATGCATTTACTAGTTTGATTCTCCCTACCATAGATAGTATCCTACTTTTCCAACCTACAAGCTTTTTTTAGAATCTTTCTAATAGTGTTTTGAAATCCAAGTTAGAAGGGCTTCTTATGGAAATTGGGATGCCTAGATGTAATAGGAGGTTATCTTAGAATAGTTTGGTTGGCTAAGGATTCTTCTTGTGTTTTAACTTCTCCATATATTAACAATAGGCTTTTGTCCTTATTCATGGCAAGCCTAAATATTGTCCTAAAGGACTCCAATGCTTTCATTACTATAGAAATTAAGGTTTTATCAACTCCATAAAAAAGCATTAGGTTTACAAAGGACAGGGACACAATTTGTAGCTCCTTACACTTGGAGTGAAACCTGAAGTGTCCATTCTTTGTAGTGTCCCTAGTTATCCTTATAAGCACCTCTGTGGCTAAGGTAAATAGGTAAGGGGACAAGCAGTCCCCTGCCTTAGTCCTCTAGCTTCCTTAATTATACAGGTAGGTTCGTCAGTAGTCAAGATGCAATAGGAATCAGTGGTTATACATTGGTCAATCCAATAGATGAAGGCATTATGGATTCCAAATGCTTTCAGAGAATTTAATAGGAAACTCTAATCCAGTGTGTCAAAAGTCTTTTGAAAACCCACTTTAATTACATAATTCTTCTTTGAAAATTCACTTTAATACAAATTCCTGTTTGTGTTAGAAAAAGTATTTAATATATGATTAATTCATTTAAACATAAGGTTTAATATATAATTAAATTATTTAATATATGCAACTAAGTTTAAAAAAATTAAAATGTTTGCGGTCCTATATTTTCTTCATTAGAAAATAACATTACAAATACACAAAATTAAACTTTAAGAAGGAATATTTCCAATATGATAGCAAACCTGCAAATGCATATTCAGTATCCTATCTCATGGGTAGCTAAATATGTAGTAGAAAATACTTATTGGGAACTTAAAAAGAGACTTTAGGTAATTTAATTTCTTATTTTATTAAGGTAATTTTATTTCTATATGATTATATTTAAATGAATTTTAAGATATGCCTTGATTTATGAGAGTATATGTGTAATAGCCCATTTCTACACTCAAGGATTTCGCTGTTAGATTGAGTCATATCATATGAGAATACACGAAGTGCATTTCATTTGCATACATCATATTTGCATTCACATATGAATCATAATTTAGGGACATTATAAAGATAGTATATGCACTCAATTGGCGTATCTCGGGGTATGAAAGGTTTTAACTAATTATGATGTACTTGTGTGTTGATTATGTCTTAAATTTCGTTTTGATGGATTATAATTAGTAATTGGGAATTTATTGTTACAATTGGGATACGGAGTACCAAGTAGGAGATAAGGTGTTTCTGAGAGTATCACCTTGGCTAGGAATGCTAAGATTTGGTAAAAAGGGTAAGTGAAGTCCTAGATACATTAGTCCATATGAGATTATTGAGAGACTTGGACCGTTAGCTTACAAGTTAGCATTACCGCCAGAGATATCTCAAATTCCTAATGTGTTCCATGTTAGCATGCTCAGGAGGTATCGATCAAATCTGAGGCATGTATTGCCGGCACAAGAAGTTGAAATTGTAACTAATTTGAGTTATATAGAGGAGCTGGTCGAAATAATTGGTTATCAAACTAAGAAGTTAAGAAATCGAGTAATTCCTTTGGTGAAAATCCTTTGGAGGAACCATTCAAGAGAAGAAGCTGTATAGGAAAATGAAGAGATTATGAAAAAACAATACCCCATTTGTTTAACCAATCAGGTAAGAATTTCGAGGACGGAATTTATTAAGGAAAAAATGTAATATCCCATTTCTACATTCAAGGATTTAACTGTTAGATTGAGTCATATCATATAAGAATACATGAAGTGCATTTAATTTGTATACATCATATTCACATAACACATATGAATCACGATTTAGGGGTATTGTAAAGATAGTATGTGCATTCAATTGACATATCCTGGGGTATGAAAGTTTTAACTAATTATGATGTACTTGTGTGTTGATTATATCTTGAATTTTGTTTTTAATGCATTATAATTAATAACTGGGAATTTGTTGTTACAATTGGGTGATTGATGAAATGATATGTGCACCTAGTCTAAGAAAAATGTCAAATGGTAAGACAAATTGATACATGAGAATCTAGAATGACTAGGCTTATAAAATGGTGACATGTGGCATTAGTAATATATTGAAAAATGGTTTGAATAACTGAGTGATAAATGGTGGTATCCTTAGGTGAAAAATGGCTTAGGAATCTATATGAAAAAAGGACCAAACATCAAGTGACAACTGGTAGTTTAAGTGTGAGACATATGGCCTGAATCTTAGCATGAAAAGTGTCATAACAAGTGGCCACACACCTACACCCACGGTTTCCACAAACGAAAAACCATCTTTCTTTTATTTTGGGTAACATGCTCTCTTCTTCTTCTTCTCACCATCGATACCCACACACAACCCTTCCAACCTTGAGATTTTGCTAAAATTATGCACTTTATCACTCCAAAATCTTGTTGTCTTCATCTTGTGGTTAAAACCCTTTTATCTTTTCATCTTGTTCTTGGAGTATGCTTCATCCTTGCATGCTTGGTGGGCTAAATTAGCTTGATGATTGAGGATATTTTGAGTTGAACAAGTACGTGATTTATTAATCTATTGTGATATATGTTAGCATAACATTCATGATGATTGAATTGGGATGTATTGCATATAGTATTGATGATGAAGTTGTGCTGGAATTTCATGGATGAATGGAGGGTTTCTATTTTGCTTTTGACACTTAAAAATAGTGGATTCTATAGGTGGTTTAGGTAGAGATTTGAAGTATAAATGAAGGTGAGGTTATATTAAAGAGTGATGTTATTAAAATGTTCTTGAATTTGTCAAAGTTAGGGTTACATGTGTAATGATATGTGGTGAACAACCAAATAAGTAGGGTTTTGATGAGATTTATGTAGCTATTATGGTAGTTGAATTTGCATGAATTGAAGTTGCATATGAAGGTATGAATTGTGAAAAGTATGAAGTGTTTGATATGTCTTTAGGGTTACTGAATTCGTGGAATAGTGAGGGAAGAATGTACTGCACGATTATGGCCCTCAAGTGCACGATTATGGCCTGGTCGTTTTAGGTTTAGTGATGATCGTGGACTTCAGTGCACGATCGTGGCCTAGATGTTTAACTTTTGTCACAATTATGGGAAGGTCCCCCACGACTGTGGGCATTTCCTTAGAATGATGAGCTTAGTTTCATGTAATTATTGAAACAAATGATGATAAGTCACTCTAATTTGGTATCTTTAGAGATGATTAGGACCCAGATGAACCTAAATGGGTAAATGAATATTAAAGAACAAGACGGTAGAATGAATGGGAATTTAAATAAATGTATGATGGATGGATTAGGAATGGATTAAGATCTTTGCATAAAGTTACATATATGTGTATGCATGGAACATGACACGTATACATGTGCATGACTGTATATTTATTTGATTGAATAACTTAATGATGTGTGTACCATATATGTACTGTATGACTATAGACACTTAAGTCGATCGTTAGCACCTAGACATTGCTGGATCGTCAAAGCAATAGCTTATTGGAGCGTACTATGAGTTAATCTAGAGGTGCAATCTCAATTATATATGTATTTATGTTTGAATTGTGTGAGATAACCTAGTTTTTCTCTTATTTTAACTGATTTGTTTTGTTTAAATTTCAGTTATTGAATCATGGTTATGTGATTTTGATAATTCTGAACATTAATAGCTCAATGAGTTTAATATTTGAGAATGTATTAGAAGTGCTCTCTGATTGTATGTGAATATGGAATGTATGATTAATTGAGTGTTGAATTTCAGACTTGGATCTAAAGATCTTGATAAGTGATATGAAAACATTGAGCGAAAGCCTTGAAAGCATGAAATGTGAATTGTTGTATCTCATATATCAAAATGCATGATTAGATAAAGGAGTTATGACTGGAGTAACCAAAGGGTGAAAGAGAGCTTTAAGATCAGAAATGTGATAAAGAGCCTTAGGCTCAGATATAACGAGCCCAATATCCTTAATAGATACAGACAGAAATGAGTTCAGTATCTACGACAAGTATGAGATAGTATAGGTACTCGATCATAACAAAATAAAAATAAAGTGGAGTCACATGTGCATTTGCTTATGCATCCTTATATGTAATAATAATTTTTCTAATGTGCCTTATTGAACTAAGGTAAAATACTGAATTGTTTGATGTAGAATATGATGTGATTGAATTGCTTATTTGTATTATGTACTTAGTAAATTGACCATATGCTTGTTATATTCTGACATGAGTGAGCACATCGATGATGGTTCACTCACTAAGTTCGCAAACTCATCAAAATTACAACGTTACTTCTTTTCAAGTTTAAGGGAGTTCTAACTCTTAAGGTGATAAAATAGAGATATAGTAATTTCATTTTTGGGATAATATGGCTTAAAGGTCTAGTCAATTGAAACTGAAGAGTTTAGTTAGGAAATTTTGATCTAGCATCCCATTTCATGATGCACTTTTTGTATAAGATTGTAAACTTGCATAATTTATGTAATGTACATATACATGAGTTAAGAGTTGTGATGACACAATGAATTTTTTTGTTTATGAATGAAATGGGAAAGATTGACCATTTTAAAATTGTGTGATGCCTTAAAATAAGTATATGATTGCTCTAACGTGCCATTCCTGTAAGGTATACGCTCATATATACTCTTGTATGTCGGGTGTATGCTCTATGGTAGTGGTATGTTACAATATGTTTAGGGTAGTTTATAGAAAACAATAGTTACGACATTTTGCTTCTAGATTTTAGGGTAGTTTACAGACAACAATAGTTACGAGGTTGAACTTCAGTATAACATTCCATCCTTAGACAGACAGACAAAGTGAGAGAACTATTAAAACTGTTAAGGATATGCTAAAAGCATGTGTTTTAAAGTTCCAAGAAGCATGAGATCAATTTGTAGCTCTTATTAAATTTGCATATAACAATCATTACCACAGTAGAATCAGTATGGCTCCGTATAAGGCACTATATGGTAGAAAGTGTCGTTTGCCTTTGTATTGAGATGAAGAGGGTCTAAGAATTGTTAAAGGCTCAAAACTGATTCAAGATACTATTGATAAGATGAAATTGATATGCAGTAGAATTAAGGCGGCTCAAGACACGTAGAAAAGTTATGCTGATCAACACCAAAGGGATATGGAGTACCAATGGGAGATAAGGTGTTTCTGAGAGTATCACCTTGGCTAGGAGTGCTAAGATTTAGTAAAAAGGGTAAGTTAAGTCCTAGATACATTGATCCATATAAGATTATTAAGAGAGTTAGACCATTGGCTTACAAGTTAGCATTATCGCCAGAGATGTCTCAGATTCCCAAAATGTTCCATGTTAGTATGCTGAGGAGGTATCGATCAAATCCGACATATGTATTACTGGCACAAGCAGTTGAAATTGCAACTAATTTGAGTTATATAGAGGAGTCGATCAAAATAATTGGTTATCAAACTAAGAAGGTAAGAAACCGAGTAATTCCTTTGGTGAAAATCCTTTGGGGGAACCATTAAAGAGAAGAAGTTATATAGGAAACTAAAGAGATTATGAGAAAACAATACCCCTATTTGTTTAACCAGTCAGGTAAGAATTTCGCGGACGAAATTTCTTAAGGGAAAATTGTAATATCCCATTTCTACATTCAAGGATTTAACTGTTAGATTGAGTCATATCATATGAGAATATATGAAGTGCATTTAATTTGTATACATCATATTCACATAACACATATGAATCATGATTTAGGGGTATTGTAAAGATAGTATGTGCACTTAATTGACATATCTTGGGGTATGAAAGTTTTAAACTAATTATGATGTACTTATGTGTTGATTATGTCTTGAATTTTGTTTTTGATGCATTATAATTAATAATTGGTAATTTGTTGTTACAATTGGTGATTGATGAAGTGATATATGCACCTAGTCTAAGAAAAATGTCAAATGGTAAGACAAATTGATACATGAGGATCTAGAATGACTAGGCCTATAAAATGGTTACAAGTGGCCTTAGTAATAGAGTGAAAAATGGTTTGAATAAATGAGTGACAAATGGTGGTACCCTTAGGTGACAAATGGCTTAGGAATCTATGTGACAAAAGGACCAAACATCAAGTGACAATTGGTAGTTTAAGTGTAAGACATATAGTTTGAATCTTAGCATGACAAGTGTCATAACAAGTGGCCACACACCTACACCCATAGTTTCCACACACGAAAGACCATCTTTCTTTTATTTTGGGTAACACACTCTCTTCTTCTTCTTCTTCTCACGATCGATACCCACACATGACCCTTCCAACCTTGAGATTTTGCTAAAATTCTAAACTTTGTCACTCCAAAATCTTGTTATCTTCATCTTATGGTTGAAACCCTTTTATCTTTTCATCTTGTTCTTGGAGTATGCTTCATCCTTGCGTGTTTGGTGGGCTAAATTAGCTTGATGATTGAGGATATTTTGAGTTGAACAAGTAAGTGATTTATTAATGTATTGTGATATATGTTAACATAACATTCATGATGATTGAATTGGGATGTATTGTATATAGTATTGATGATGAAGTTATGATGGAATTTCATGGATGAATGAAGGGTTTCTATTTTGCTTTTGATACTTAAAAATAGTGGATTTTATGGGTGGTTTAGGTAGATATTTGAAGTATAAATAAAGGTGACGTTATATTAATGAGGGATGTTATTGAAGTGTTCTTGAATTTGACAAAGTTAGGGTTACATGTATAATGATATGTAGTGAATAACCAAATAAGTAGGGTTTTGATGAGATTTATGTACCTAATATGGTAGTTGAATTTATATGAATTGAAGTTACATATGAAGGTATGAATTGTGGAAAGTAGGAAGTGTTTGATATGTCTTTAAGGTTAATGAATTCGCGAAAGAGTGAGGGAAGAATATAGGGCACGATTGTGGATTTACATAAACTGAAGTTTCATATGAAGGTATGAATTGTGGAAAGTATGAAGTGTTTGATATGTCTTGAAGGTTAATGAATTCGTGGAAGAGTGAGGGAAGAATGCAAGGCACAATCGTGGCCCTCAAGTGCACGGTCGTGGCCCTCAAGTGCACAATCATGGCCTGCTCGTTTTAATTTCTGTCACAATTTTGGCCTTCAGTGCACGATCATTGCTTGGATGTTTAGCTTCTGTCATGATCGTGGGAAGGTCCCCTACGATCGTGGGCAGTGCTTTGGGATGATGAGCTTAGGTTTGTGAAATTATTGAAACAAATGATGATAAGTCACCCTAATTTGGTGTCTTTGGAGTTGATTAGGGCCAAGATGAACCTAAATGGGTAAATGAATATTGAAGAACATGAAGGTAATATAAATTGGAATTTTAATAAATGTATGATGGATGGATTAGGAATGGATTAAGATCTTTGCATAAAGTTACATACCTGGAAAGTCAATTGAGCATGCATGGAACATGACACATATATATGTGTATGACTGTATATTTATTTGATTGAATAACTTAATGATGTGTGTACCATATATGTACTGCAAGACCATAGATGCTCAAGTTGATCATCAGCACCTAGACATCATTGGATCATCAAAGTAATAGCTTATTGGAGCATACTGTGAGTTAACCTAGATGTGCAATCTCAATTATATATGTATTTCTATTTAAATTATGAGAGCCAACCTAGTTGTTCTCTCATTCTAATTGATTTTTTTTGTTTAATTTCAGTTATTGATTCATGGTTATGTGATTGTGATAATTCCAGACATTAATAGTTTGAGGAGTTTGGTATTTAGGAATATATTGGAAGTGCTATTTGATTATATGTGAATATGGAAGGTGTGATTAATTGAATGTTGAATTACAAACTTAGATCTAAAGATATTGATAAGTGATATGAATACATTGAGCGAAAGGCTTTGAAAGCATAAAATGTGAATTGTTGTATCTCATACATCAAAATGCATAATCAGATAAAGGCAGTGTGACTAGAATAGCCAAAGTGTGAAAGAGAGCTTTAAGCTCGGAATTGTGATAAAGAACCTCAGGCTCAGATACAATGAGCCTAGTATCTGTAATGGATACAGGATAGAAATGAGCTCGGTATCTATGATGGGTACGAGATAGTATTGGCACTTAGTCATAACAAAATAAACATGAAATGGAGTCATATGTGCATTTGCATATGTATCCTTATATGTAATAAATAATTGTTCGAATGTGCCTTATTGAATTGAGGTAAAATACTGAATTGTTTATATTGATGTAGAATATGAAGTGATTGAATTGCTTATTTGTATGATGTATTTAGTAAACTGACCATATATTTGTTATTATATTCTGACATGAGTGAGCACATCGATGATGGTTCACTTATTGAGTTCGCAAACTCATCAAAATTACAACGATATTTCTTTTCAGTTTTAAGGAGTTCTAACTCCTAAGGTGATAAAGTAGAGATATAATACTTATGTTTTAGGGACAATTTGACTCAAAGGTCCAATCAGCTGACACTGAAGATTCTAGTTAGGACATTTTGATCTAGCATCCCATTTCATGATGGACTTTTTGTATAAGATTGTAAGCTTGCTCGTGTTATATAATGTATATATCACTTATTATTTATGAATGAAATAGACAAGGCTGACCATTTTAAAATTGTGTGTTTTGTGTGATGCCCCATATATACTTTGGTATGTCGGGTGTATACTCTATGGTAATAGTATATTACAATATGTTTAAGTAATGATTCTTTTCCTTTTATTTTGCAAAATAAATTCATTTTTTCGATTTGCGTTACAAACAAAGATGTAATGATGTTATATATTGTACTATTAAATTAGTATAGTGATGTAATGATGTTATATATAGAAACTTTATTTTAAATATAAAGTTATTAATTTAGTTTTAAAACATGTTTTTATTTATTTTTACAACTAAATGGAGAGAAGTTTAAGTACTCCTACTAATTCAATCTCTTCAGGTTTAGGAAGATTCGATGATCTAACTTAGGTTTATACTATATTAGTTCCTATTATGAAGTACCATAATATTTGCTTTTGTTGCAACAAATATTTGAAAGGTGTAAGATTCACCATATTAAAGAAGCATTTAGTTGGAATTAAATGTGATATTGAGCCTTATAAGAAAGTTATTCATGACCTGAAATGATAAATGAAAACTTTGCTTGAAGTTTATCAGTATAAGAAAGACAATGTCAAAGATTAAACTACAAAATTGGTAGTAAAAGTTATTTTTGTGGTGGTTAAGATGATACTGGGGATGATGAAGGTGATATTCCAATCTAATAAGTAAGGATGTTGCACCTAATTTGAGGAAGAGAAAAAAGATAGGTATCTAACTATTTTTGTACCATGAATAACTCCTAGAGCACAATCTTTAATTCGTAGTGCCTTGTAATCTAAAGAAGCAACTCATAATATGGACATGGTAATAGCTAGATAGTGGTATGATGCATGTGTATCATTTAATGATGCCCAGTCTTATTATTACTAGCCCATTGCCTCTTAAATTCTAAGATATAAAGCTTCTTCAATTAATGACTATAGAATTAATCTTATAAGTAGCTTTGTTTTTGAAATAAAAAGTTAATTGGATGAAAGAAGAATGACTTGGTAACTTATAGATGTTTAATCATGTGTGATCATTGGATAAGTAGAAGTCATGATCCTATTATGAACTTTTTGGTTTATTTTATAAAAGGGGATAATTTTTTAAGTTTATTGATGCATTTAGCCTTGTTAGAAATGGTGATAATTGATTTTAAATATTTAATGAAGTTGTGAATGAAGTTGAGCTTGAAAAAATTATACAGTTCATCACTAACAACAATTCTACTTATGAAGTAGTTAAAAAAAGGTCACAAAGTATGTATAATTATTTTTAGTAGACTCCTAGTGCATTGTATTGATCTGATGTTGGAAAATATAATAGATCCTAAATACTTTTATATCATTGATGAAACTATGTAAAAAGCAAGAAAAATGACCAAGTTCAATTATAATCATGCAAGGGTTTTAAATTTGATGAGAAAGGGTTTCATCATTGGTAAGAATTTATGGCATCTTCCTATTTCAAGATTTGAAACTAATTTTTAATCACTTTAGTGATTTGTTCTAATAAAGAATTAACTAAGCCAAATGTTCACAAGTAATATATGAGTTACATCGATGTCAGGCTTAATGCTTAAATAAAGGTTTCCATAATTATACTTAAAGATCATAAATTTTGGTCCCAATGTGAATTTGTCATCCGAATTAGTGAGCCTTTGGTGAAAGTACTTTATTTGGCTGATAGTCATGTGAAGGCAACAATGGGTTATTTTATGAGGCCATGAAGAGGGAAAAGGAAGCAATTAAGGCTAATATGAAATATAGGCCTTCTTTTTATAAATCTTAACTTGCAGTCATAAATGAAAGATGGAAAAGGTAAACTCTCTACTATTTGTTACCGAGGTGTTTTTGAATCCAAGTGTCTATTTTAGACCAAAAAATATAAATAAAGTTGAATTTAATATGAGAATGTCATTAACTATCATAAAAATTATTGAATAAATGATGTAAGGTCTTCTTACCTCACAAATGTAGGCATACTTGTCTGTGGTAATTTTGGAACACGTATTGCAAATCTTTAAAGAGACAAATTTAATACAGGTATATAATTCTTCATTTTTGTTGCTTGTTTGAAATTAGCAATTAATCATCACTTTATTTTGTTTATTACTTTTATTATCTTACAGTTACATGATGTTACCAATTTAAAAGTAGTGTTCTAGAATTGTAAAGGATTACAATTTGAATTATGAGTTAATATATGAATGCAACTAGGTGAGAAAGAAACTAGAGCTTATTTGAATATATCTATTATAAGAAAAAAAAATGTAATACAAAAGATTGAACAATGTGTTCTTTGTTTGGTACAACGTAAAGCTTCAAAAAAGGTTTGTTATTACCATTATTAAGTTGAATATAATTTCTTGTAATTTCTTAATAATTCAATTTTATTTGTTTACAAGGACTTTTAATAAATAAGTAGTTCTATAGATCCAATTTGTTTTGACCATATCAATTTTTTAGCGGATTGGGTTTTTGAGGAATCAAGTTTTACAAATGAGAGTGACTTGGAAGATAATATTAGTTATGAGAGTCTTGACATATCATTTGGTGCAATAAATCTTAATGATGGTTATGATTAGACTCCTCTTAATCATGATACTTTTGTACTAAATTAAAATTGAGATCAATGCGATTTGAGCAAATATTCCATTGAATAAAGTTCTAGATTTTTTATTTCTTCTCTTTTTTTAATTTCACTTGTATCAGAAGTAAATGTTAAATTCTATATGTTCAATATAAATATGAAAATTTTATCTATATGTATTTTTTATTTGTAATTGGACGTGCTCCTCAACACAAAATCCCATTGTAAATTATTATGCTTATGGAGTAATGGGCCTATATTATGCTTATTATATGATGTTTTGACGTAATAATTCTTTATATATATGATATAATAACATTTTAAGTATATTATAATTAAATGATCTTTTTCATATTAACTTTGGTTATTATTTATATGTGAAATATATGAAAAGTAATATTAATATAAATAAAGAAATAGTGAGTACTTATCTTCCTTCATAAAACATTTAACATGACATATTTTAATTAATAATAAAAAGGAATTTTACTAATGTAGGATGTGCTTTAACAAAACATATTTTAATTAATTATCAAACAACAAGGACTTTTACAATTGTATTTAGATAATAAGGGCTTTTTAACAAAGTCACATCAAAATAAACCATAAAATAATAAACAAAATAGAACACTAATTAACTACTTAGGAAAAGATGTTAGTTTTCGCCTTTACAGGTAATCAATTAATTGCAATTTGATATATGACATTATTATTTAATTAATAAAAGGCATTTTTTATCTTTATGTATTAAGTTAATTATATTTGGTGTTTTAATACTAAATATAAAATCCTCAGAATAATTACTGTGTAATTAAAATTATGATGAGATCATAATTATAACATTCAATTTACATTTATGTAGTATTCTTAAATGTTTCTAGTTGTTGTTTCATCAAGACATGATATTGATGCAATAGTAAAACTAGCACAAATTATATTTCTCTCTTATAAAGAAAGTAATTGATCTCATATATTAAAGTACGAAGATACTTAAACTAATGTATGGGTGCTTATTAGAGAATAAGTTCATTGAATTGACCTAATAATGAGGATCCCAAATGGAATATTACTTATGTCTAGGTGGATTTCTTCATAATGATGGTTGTATAACAAGGTATATTATGTGGGATTATTGTCTTTTGATGCAACTTAAAAATTATCATAGGATAATTCAATCGGTAGTACTTAGATGTAGTATGAACCATATGGAGATAGTTGAATAAGTCAATAAATGCTTTGTAACTCTAAATTAATTAGAGATAATGTTTTACTGTTCTTAATTAGTAGTGATTTATGGAATTCTCTAACTAGACTGAATTGACATTTATACAAGTGTTTTAAAATATCAATTATAAGTTAATTACTGATTAGTAAGAATGAACATGATTGGATACAAAAGAGTAGACATTATATCCATACTCTGTCTAATTAAAACATTGGATGATGAAAGGTTTAAATTATACATCATAAATATGAATGGAAATGTTAAGTCAACCATTTTGACATTCCCGAAATTTTAGTGGTCATGATATATTATTAGACATCAATTACAATCTATGATTATAAACCATTTAATTAGAAAATTAAAGATAAATTAAATGAGTTTTAAGTTATCTAATTCTAATTATGAATTAAAATTATAGTTTATAATCATTGTCAATATATTAGGAACCTAATGGATAACACGTAAAGAGTAGTTTAAAAAGGAAAAAATTCAATTAAGTTGAACTTAATTATAATGTTTGAGAAACTTTGAGGATCAAATATGAGATATTTGATTTTATTAAAATTAAATTAATTATAATTAGAGTTTGACTTTAATTATAGATGAGGTATTTAATTTTAATAGAAATTTAAAAACTTGATGTTTTCCTATAACTAAGAATAAGCATAAGGGAGCTAGCACTACTGCTTAGTTCCTCTCAAGAGATTTTTTAGAAAATAAAAAGAATTTTATATAAATAAGAAGGAAATACACAGTTTTACACCAACATTTAAGACAAAAGCAAAACAACATCGTGAAAACATGGGATCCAATCAAACAATCAAACGACATCGTGCCTAAAGGTAAGACACACTATCCTTGTTTGGTTACTGTAAGTGGTTTCAAAATATCTCTCAACTCAATCAGAGAGTCACAAAGCTTCCAAATTAGGGCTTCGATGGTTTCTTCATCTTTGAGAGGCGTTGAGCTCTCCTCCTAGACTCCCTTCTAATGGTGAGAGTCTTTGAGCAGTTTAAAGGCTGCCATAGCTCTAAATCAGCAAGTTAGGTATTTTGGTTACTTCATCGCTTATTTTTCGTACTGTGTAACTTCTTCTTCTCTTTCATAGACATGTATATGTTTTAACCATAGCTTCTACTTAGATATTTAATGAACGTAGGATGTTTGTGTTGTATGTCAGAATGACATTGTGTTGTAGAATGAGTTCTCTAATTTCATAGAGAATCTCATAAGCGAGGACCTCTTTAGGCATGTTGGTTCCTCCAAACTATTTGAGGTTTCTTTGCTTCCATAGTCTATATAAACAAAGACCTAGGGATAGAACTTGGATATGTCTGCTAAAGTCTGGAGGAGTTGTAGGAGTAGTAACTTTTTGTATCACCTCTAAAATAGTATTTTCCAGGTTAAGCCATAGGCATACGTCAGTTATAGATCCCCATACATATCTACTATAAGGATATGTGAAGAAGAGATGGTCTCTTATTTCCACATGGTTCTTACATAGTGGGGAAGTTCTATCCATTTGCAAGTAGTAAATTCTATCTGCCATGTTTAACCTATTTAGGACTGCTAGCCATAGTATGAAGGAGATCCTTGGGGTTAAAACTTTGCTCCAAACAACTTTACACCAATCAACAATTCGTTTCCTACTTCGTAGGAAGTGTTTCGTGGCTTTGTTTGTGAGTTTAAGGATAGGTTAGGAATGCAAGTAGAAGGTGTCCTGAGAATTAAGTTAGGGAAGGTATGAAGGTTAAAGAAGTCTTATGTTTTAAGGGAAGTTCCAATTGTCGTCTATGATCATTTGGTTGAGTTTAAGATTGAGCAAGGCTGTTTGTGAGCAGTTTAGAGTGTTATAGTGTTAGATGAGAGGTCTTCCATTAGACCAGTTGTCATACCAGAAGTAAACCAAGTTACCATTTCCAATTTTGTAAGATATCCCTTCTCGGATGTTGTCTTTCAATTTCAGAATCTGATTGAGAAAGTGAGAATGTGAGGCTGACTAGAGATTAGGGCTTGATTAGAGATTTTGATGGGAGTTATGTTTATATCCTTGAGGAAGTACGAATTAAAGTGAGTTTTTATCCATGAGGATCCATCATAGTCTTTTCAAGATTAGGGCTTGATTAGAGATTTTGATGGGAGTTATGTTTAACCCTCCTTCATCCTTGGGAGAGCAAATATCCACCTATTTCACTTTAGCTGAACCTTTAACCCATCCATAGGAAGTTCTTAAGAATTCTTTCAATGGATTTGATGATACCTTGGGAGAGGAAGATGTAAGAGTTCCAGTAAATGTGTAGGGAGTTTAGCACCGATTTGATGAGATGAACCTTGCCTGCATATGATAGGGACTTGTTTACCCACAAACTGATTCTTCTTTTTATTTTCTCTAGTAATAGGAAACATTCTGCATATGAGAGTCTTTTAGTTGAGATAGGTAGTCCAAGATATAGAAGGGGTGTCTCTTCAAGAACCATTCCAGTGGATTGAGCTATATAAGTATTGGGCCCCGAAAATTTTTATTTATTTATTTATTTATTTATTTATTATTCGTTTGCTTTAATTATTCTTTATTTTTGCTTTAATTGTTTTAATTATATGTATATATATTTATTTATTTATTGAGTCTTGGAATTAGCAAGTATGATTGGGAATTAGAATTTGAAATTAAAATGAAGGGTTAGGATTAAGTTAGATTTATTTGAAGTAGGCTTGGATGTGTAGAGCCATATGAGACAAATAAGGGCAAAGTGGGAAGGTCCTTGTAAGTGAAGGGCATTATTGGAAGGAATGGGCATTAGAAATAAATGAATTAGATAGAAGAAGAGGTAGTTGTCGTAGAACCCAAAAGAAAAGAAGAGAAAACGTGACCTAAGGAGAAGAAAGAAGGAAGAGCCGTAGGAAGCTTGAAGGGAGGAAGAAGGAAGAAGAAAAGAAGTGAAATCTACTTGTTAGAGGTAAGTTCCATCTTTGCTTATGCTAGATTCAAGAATGGGATAAAATGGAGGTTAGGGTTTGTGTAGGGATTGAAG
>JAOTIZ010000002.1:28593897-28605792 GCA_027123425.1 Erythroxylum panamense | reverse complement strand
AATTAATGTGTCATGAAATGACACATTCAATAGAACAAGGTCATCCGATGACAGTGGATGAAGTGTGCGACAAAGTCCTGGGCACTAGATCAGATTACATTGTTGGCATGGGAATTGGGCCTCGACCACAAGGGAATACTTCGGTAAGAAAGAGACTTCGAGACGAATTAGAAGAGTCAAAGAGGGCTAATCAGGAATTGCAGTCTCAAGTCGATGAATTGACTAAACAATTTAAAGAAATGCAGGATCGATTGGAACTTTTATGTTCTACACATAATGTTCGTTTAGAGTAAACATGTACTCATATTGATATATTAAACACTTATGACGTTTTGTTTATTTTAATTATCGTTTTATGACATATTCGGGAATTGCAATTAAATAATAAATTGTTTGCATGTATTCAATTCTTGTTATACATGAATAATTATTAAAATTGATTATATATTCAAAAAATTGATGAATTATTAAACAAATTTATTTCATAAATAATATTTAATAGTTATTAAATAAATATTATTTTAATATTTAGTTTAATTTTAAATTATCAAATACTTAAGTAAAATTATTTTCAGAAATTTAAAACAAATTTAAATAAAAACCTAATTACAAATCAAATTTATTCAATTAAATTTGATTTTGAAAATTGAAAATTTTAAATTTAATAATTAAATTTGATTAAATTATAAATTATTCCAATATTCAGATCAATAAAAACAAATCAAGAAATTCTAATTTATATTAAAACATTATTAACAAAATTTACCAAAATTATTTTAAATAAATTAATTTTCGGTAAAATTATATTTAATAATTACTTTACAATCCGCGACGTCTGTCGAATCAGACGTCGCAGAATATCTATTTTCTGCGACGTCTTCCAAACGTCGTTAAAACACAAACGATCCTTGACGTTATCTCCAAACGTCGCGAAATATACACCTCTTTTCTGACGTCTATATGAACGTCGCAGAATAGCTAAGCATTCCACGAGACGTCGCAGAAACCTATTACCTACACCAGTATCTACGACGTCTATTGTGACGTTTTAATAGACGTCGAAGAAGGTTTTCTGCGACGTCTTATTGGCTTCTACGACGTTTAAAAGACGACGCCAAATGTCTCTTTTTGTTGTAGTGATCGTAAAATTTTAGTTTTTTGTTGCACACATGATTTGATTATGGTTAGTTTCTAATAGTAATATCAAAGACTCCTTTAATTGCTTAAATTGAATTAAAAAATTTATTGTTATTGATATGATAAAAATCAAGGCTTTATGTTAAACTCGATACTATTTTGAAAATTTTTATACCCCTCCCTTGTTTGCTTCTCCGTTGCAGTTCTTTTGTTCTGGAAATTAATTCCTTGATGAAAAACATCTTACATGATCCCTTTTTATTTAATCTGTTTTTTTTGTTTTTGGAATTGCCTATACGCCTGACATGAGTTTCTAAATCACCCTAAACAAATTAGAATGCATGTCCACATATGTTTATTCTAATTTTTTATTATGCGTTTTTCAATTACAAAAAACAATGAACTTGCATCTGTTGCTCTTGCGTGTGGTGTATTGGCTGGGTTTTGGAAAACCACCAACGACAACTTTGCTTGAAACCAATGGCGAAACTACAATGGTGAAGCCATAGTGTATGGTGGTTTTCACCTGTAACTGATGCACAATGGTCGTCCAACGGCCAGGAAGTAGGAATCACGGTGACGTGGAGGGAAACAGAGAGGTAGTGACGGCACAACAACACAAAAATCCTATCTGTGAAAAAATGATAGGGGTTAGGGAACAACATCTGGGGCAGACGCTGCTGCACACGCCAAGTAACGCAAAGACATTGACTGAGGCACATGCAGGGCTCTGCCGCATGCGTTACACTCGTCAGTCAGCTCCCAAAATTTTTTGTTTGATTTTTTATGTTTTTAAAGCCTTAATTTTAATTAATTTAATTTAATAGAGATTAAATTAATTTTAATTCCTAATATAATTAAAAATTATTTTCTAAATGTTTAAATTTTGTTTTCAACAGATAATAATTATTAGGAATATTTTGGAATCTAGTTTAATTTTTCAAGAAGTTAAATTATTAAATTAAATTAGTTATTAAATCAATAATTAGAATCAAGCAAAGGTTTTTAATGATTTTTGCCATAATTAGATTATGTTAGACATTATAATTATAATGAGATTATATTATTTTGATGAGATTTTTTTTAAAATTTTAAAATCCCTCAATTAAATATTAAGTACACGTTGAGAACGAGATAGCTGGCTTCCATTATTTAAGAATAAAATCAAAGTTCTATTTATTATAAGGCTAACTCAATGTCACTTTAATCCAAATATGCTTTATCTTAAATTAATGGGTCCTACTTAACTAAATTTGTATGATTTGGATAAGCAAAATCATGATCATATAAATTTAAAGGTAAGGTTAGGAATAATATATATGAGATATTTTGGCAAAGTGTTGTCACCTAATGGATCTATGAATCACATAAGATGTGATTGATAAAGTTGTTATCTATATTATTTAAATTTAATTGATTTATTGAGCAAACTCAGGATCAATTATTTTTGAATAGGAACCTAGCCCACTAGGAAATTATTTAATAATTTTTTGATTTAATAGTGAGAGCTATTATTTTGAATAAAATGGTGGGAGTAATAAAAAATTCATTAAAGTTCTTATTTTATTTAGTTTTTGGGTATAAACTAATAGTTGCTTTTTTATGCCTTTTAGTTATTGAATAAGAAGATGAGTACCAATCAAACGTTTAGGAATGTCATGAATGCTAACAAGCTAACTGGACATAACTTCTCGAACTGGTTTCGTGACTTAAGAATTATTCTCAAGTAAGAAAAGAAGTTGTATGTTCTTGACTCTCCTATTCCACCAGAGCTTAGTTTATATGCAACCGATGAAGCTTGGAAGAGATATCAATATTATATTGATGACATTGAGCAAGCTAAATGCATGATGTTGGCTAATATGTCTCCAGAGCTTTAAAGGTAGCATGAGAACATGGATGCTCTTACTATAAGTATGCATTTCAAGGAATTGTTTGGTACACAAATTAGGGTGCAGAGGTATCAATTATCCAAGGTATTATTTCAATGCAAAATAGTATAAGGATCTTTTGTGAACCTACATGTGCTAAAGATTATTAGGTATATTGAAAATTAACCAATTAGAATTTGTCATATATCATGAACTAAACATTGATTTGGTGTTGCAGTCTCTCTGTTCAAGCATTTCTTAGTTCCTTATAAACTTCCATATGAATAAAAAGGATATGTCATTACCTAAATTGTTGAATATGATCAAAATTATAAAGGGGTGTCTTAAGAAGGAACCCAATTTTGTTCTTGTTGTGGATTCTTCCAAAAGACTTCTATGAAAGCAGGAAAGCAAAAAGTTAGTGACAAGAAGAAGAGCAATGATAAGGGCACATGTTTTCACCACATAGTTGACACTAGAAGAGGAACTGACAAGCTTTTCTTGCTACCTTGAAAGATAGGGAGCTTAAGGAAGCTGTCTCTTTAGATATGTTTATGATTTAGATCAATTTTTATACTTCTATTCTATATTCTTGGGTATTAGATACTAGATGTGATTGTCATACTTGCAGTAACACGAAAATATTATCATGGAGTAGATCTTTAAGGAAAAGTGAAGTGGACCTACAAGTGGGCAATGGAACAAGAGTTACTGCATTAGATGTAGGAACTTATAGTATAGCTTTGTCTTCTGTCCTAGAACTAGAATTGAATAATTTTCATTGTGTTCTAGTCGTTAATAGAAATAACATTTCTATGTATAATTTAGATTTGAATAGATTTGTCTATATTATTAAGAATAAAAGTTGTGCTTTTTATAAAGATGATGTTTATTATGGATCCAAATTACTTACAAATGGTTTATATAAGTTAGGTCTTGAAAGGCTAATTCTTAACATAAATAGCAAGAAAAGAAAAGTTAAGTAACCAAAATCCATCTTATTTATGACATTGTAGATTAGGTCATATCAACGAAACTAGATTAATAAAGTTACATAAAGAAGGATATTTTGATCCTTTTGATTATCAATAATATGCAACTTATGAATCTTGTTTGTTAGGAAAGATGTTCCAACTACCCTTTAGTGGCAAGGGAGAACATGTTAGTGAGTTACTAGAGCTTATACATTCAGATGTATATAGGCCTATGTCTACTAGTATTAGAGGTGGATTCTCATATTTCATTACATTTACAAATGATCATTTTACATATAGTTATGTGTAATTAATGAAACAAAAGTTTGAATTAATCGAAAAGTTCAAAGAATTTAGACTTGTGGTTGAAAAATAAACTAGTAAAAGTATTAAAACACTTGGATCAAATCTAGGTGGTGAATACTTGGACCATGAGTTTCTTGGCTACTTGAAAGAAAATGAGATTCTCACACAATAAACTCCTCCTGGAACTTTACAACATAATAGAATATCTGAGAAGAGAAATCATCCTCTATTAGATATGGTACATTCCATTATGAGTCATACAGTCCTTTCCTATTTCCTTTTTAGGATATACCATTAAAATTATTGCTTACCTTTAAATAGAGTTCCATCCAAATTGGTTAATAAGAAATCATATGAGATATGGACTAGTAGAAGACCAAGGTTGTCACATTTAAAGATTTGGGGATGTGATGCTTACGTGAAGCTTATTATATCTAATAAGCTTCAAGCTAAATCAGATAAATGCAATTTTGTGGGGTATCCAAATGAAAGTATCATATATCGATTTTTCCATCCTCTTGAGCAAAAGATGTTTGTCTCAAGATATGCTACATTATTAGAAAGAAAATTTATTCTCAAAGAAAGTAATGGGAGTAAGGTAGAACTTAAAGAAGTTGAAAAGCCAAAAATTCACATCCAGATAGAACAAAAACCTTAAGTTGATACATTTGATGTACAACCGATGGTTCAAGAGACACATAGTCTATGACGCACTACTTGGATAACATCATCCACTCACTATATTGGATCTACATATTGAAAAGGGAAAGGATAATATATCACTCATACATGATGAGCCTATTACTTTTAAAGAAACAATGTTTGACATTGGTTCTTTAAAATGGCATGAAGCTATGAGATCTAAAATGGAATCCATATATACTAACCAAGTATGGACTTTTGGGGTATGCACTTGATGATATTGTATCTATTGGATGCAAATGGGGTTTTAAGAGAAAAACTAACGTGGATGGTAATCTACATACGTACAAAGCCAGTTTAGTGCCTAAAGATTACAAACAAAAAGGAGTTGATTTTAATGAAATCTTTTTGTAAGTAGCTTCGCTAAAATCCATAAGGATATTATTGGTTATAGCCACATATCATGATTATAAAATCTGGCAGATGGATGTCAAAATGACGTTTACTCAATTGGAATTTGCAAGAGGATGTGTATACGGCACAACTTGAGGGTTTTAAACCTAAGAAATTTCCTAATAAGTATGCAAGTTGCAAAAGTTTATTTATGTATTTAAGCAAGCATCAGGCAGTTGGAATATCCGTTTTGGTGTGACAATCAAAGAATTTGATTTTAATAAAAAAAATTTGGATGAACAAAATGTCTATAAGAAGGTTAGTAGAAGAGTAGTTGTTTTTCTAGTACTATATGTGATGACATATTGCTGATAGGAAATGACATATCAATGCTTTAGTCTATAAAGATTTGGTTTTCTAAGAACTTCTCCATGAATGATATGGGAGAAGCAGCATATATTATAGAAATAAAGATCTGTAGAGATAGATAAAAACGGTTGCTTGGATTATCGAAATTTTAATCTTGAAAGTTTACTTTATGTTTGTTTAAAATTTAAGAATTATATTATTACGACATTATTAATATAATTCTTTAATAACGAAATTTTAATAGAATAAAAAATTTTGTTAATTAAGAACTTAAATTCGATAATTTAAAAGTTATTTTTATACTTTAAAAGAGACTATTTGCTTTTTGATAATTGCAAATGTTGCAATCATCGAAGCTCCATTAGTCTCTAACCAAGTGTTTCTCTTCAATTTTGTCCATCTTTATAACAATTTATTTTAATTTTTAGTATCTGAAATCCTGATTTCTTCACTATATAATAATATAACTTTTTCCCTCAACAAGCATGGATAAAAATTTCGTGACTTTTAATCTGACCTTCAATTTTCAGTTAGATCATTGCTATAAGATGTCGTCACTTTATTGTCTTCTAACAATTAGAACAATGCTATTTGACGTGATTCAGACCTTTAAACTGTTACGCTTTACCAAATGAAGACACTGGCTAATTCTACAAAAAGGTTCCTGAAATGTGTAAACAAGCATTGATAAAGCTAATTCACTCCGTCACACTATCACTAAACTGATTGATAACGCTTCTTTCTACTCCTAACCAATCCACCAGCAAATGTATCTTAAGCAATGCACAGATAGGAAGATTACCTAATCCACTATTGGATTTTTTAATTTATATAGACATTTAATGCTGTAGATCAGTAAAGAATATTCGTTACCCGAAACAGTGGCTGCAAAGGCATGCAAACCCTGGGTTTTGTACATGCAATCATTGAGACAAGAATTGGAGTGATTAAGGAAAAGATAGGATTTTCTAAATGATCCAATTACAGTTCATTCATGATCTTTATGATCTTTCGTACAGATTGATGTGTTCTTTTTTTTTTTCCTACGAAGTATCTTAGGAGAGTCTTGATTATGGGAAGACACCTTTAAGTCATCCACATTCAGACTAATTCTCGTCTAGCCAAGTAGGTCCCTTACGAGAGGCAAAGTTCTGATTCCATATTTTAAATAGCTGCATACATAAGAGCGATTTGAACCCACAATTTCACTTAAGTGAGGAGAGCCCCTCATTTTGTTTTGAAGATAAAAGAATTGTTTTAAAGAAGCCCTCTAAAAAAGTTATAAAGGCTTACCATCAAGCCCACGATAAGTAATGCAGGTGATAAGCAGGGAAAAAAAAGCATCAGTAATCAGTTGTGGACATTTGTATGTCTTTTCTAAAGAAATTAAGGGGGTGTTTGGAATGTGATGAATTGAATTCAATGAGGGGATTGAATTCAATTCATCCATTTGGAATGCAAAAATCACAAGAATTGAATTCATAATTGAATTCAATCCCCACATTTTAAATTACAAGCTATAAGCTTACAATTCTGTAGTGCAACCAGAAGTACATAGTCATTACCAAGCTTGATTTAAGTTTTTGTTTACAAAATTCTCCAGAAACCAGAAGCATCTGTAATTTTTGCTCCACCATCTTTATTAAGAGCAACGGGGCACTTCTGTGTAGTCTCATTGTGTTTGTAATGAGGACTTAGGATGAGTTGGATATACCATTGGAGAAAGTTTTTGGTGATTCTTATGTTTGAGTCATGATTGCAACAATGCTTTTTAGATTTGAATAATGAGTAATTGTTTTCTAATACATGTAACTAGTTCAGCTGCGACTTGTTCCTCAGTCTTTTCGATACCTTTGAAAGTTTTGCTATTGCTTTCTTTTCATAATGTGTACATAGTGGAGACAAGAGCTACTTGGAGAATAGCTTTATCACTTTTGATGAAGTCTCTAATTTGCTTAACCATTTGAGTATTTCTGCTTGGTTCAATTTGACGATATTACTTGGCATATAGATTGAATTTCTCTACAAATTTTTGTAGAGAAATCCCAGCTAAAGAAGAGATGAAGAGAGGATTCTTGGTGAGTTCTGCAAAGACAACAAGTTTGAAGGATACTGAAGAAGCTCAGTCTAGCCAAAGTAGTTAGTCTTATTAAGCATACGAGGAAGGAAATCTTAAGAAGCATTTCGTTATTCCAAATATTGTCATGATAATTCTGTATTTGGCCTTGAGGTTTGAAAAGCTCTTAATGGTGTGGTTTATGAACTTTTCAGTCATTAACAGAAGTCATCGTCGTCATCATCGTAACCTAAAGTCCCGCAGTAAAACGGAATCAAGGAGAAGGAGGATTTGATAGTACGCAACCTTATCCTTACATAATAGACAGACTATTTTCAGTAAACTTACGTACAGATGTAACAGGATAATAATGATGCTATTGACCTAAACAAAGAACCGGCAAGATATAAACATTTTAAGAAAACCAAAAGCCTCTAATATGTGATAATTAAGTTCCAACTTATAGAATCAAAGGCATTGTGAGAGTTAACTTTGATTGCAAAATTCTTTTTCGAGTTTTTCCTTCTATTGTTCTTGAATAACTCGAGCAAGTAGGATATCTGGGCTTTAGCCATCGATATAGGAGAAAATTGGGAGTGCGGTAGAGAGGCGAGGACAGAAGTAACCGCGACACATTGAACGATGCGGGCAGCAAACCTCAAGCCTCTCATCACGGGCGACAGAGCACACACATATGGGGCCATTGTTTCTTTGGTTTGAACCACTCTGGAGGGAAACTTTGGGAAAAGACCCCCACCCGAATTATCCCATTAACAATGAGAGGTTTAGGGTTTAGTAAAGTATGTGCCACCACGAACGCCCACACCCCCCGGTGTACCTGCGTGGGTAGGAAAAAATATTATATAAAGGCTGAAGACAAATTCTCACGTTCGATGTGGAACATTGTCCTTTTGATATTGTGCTCCAATTTTCCTTGTTTTGCTCTGTCATTCTTTTCCGGTACTCAGTGATTTTTATACTCTTGAAATGTGACATTAGTTTAACTTCGCCTAGAAAAGCATCACCCTAATATTTAATAATCGTTTATTATAACCTCAGTGTTTCTAGTTTAAATAAGGTCGTGAGTTCGAATTCTCCTCATGTATGCAGCCGTTTAAAACTTGAGGTCAGAGTTTTGTCTCCTACAAGAAACCTATCCAACTTGAGCGGGGACTAGTTTCAGTCTAGATGGCTTAAAAGTGTCTTCCTATAATTGAGACCTGCCTAAGACACCTAAGGAACAACTAAAAAAAATAATCGTTTATTACAACGTAAGCACTGAAAATTAATGGAAAAGAATTATTAGCTTTTTGGGAAGAAAAACGAAAGCACTCTTAACACTTGCCATTTTTTTAATGTAATGATAAAAATCAACTTAAAAAGGCTTTAGACTTAGCCATTACGTAATCTTCGGCTTTCCAACGGTTTTTACAAGATGGATTGAAGAATGTATCTATTCTTGTCAATAATAAAGTCATTCAATTGAGAGAATTTCATATATTAATATTGAATTAATTCATACTTGCTTAGTACTAATTTGAGACCAAGAAAATAAAAGTTTTTGTAAATTATAAATAGAATAATTCATAATTTACTACATGAAATCCTATATTTCATATATCAATTAAAAAAAAGAATGATATCAAGTTTCAAATTGGCCTCTGATAATAAATCAGTGAATCCATTTTTCTTAAGTAAGGATTCAAATAATCACTTGAACAAAATAAAAGAACTATTAGTACGTTATTGAATAGAAATATGCAATGTCAATCTTTAATAATTTTTTCATCATCTAGTTGTCTTTAAATGGACCTAATCAAAATGTAAAATGTCAAAATATAATCAAAATTAATTAAAATTGGTACTATAATTTAAATTAGCATTTCATTTGACTGTTTAGGAGCAACTATTTAGTAACTTACTCTTATTTATCGGCTGATAAGTATTTGATATTTGACAATTTAAAGCATTCTTTTCAAGTAACTAAATATTTTAAATAGATAAAAACAAGAATTTGTTAATCTCCATCCATATGCTACTTTAAATTTTTCAATTTATTCGATATTTTATGTATTATAATTATTACGCAGTGGTCTAAATTCATTCAATTTGACTTTATTTTTTCTTTATCATAATTATTATGAAGAACGAGTCAAAATAAATAGCATGGGATAATTTATTTATGACCAAAAACATACCACACCTAATATTGTGTTAGGTTAGAATTGTTTTTGTTGATTCTTTGGTAATAAGATCTTGGCCACCCTGAGAAGAATCGATCATAACCATTGTAGAGAAATCATTTACAAAAGAGACATTAATTACATATATATATATATAATCAAGATTGTGCGATATAACACAAAGTTTTCCAATAGTGGAACAAGTGCTAGAGGTGTGTTTAGTTTATTAAATATCAATAAACTTAGTAAAGAGAGTGGGAGTTGAAATGAGTGTATAGCCAAAATTATCAAAGGTTCATGATTGGTGTTGAACTAACTATAATGCAAAGTCACATCTCTTGTTAATAAAATCCAAAAAGTTTATCAATCTAGGGTATAACCTATCTATAATAGAAATGTAGAAATTATTGTACGTCAAATAACATTAAAAATATTGGTTTAATAAGTTGGTCTGTTGAATTTTTTTCACCTAGGGAATAAATTGATTTGTTTCAAGCATAATGAACAAGACACACTTTGGAAGAAGCAATTTCTTACCAAGCCATATTATTAAGAGTAACGAGAGCGTCTTTGAATTGCTCACATTTTAGCAAAATACACTCTCCATGATCATATTGATTGTTGAAAGGATTGAAAGGCAACATTATTCTATAGATAATCAATTGTGTAGAATTCAAAGGATTTGTTCTCTACTAAAGGTCACGTAAAAAAACTCTTTAAGAAAAACAAAAGAAAGAGATTATTTGAGAGAGAAATGAAAGATATTTTATTCCTTGATAAAGATTAATTTTCCATAAAGATTAATTTTATTATTTCATTTTCAAAAGTTACTATGATACATTAAAACAATCATTTAGATTATTGAATTATTCCTAAGACTATATTTATAATTTTAATATAGGTGGTCCTATTAATTTTTAACATTGATTTGTTTTGTTATTTGTTATTAGTTAATAGTAATCAAAATAGTAATAAAGAACAAAAATAATTGTTAGTCCCTGATGGCACTAGAGAGAGGACTAAATTGGGGCACAATAAATTCTAAACAAAATGTTTATTAATTTATTATGTTGATAAGCACAATTTATAAAAGATGAATAATGATATCATGATTCCCTAATGGCACTCAAGAGGAGGGTGAATTGGGTGAGTCCAAGATTTTAATTAAAGTATACTAACTTATAAAATAATGTTTATAAATTATCACTAATGGGAGAATGAAATAAAAGTAAATGAATTTAATTATACTTGAAAACCAAAAAGCATAGAGAAAGGAAAGAGAGACGCAACCTATTTATAGTAGTTCAACAAACAATCGTTGTTTACCTCTCCTAAGACTCGACTTAGATTTTAACTATAATTATTCTTTCAAGGTAAATACCTTTTGTACAATAATTTATTTGGACAAAGAGGAATTTCCTTTTTAGTCTTTCTTCAACGTAAATAGGAACGTCAAACCACATTTAGATTAACCCAATACAATGATCATACAGCATAAATACAACTTACAACTCAAACATGCTCACTTGGATACTTTGATCATCACAACAAAAAAACCCACACACTCCAAATGAGACAATGAATGCTTAAATAATTTAAAAATACCTAAAAATGTGTATACAAGACATTCAAAAGCCTCTTGATGCTATGAATAATGAGAAAACACCTATTTATAGTATTTTAAGACATAAAATAGTCATTAGAGCTAGGAACTAGCCATTACTGTCGATATATTATGCATTAAAGGGTCTAGATTCACTAAACATTGGAACATTGGTCGACAAGTAAAGGATACTGATTTACTAATATGGAAGATTGGTTAAAAAATATGTCGATATTGTTACAAAAAGCTCTAGATAATTGAAATTTATCTTTAACCTATATTATCGTCAACTACTAACCCATATAGGCAGGGACGGAGCTGTATTAGGACTTGGGGGGCCACTGGGCCCCCCTAAGATTTT
>JAOTIZ010000002.1:28578231-28593797 GCA_027123425.1 Erythroxylum panamense | reverse complement strand
AACATAGTTATTTAAGGGTCAGTGATACACTGGGCCTCTCAAAATTTAAAAAAATTAATACTCGGGCCCTCTTATATTAAATTTCTGGCTCCGTCACTGCATATAGGTCAACCAAAAATATTATTTTAACACCTTCAAATACTCAACTTAATTTGATTAATGTCATTATGATTAAAGACATTGTAGAAAGTTTCCTAGATATTATTTTAAAGATCAAGAGGCTTTTATATTAAAACAAAAGTTTCAATACCTCTTAATGAATCTAAAGACTCAAGCTATGAAATGAAATGAAATGTTTATGCATAGTGAGCCTTTTAGACTATCAAAGAAAATCAAGATGAGCATACAATAAGTAATAAATGAAATAACCTCGATGTGCCTTGATTTTCTTCTTAACTTGATCTTGTTATAAAAGATTGCAAACATTTTTTTTAAATCTTAACTTTGGATACTGTAAGATGTTGTTCTCATATTCCTTCTTATCAACAACATTAAACTCGTTAATAAGAATTATGTTTTGTTATAATCAAAACCTTAATTAGAACCTTCATTGGTTCAATAATCTCCCCCTTTTTAGTGATGACAAAACATTTATGAAATTAAAAAGTAAAGTAATAATTTTATCATATAGATAACAACCCTTATCGAGATAATAATTAACTCTCCTTTAATTTTTGGATAAAACACAAATTTATATAACCAAAATTCAATAGTAAGAACAATATTAATTAAAAATATGCATTTTCAAAGAAATATAAATATATCTTATGTGTGTCGAACATACCATAAAATAAAACCTAAATCTACACACTAAATTTTAAGTTGTGGTAAGTAAGGGATTGTATCCACAGGAAGTGTATGTGTAACTTTTGCAATGAAAGAATCAGTGTTTAGGATATGTGGGTTTGGTTGAATTCCATAAACAAAATGAAGTAAAATTACACTAATGAAATTTATTCAAGTTAAACAATATAAAAATGAGAAGATTGATGAAGGAGTTTAAAATTTGGTTCTTGGTTCAATCTCGACTTACACACAAATAAGCATACTTAATAATCTTGTTGTTCTCATACCTTTCTTAGAATATATATGGTGTAGGTTAATAATAAGCTTTGTTAACTCCAGTTTTCCCTTAGGTCGTACCTAATTAAAATAAGCTCTTTAACTAAATCTAATTATCAAATAACCTAGAATAAGCTCTTTAGATTTAGCGTGACAGTTGCATTATAAATTGGGAAAACATATTAATCTAGTCAATATCCACACAAGCTCTAGTGATTATTTATTTGGAAAAGCTTTGCAAATTCCTTTTAAGAATATCATATCAAATAATAAAAAGTTTACTACAAGTAGTTAATACAACAACTAGCCTCACTGAAAAACCCAAGCATGTACTTCATGTTACACAATTGAAAATAAATTCTAGTCAACACCTTTCTAATCATTATATAGCATCATATCTAATTCAAAGTATTGCAATTCATTTTCTTGTTAAGACATTTCCAAAATATCCTTAATCTTTAAAGCAATTACTTATGATAAAACTAGTTGAAAAACCTAAGTCAATTAATCAAATTCATTTCACAATTTTGTAGTTTGTAAAGTCAATTCAAAATATGATGAATTTACCTTATCACATCTAAAATGCATCATTAATTGGCAATTAAATAAGATATTAAATCATTTCCCCCTATTTCCCATCTAATGCAATTCTTAAAACTCATATAATTTCCACTTCCCTTTGGATAATGGTAACTACATTACACATAAATTTAAATATAAATCTATAAGAAAATTTTGACTAATCATAATTTCAATTAAAACATACCTTCCTTAAACCATAACAAAAACAAAAATTCCATATACCACTACTTATCCTTGTTCTTTGAACGATTTAGAGACTTTATATGATATGTGAGAGAGAATCAAAGAGATATTCAAGATTTGCTACATTATGGTTTACCATCAAAGATGCAGATTCAAACCTTCTACAATGGGCTTAACCAAACAACTCATCAAATGATCGATGTAGTAGCTATTGAAACACTTTATAATAAGCCATTAAAAGCAACCCATGATCTCATCAAAGATATGGCCACTACCTATGGTGTTGTTCTTAAACAAAAACTAGCAAGCCAACAAGATTACATGATGTAGATGAAGTTATAGTATTAGCAAGTTTGGTTGAAGCTCTAAGTAAGAAAATAGTTGGATTGACAAAGAATCTCAGCTAATTCAAGTACTGCAGTGTAAGGTGTGTAGGCTAGGACATCTAAGTCAAAAATGTCACTCACTAGAGGTGACGGTAAATCTAGAGCATATGGCTTATATGGGGAATGCTCCTTGACTCCAAAATAATCCCTATAATAATACTTACAATCCAAGATGGAAGAATCACCCATATATCTCTTAGAGGAATCAATGGCAACTAAGGAATAGCCCTTCACTAGGATTTTATCATCATCTACCTCAAAAAAAGAAGCCAAGCTTGGAAGACCTCATGATTACATTTATTCACAAATTTAAGTCAAAATTTCAAGCTACTAAAACCTCATTAATAAATCAAAAGGCTTCTATTCAGAACTTTGAAAACCTAATTAGTTAGCTGACAAAGGTAATTTTTGAAAGACAATAAGTGAGTTTCCTAGTAATATCGAGACAAATCCTCAAAAACATGTGAAGGAAATCACCTTTAAGATCAAAAAGGAAGTGCACGCTAATAATAAGAGGCAAGGTGAGGAGGAGAATAACAAAAAAAGTCAGGTGAAAGTTAAGGAAGTATAGCATCCTTTGAAAGTTAAGGACTTCTAGCCTACCATCCCATACCCTACTAAGTTGATGAAAGATCATATGGATGCATAGTTTGGAAGATTCCTTGAACTTTTTAAGCAAATTCACATCAACTTAACTTTTGTTGAGGCTCTTTCACAATTTTCTAAGTATGAAAAATTCTTAAAGGATTTGCTATCTAATAATAGAAAATTGGAGGAGTTGGCTATCATGAGACTAAGAGAAGAATGATTGGGAGTTATACAAAACAAATTACATGAGAAGCTTAAAGACTTGGAAGAATTAGTATCCCTTGTTTACTTTGTAATTTGTTAGTAGAAAAGGATTTAGCTAATTTGGGCATTAACATAAATTTTATGCCTAATAAATTGTTTAGGAAATTAAGATTAGGGTAACTAAAATCCTCCAAGATGACCATTTAACTATTCGATAGGTCTGTTGAATATCTTAAGGGTGTTATCAAGGAGATGCTCATTAAATTTGATAAGTTTACTTTCCTAGTTGATGATCCACTTTGAACACACTAGAAAATGAAACCTAACTTTGTACAACTAAATTTGTAGTAGTGGAGAGCAAGGATTATATCCATAAAGAGTATATGTTTAACTTTTATAACGAATAAATAGTGTCTAGGATTGGGGTTTTGGTTGAATTCAATTTAACAAAATAAAGTAAAACTAAACTATTAAAGGCAAATCAAATAAAACTGTAAAAAATTGGTAGAAGTAATCAATTAGTTTTGAATTTAGTTTGCAGTTCAATCTCAACCTTCACACCAATGTGCAGAATGAATTGTTATGTAGTTTTTGTACTCTCTTTGAAACTATTAATCATAGATTAACAATTTTTGTTTATCCAAGTTTTAAATTAGGATGTATCTATATAAAAAAAAGTTTTTTAATTAAGTCAAACTATCAAACAACCTAGAATAAGTTCTCTAAAGTTAGTGTGTAGGGATGGCAATGGGTTTTCAACCCGATCCATATTCGTACTACCCGACCCTAAAAAATGGATATGGATGCTAAAAAATAGATTTTAAATGGATTTTAAATGGATGTTAAAAAATGGATATGGATATGGATTTGGATATGGGTCTAGTAAAAACCCGAACCGATGGATACCCATACCCGATCCGTTTTCAAATAGATTTTTTTTTCAAATAGCAACCGATGGATTAATTGGTAGTTTGGTACATAGTAAGTTAGTAACATATATAATTGTTTGCATGACCCATCGTTATTAAAAGAAACGTAGGAAGTTGAACGTTTACATTATAATTACGTCGATTAATTACAGCCTTGCTGAGTCTCGAACGTTCCAATTCCAAGTTCCAACTCCTAGGTCCTAGCCGCTGCGCTGCCGTAGTGCCGTCTCAAGTCTCAAGTCTCAAGTCTCAACCACAACTCTCAACTCTCAAGCAACGTTGCGCAGCGGTAGTCTCAACTCTCAAGTCTCGAACGTTTGATTAACACAACAACTCTCAACTCTCAACTCTGAAGAAGAAAGCCCTGTTACGTAAACGTTGCATGTGATTAACGCAGTAGCAGTACGCAACCATCAAGTTACTACTTACTAGTCATAACTCATAAGTCTTCATACGACCTTGATCGTCACTCGCAAGTCGCAAGTCACAGAGACACAGACTCACAGCTGGCAACTCGTCGTCTTCGTTATACACGTTAACGCAAGTGACAAGTCCCTACACGTTATTTCACCCACATCGCTGTTGTGAGGTTGGTCACTGGTGGGAGGCTGGTCAGTGGTCGCTGTTGTGAGGCTGGTCAGTGGTCACTGGTGAGTGGTGACTGGTGAGGTAATAATCCGTAGACACTAGACCGTAATCCATTTGTGGCTCCAGTAAAATTAGGTTATTATATTTATTTCTAATTTTATTTGAATGGTGCATCACATTTGTGATTTCTAAGGTCATCCTCAATTCTTCTATTATTTTTTGTCAATTAAAAGCAACAATTTATAGAAAAAGCTCTTAAGAGTTATTATAAGTCCAATTTTTATTTTTAGCTTGTGGAGTATGGAATTACGATTGAAAGTTAGTGTGAAAGGGAATGTATAAATGCAAAATGAATGAGACATTTATATGAACGTAATGTTTGAATATGATGGTATTTTGATATGATTTCTTGGTGGGTTAGGGTAAGAAGTATTTATTTTATATTGTGGGTATCTATGAAGTATGTTTTAATAGATAATTGATATGTTGCATTTCAATAATCACTCTATTTTAATTCTTAGGAAAATTTGATCTTTTTTTAGTTGTTATACCAATGATTTCACGTCATACTTTCTAGAAATTTAACTTATATGAAACATTACATAAGACTTGTGTGTGCTTTTAACAATTAGTCTAATGGAATGTAGGTATTATAGGATTAAATTATTCTTATTTTATCTTAATTTTGTAACCAATATCTTAATTTTGATAGCTAAGTTGAGCATCTACAAAATAATCTGCACATGACAGTAATTCTCAAAATAATCTGCACATGACAGCAACTTCAGAGAACTAAAGAAAAATGTTTAGTGGTGGAAGAAAGCAATCAAAAGAAGTTTTCTTTATAAGTTAGTCAATCAAACCAAATCATTAGAGAGGGTCAAATCAGATAATGATTCAGAATAACACATAAAAAAGTTGATAGTCCCTACCTAACAACAGCTAAATTAAGCATCTACAAAATAATTTGCACATGACAGCAATTAAAGGTCAAGAAGGATTGTAGATGTTATCTGCTAAAAGAAAATTTCTGGTGGTTTTATATGACCTTTGATTTTTTTTGTAAGATGTTTTAAATTAATAAAACACATAAGAGATAATCTCTATTGGTTAAAGCAAATCAATTTTATATTTCACTCCTGAAAAGCCAAGACTTGATAAGTTCACTGAATTAAGTTTTGTTGTTCTGTTATCAACACCGATCTCTACTTCCTTATCCTTGTCCTTTGAGAAGAGAGTCACTTATATGATCTCGGAGCTTACCAAAGCACAATACCCTTACACTAGTTATGCTAATTGCTAAATCCAAGTGAAAAAGGCAAGGGACAAGTGGAAACTAATCATAACTTCGTAAGTAACATAGGAAGGCATCAATACCTGAAAGTCAAGCTTTAGCTAGTTGTCGTCTTCAACCTATGACTCGTAAAACTGATTAATAATGTACAGGTTACTCACTTCAGGATCATATTCATGCGGTGGAGTTCGTATCAATTTTTACTTTGCAATATATTCTCACATGACGGCGAAGTAAACCCTCTGTCAAAGGAAGTTAAAAAATTGAAACCCCAGTTTGAGCTTTCGCAAAGGAAGTCGAATAAGACAAGTGAGACGGCTTCAATAGACATTATTATTTTTTGATTACAAAGGAAAAAGAACAAAAAGATCACAAATGACGGGAGTACACAGTCCCGTTCGCGTCTTGGTGAAGCAGCTCCAGGATGGCTCCCGGAGGCTCGCGAAGAATGAATAGGCCCGGATCGAAGAAACGGGCACAGGCCGTAAGTCTATCAGCACACTGGTTGCCCTCGCGCCCGACGTGACGAAGGACCACCTCCCAGTCCCGAAGTAAGAGCCCTCAAATACCTGCAACCAATAAAAGATCCTCTGTTAGAACCTGCTGGGAAGAGGATAGGATATTAATGACCTCCAAAAAATCGACTTTAAGGACTAGCAGGCGGTAACTCCGGTCCCATGCCAGCATGAGGCCAGACTGGACCCCGCGAAGTTCTGCGGTGAGGGGGGAGCTGCGGTCAAACCGCTGTTGAAATCCACAACACCAATGGCTAAATCGATCTCGAATTAACCTTCTGGTCGACGCCCAATCAGTCCCAGGTGAGACGGCCCCATCTGTATTCAACTTTACCCAGCCTGCCAGGGGCTTAGCCCAACCCACTGGAGACTCCACAGGTATGAGGCGGCACGGGGCTACACAGGACTCCAGAAGCCGAGCTCTACAAATCCACTCAACATAGTCCATAACCAATCGACGACCACCTGTCGGCCAAAGAAAACCAGGCTCGAATAAACATTTGTTACGCCAAGTCCATAAGTACCAACAAGCCACCCCAAAGATCACCGACCATTCAACTTGTTGAAAAGGCCGCATGGTAGTAAGGTTCGTGAGGACTCACTCCCCGGCCTCTTGGTGAAAGAAACTCAGCCCCAACACATCCCGGGAGAACTGGGCCCAAAAGATTCGCACCCGCAGACAATCCCGCATCACATGTATCGAGGTCTCATCAAGCCCACAGTAAGGCATCGGCCTTAATAGATGGTTTTGATTTCTAATAGATGGTTTTCTATATTGTTCTTCCTATGTACTTTAAAGTTTAAAGTTTAAACCGAATCGAATTCCTGTTATGTAAGTACCGGACATCACTTTTGGAAAACCACTGTGATTGGACACCGTAGGTTTTGACTTCTAAACCATCCAAATGGCAAGAACAATTCATCCATAACCATAACCGCGTAATCTGACTCTTGTTTTCAACGTCTCAACTCACTCAATTTTGGACTTAATCACAATCATTCTCTTCTGTGATTTAACCAATAGCCGGCGTAATAAGGACGATTCAATCTGCAAATAAGCTTCGAAAGACACTCGCATAAGAACAACACTCAAAACGCGGTCTTACATTGCTATTATCTCCCATGTGATCCTCCCAATGACTGCTATTTATAAGTTTCGACGACCCTTTTGAGCATTTTCTCAAATTCCTATAGCAGTCATGGCTGGTGGTGGCTCCGCCGGTGATAGGTCATTGCAGGAAACCCCGACATGGGCGGTGGCTGCAGTTTGCGCAGTGTTCGTCATCATTTCTGTTCTCATAGAACGTGGGATTCATGCACTTGGAAATGTGTGTTTATGATTGTTAACAAGAACATGGTTTAGTTAGTTTCTGAATCTTTTCATGTCTCAGTCTCACACTTTCTTTCGTTACAGTGGTTCAAGAAACGCCAGCAGAAGGCTATGATCGAAGCTCTGGAAAAGATCAAATCTGGTCAGTTCAGCTTCAAACATCACGTTACATTACTGTGTATCTAAGGTGTTTCTGATCAGTTGTGTTTGATGATGAATATTACATCTGTGATGTTGCAGAGCTTATGATCTTAGGATTCATTTCGCTGCTACTCACTGTGGGTACCAGGTTTATTCCTGAGATATGCATCTCTGAGAAATATTTGCGCTCGATGCTTCCTTGCAAGTATTCAGATGGTTACAAGAACAAAGATGGTAATGATGGCAAAGACTCTGGAGGTGATCGCCGGAGGTTGCTTTCGATTTCCGGCAATGGATTACCTCACAGAGTTTTAGCAGCAGCTAGTGGGTCCGGTTCGTGTGGGAAACCGGTAATGGATCGTCACCTCTTGCAGGAACTACGATCAAAACCATGAAACTGGAATCTGTTTAAGCTTATGGATTTTTATTTTCACGGTTTCAGGGTGAAATGTCGTTGATCACTCAGTCTGGAGTTCATCAACTTCACATATTCATATTTGTTCTTGCCTTGCTTCATGTTCTTTACAGTGTCATGACCATGGCCCTTGGGAAAGCAAAAGTAAGTTTCTGTTTAACATCTATCAGAAAAAAAAAAGAGAAGGAACCAGCCATGATCATGATCATGATCAAGATCTTCTTTGTTTGGTGGTGATGATCAGATGAAGAAATGGAAGTCCTGGGAATTGGAAACTGGATCCTTGGAGTATGAATATTCAAATGGTGATTGTTCTTACTCTTGTCAGGAAACAATCATTGCCCTTTGCCTCTTCTCTTGTTTTCTCCTTGCGATTGTTCTTGTTTTTTATTTCTGCAGACCCGACAAGATTCAGATTCGCTCATCAAACTTCATTCGCAAAGCGTCACTCTGGGATATCAGCACTTCCTGGAATCAAATGGATTGTAAGCCTGCAATCATTAACAAGAATTTGCCTGAATCATGTTCTGAATTCAGATAACGATCTGACATGTTCTTTGAATAACTTGGCAGGTCGCATTCTTCAGGCAGTTCTTTGGATCAGTATCAAAGGTGGATTACTTGACTATCAGAAATGGATTTATCAAAGTAAGTCGTCCCCGATATTCACTAATCACCGATCCAAAACTGTTTCGATGTTCCTGAACTATCCTTACTAATATTCTGATTCAACAGGCACATTTTGCTCCCAATAGCAAATTTGACTTCCATAGTTACATCAAGAGATGTATGGAAGATGACTTCAAGGTGGTTGTGGGTATTAGGTCTGTTATGTAGCTTATGTCAAGGTTTCCTCATTGCAGTTGAATCAAAGTCCCTGATGAGTTATTTCTTATTCTTATATCTTGCAGCATCCCTCTATGGCTTTTGGCACTCTTCTTTCTGCTCATGAATGTCTACAGTAAATCTCGTTAACTTTCTCAAGAACACAATTGAATTGATTGCTGCTATACTCATAGTTTAAATTGCAGGATGGCACACACTCTCTTGGTTGGTAGCTCTACCTCTCGTAGTAAGTACACCAGGAAGATTTTTCACGTTACAGATTTGTTTGCTTTTATTTATATTTTTAATTTTCAAAATTTTTTATGAAAGTGTCTCATTTTCTTTCATTTCTTTCTGCAGATTCTTCTGATGGTGGGTACTAAGCTTGAAATGGTTATAATGGAGATGGCTAAAAAGTTTCAAGAGAAGAGTTCAGTTGTTTTAGGGGCACCACTGGTTGAACCAAACAACAAGTACTTCTGGTTCAACAGACCTCACTGGATTCTCCTGTTAATTCACTACACTCTGTTCCTGGTGGGGCTATTTCAAACTTCTGTTCTGCAGATTTATCAGAGCTTTTTTGCTGTTTTTCTTCATCTGAATGTTGTGTTTTTGAACTGTAAATTCTGCAGAATGCATTCCAAATGTCGTTTTTCTTGTGGACATTGGTCAGTTTATCTTGAAAACCAAATCATTTCCATGAAACTTTCCTACTGTTTCTTAAAGATCTAATCTCTTTTGTGCAGTATGAATTTGGGTTGAAGTCTTGCTTCCATGAAAACTTGGGATTGATCTTGGCTCGAGTTTTGGTGGGGTTGGCTCTTCAATTCCTGTGTAGCTATATAACCTTCCCTCTCTATTCTTTGGTCACACAGGTGAGCACTCAAAAATAAATTTTCTTTTTTATTTTTTATAAGATAAAAGATACAGAATTTTCGTATAAATTAAAAAATTAAAAATTTTAATTTAATTAAAAAATTTCCAAAAAATATTTATATATTAATAACTACAAAAAATACCCTTCATTATATATGTAATCAATTAAATATAGGGATGACACTTGGCCTAGAATTCTAGCTCAAATCAAGTTCAGGGTTAGATTGCTCGAACTGAGTCTGATCTAATGCTCTATAATTATAAGAAAAATAGCCTAGTTTTTTTTTTATTTTTAACCTTAAAGAATTTAAAAAATTAGGCTTGTTTGAGTCAAGTCAGGCTAGGGCTTAAGCTCAGGTTCGGTATAGGTTCAACTCAACCCATTTTTATCCCTACTTATATGACGATTTAACTCAACTTTTAAATTTGAATTAATTAATTTAAATTTGATTCAAATTAATAATTTATTATAAAATAATGAATTTTGATAATTTAAAAAATTATAAAGATTTTTTTGAAATATTTAATTTTTTATTTTTAAAAAGTTTCTTATATCTTTTATTCTTTTTCTAAAATTAAAAACAAAACCTTTAACTTCTTCAACAGATGGGTTCTCATATGAAACAAGCAATCTTCGAAGAGCAAACATCAAAAGCTCTCTTGAAATGGCGGAAAGCGGCCAAGGAAAAGAAGAAGATGATTAAGAAGAGTGAAGGCGGAGGAGGAGGAAGTACTCATCCAGGATTGACAAGTGGTGAAACTACCCCTAGTACAGGTTCCTCACCTATACATTTGCTCCACAATTTCAAGACCGGGTCGAGTCAGGTTGAAGTGGAAAGTGTATACAACACTTCTCCTCCGTACTACTTATCGGACAATGACGAGTTATCGGAATTTGGTGCATCTAGTCACAATAGGAACGGATCAAGAGACCGTGACGAAGAGCAGGATCATCCTCTGCAATCAGAAGACGGAGATGGACATGGTGATTTTTCTTTTGGAAGAGTGTGACTTATGGTGAAAGAAACTTTATTGTTCTTGTATATGTATGAATTGAGCACTTTCAGGTTCCTGATGATGATTTGATTACGTTCTTATGATTTACTTTATGTCTATTATTTCAATAATAACTTATCAAACTGAATATGAGGAAACAAAACTGTTTTTTTTAATGAGAGAATAACTATTGTCTCGAAGAATAATGATCCAAGACACAGTCAGGCAAATCGACTCAAACATGAAAGCGACTATGGAGAACAGACGCCTTAGCAAGAGAGTAGGCTCCCCTATTCTCCGAGCGTCTAATACAAGAAATAGAGATATTGTCCATAATGCCTAAAATATCCTTACAATCCGAAATTATAAGACCAGAATAGGAAAAATCCAAAGAACTGGAGTTCAAAGCATGGATAAGGAGCTAAGTGGGCTCCCCTATTCCGCGAGCGCCTAATCCAAGAAACAAAGATATTGTTCCCAGTGCATAAAATATCCTTACAATCCAAAATTATAAAACCAAAATATGAAAAATCCAAAGAACTGGAGTTCAAAGCATGGATAAGGAGTTGACTATCAGTAAAAATAGAACCAGCTTGTAGCATACCATCACGAGCAAACAGCAAGCACTACCGAAGAGCTAGCGCCTCCGTCGTCGCGGGACCTCCATTGCTTTCATCGTAGCCAGAAAGTGCCAACGAAAAATAGCCTTCTCCATCCTCAAACAAAATGCCAAAACCAAGGAAGCTAGCATTTGCAAATATCGAGCCATCAATGAAAGCCAGCCAGCTAGAGGATGGTGTCGATACTGTTGCTATCCGAAAATACAACGGCAGACTGGGAGCAACATTATGAGGAGTTCCAACGAATAGTAGCTCCTTGAAGTCCGAATAATAAGAACTAGCTTGGGTGTAAATGTGTTGTGGTGTAACTCGTTTATCATGCCATAGTTTTTCGTTCCTTGCTGACCATAGCTTCCATGCTTAGATGCCAACTCTAACGGCACGATCTCTTCTTGTTGTCTCAATAACATAGGCAAAAAGGTCCTAAAAGGATGACAAAGAGGATATTAGAAACAATCCCGCTAACCTCCATAACTCCATAGCCATAGGATATGCTTCATGGATTCATTTTCATAGCAAAACAAGCATTTTAAGTCAACATCCTCTCCTCGTTGTTGCAAATTATCTTTAGATGGTAACACTCCATGAAAACACCGTCATAAGAAATCACGAACTATTGGAGGTACATCAAGAGACTGGATTTTCTTCCATACAATTCTATTGAAGCAACAAATAATTTGTTATTCGGTTATCATATTGATGGGTTGGACTTTATTTTTATTCTCTTTTGTCGGGTAGCAAAGTTTGTTTTAGAGTCAGTTAGAAAAGCAATATAAAATGATGTTGTACACCTTTTTGATGTACGAAATGAAGGTAACACATTTCTTCTTTCCCTTTTACTTTTTCCATCCTAGTTTTGAACATGGTATCAGAGCCAGCAAAACCCTCGATTTCTTTTCTCTTTCAGTCATTTCTTGTTAATATCCTTCATTCCTCTGTCATATTTCGTTATGGCATTTCAACAAACACCTTCACCGCTAGACTTCAACCATCCCCTGTTCCTTCATCCGTCTGACACTCCCGGAGCTATGCTTGTTTCCCATCAGCTTGTTGGCATCGACAACTACAGTGTTTGGAGCATATCGATGCGGATTGCTCTCTTAGCCAAAAATAAACTTGGCTTCGTCGATGGTACGTGCAAAAGGGAAGCTTACCCAGATGAGCTCCACTCTTATTGGGATCGCTGTAATGCGATAGTCCTGTCTTGGCTGCTAAACACCGTCTCCAAAGATCTCTCCGCTGGTATAGTTTTTGTTTCTAACGCCGCTGCCATTTGGTTGGATCTAAAGGAACGTTTTGACAAAGTCGACGGTTCTCGAATTTTTTATCTTCATCAGACCATTTCCTCTCATACTTAGGGAACATCTTCGATCTCTGATTATTACACCAAGCTTCGCCTTCTGTGGGATGAGTACGATACTCTTGTTCCAATCACCACCTGCGATTGTGACAGCTCTCGGAAAAATTCTTCTCATCATCTTCAGCAACGACTGTTTCAGCTCTTGATAGGTTTAAACGATTCTTACTCGGCTGTTCGTAGCCAGCTCTTACTGATGCAGCCACTACCGACTGTTAATCAGGCTTACTCAATGTTACATCAAGAGGAATCCCAACGTAAGTTATCCTCTTCCTTCATCACTGCCTCGGAGCCTACTGCCTTTTTTTCTTCTTCGTCTCAGAAAGGTTCCAATAAGAAATTTAATGGACGATGTGATCATTGCCATGTTGAAGGCCACAAGCGTGAAACATGCTATAGGCTGATTGGGTTCCCACCTGATTTTAAATTCACAAAGAAGAAGCAGGTTGCAAACAATGTTGTTTCTTCTGAGATTGCTGTTGATTCAGCTTCTGGTACTATCACGGATCCCATATCACCAAGTTTGACTGCTGCACAATATCAGCAACTTCTTCAGCTCTTACAGAAAGAACCAACAATTTCCGCAAATGTAAACATGGCAGGTATAGCTTCATCTTCTGCCACACAGAAATTTGGTTGGATCCTTGACATGGGGGCCACCAACCACATGACTTTTGACTTTCTTAATTTGAATGATTCTGTTGTATCTGCATCTAATCATTCTTGTGTTCAATTGCCTAATGGTAGGTCAGCCTCAGTCACTCATATTGGCAACCATAAGCTCTCTCCATCTCATACACTTACCAATGTCCTATATATCCCTGATTTTCATTACAACTTGATCTCAATTTCCAAACTGACCAAAGATATTAACTGTGCAATGTTTTTTTTCCAACTCAGTGTGTTTTGCAAGACCTTTGTAGTGGGAGGATGATGGGGATTGGTAAGGAGCATGGAGGCCTCTACTTTCTTCAAGAGTTTGGAGCATCATCCACCTACCCGACTACTGCTGTGAACACCAAAATTCCTTATTCCATTAGTTCTCTTATGTCTTTCCAGCATTCACCTAATGTATGGCATGCTCGGCTTGGCCACACCTCTGTATCCAAAATGAAAAAAAATCAATGAATTACATTCTGTTTTGCATGAGCAACATGATCTTCATTCTTGTCCTGTTTGTCCTTTAGCCAAGCAATCTAAACTTCCATTCACTGATAGCATGTCAAGAGCACCATGTCCATTTCATTTGACACACATTGACCTATGGGGACCCTATCGCATCTCAACCCACAGTGGCCACCGATGCTTCCTAACCATTGTAGATGACTATACCCAAATGACCTGGATCTACTTGTTACAATCCAAACATGACACATGCACCACTCTAAAACATTTTCTTACCCTTGTCCAAAACCAATTCTCAACCTCTGTTAAGCTTGTTAGAAGTGACAATGGGACTGAGTTTTTTAATCAGGAATGTACCGCACTTTTCAATACCCTTGGGATAGTTCACCAAAGTTCTTGTGTCGATACCCCCCAGCAGAATGGGGTACCAGAAAGGAAACATAAACATTTACTTGAAACTGCTAGAGCCTTAAAATTTCATTCAAATTTACCTTCTAAGTTTTGGGGGGAAAGCATTTTAGCTGCCTGCTACATTATCAACCGTTTTCCATCCTCAGTCTTGTCATGGAAATCACCTTTTGAGATGTTACATAAGAAGCCACCACCACTACACCACCTCAGAGTCTTTGGCTACCTTTGCTATGCTAATGTTCCATATTATCATGATAAATTCTCCCTAAAGACAATCCCATCTGTTTTCTTAGGTTACTCTCTTGTCCAAAAAGGATATGTGTTACTATACCTTCACACCAAAAAGTTGTTTGACAACCGAAATGTGGTCTTCCATGAACACATATTTCCCTTCAAAGTCAAACCTTCCGAGCAACCTATGTTCCCTGTTACAAGCTTTGGTCACATCGAAGATCATGACTACTTGAACATTCCAGTAGAAATTACCTCACCACAACAAAATTCAACCTCTTCCGCACCTCCACCACCTCCTGCCCCTCTCAACCTCGCTCCATCCCATAACCTTCAATCACATGCACCTGATCCGCCACCTTTCACCTTTGACACTGCCTCATTTCCACCTCTTTCACCAGCCACCACAAGGAGATCAAGCAAAATTTCATATCCACCAGCATGGCATAAGGATTATCATTTCACCAAACCCCCATTAGCATCATCCTCTTGATGGGTGTCGAATCCACCAAAAATAATTCCCAAACATCAAACAAATATAAATTGCGTACAGTGGTAAATGGTCGATCCACAGGGAATGGAATAAATTGATTCTATTCAAATGCCAAAGAACGAATGAAATTAATTAAAAAGGGGTTTTGAAGTTTTCGACTAAAACTACTAATTAAACTAAGCACTGATAATTTATAAACTCAATTAATAAAACAATGACTACGATTCAACTAACAAAGAACGCAGATAAAATTGATTAACTCAAATAACGACAACTTAGTCAGGAAATTCCTAATTATTATGCATAGACCGCGATCATCGACTCAAATATTTTCTCTGGTTTAATAATAGGTTAGCTATGGTTACCAACTACCTCTGGCTCCCTCGTTTCTTCTTAATTTTAGAACAATCAAAGA
>JAOTIZ010000002.1:28558763-28569044 GCA_027123425.1 Erythroxylum panamense | reverse complement strand
CGCCTCTCACCACTGAACTACGTAGCCCAGTGGTGTGATGCGTGCGTCTCAACGCATCAAAACCCTGAAGTCACAGGTTCGACTCCCGCTGCCCCCAAGGGATGCGCAGCGCCCCCTACGGGATGTGGGTGTGACCAAAAGGGACAATACCTGGCCGGTGAGGCTCCCAGCCCCAAACCAGATTCAATTACATAATTCGAAAGAAATATGTTTTAAAACTAAGGCACATATTTAATAAGAATTTAAAGTAGAATTTTATTTGTTGAACTATAATTTGTTGAATAATAAGAGCACTAAAGGGTTATCGTATTAAAGACTTAGAGATAACATATTCGCATATGCCTAACTTTTTGAAAGCATTTTAATTTAGTGCCTAAATTTTAAAATTTTTAATTTATTTTAAAGCTTACAAAACTTGTAGTACACAAGTCAAAGCATTTCTTATATTAGTAATTTGCTAATATGCTAATGGACTATGCTTTTATGGAGACTTAGACGTATTACGTTACTTTAATTTTAAGATCGACCATAACTTTTTTCCTTATGAATCATCACTCTTCTCAAAATTTTTATCCTTAATTTATTATGAGCAATCTTTTTTGTTGTTTCTTAGTAATTCACGAAATTTTATTTTTTATGAAGTATAGTTGCATTTAAAAATATGTGGATTTTCTCCTCTACCTTGGTACATAATGAGCAAATGGAGGGAATATTAAGGAATTTGCTAATTCTATCACTTGTGGGGGAATTTACCTTTAATGCAAGCCATATTATGAAGGCAACTTTAGGATTATGTTAAGAGAACCACCTTAACTTGTAACATTTAATCCGTATAGCTGGTGATCTCAAGAGTTTACAAAAGTCATTATTAAAGTTTCCATATATATTTAGGACCAAACTACCTTTTGCTGCTCTTTTGAGTTGGGCCATTTGTTGAGAATTGAGGTGGTTAATAGGCTTTTAGGCAAACTCCTAATGCGATCATCTCTTGTTTATATCACATCTTCTACTGTGGCATTGCTTAGGATAATGTTGCGCAAGGAATTTAGTTTATGATTGTTCTTTAAGGGACCAATGTTTAGCCAATGATCATCCCAAAAGCTTATGGACTTCCATTACTAACCCTAGTTTTAATGGGACCTTTGGTAATTATCAAGAGCTTCAAGATTTGTGATAGAGTTCATGATAGGTTTAGAATATCATACGTTTTTTGGATGCTTAAATGTGTTTTTAATTATTTTTTAAGATAATTATCATGTATATAGGCTTAGAATCATTTTTATTTTTAGTGATTGTATGTGTTATAAGTGCTTATTTGGTTTACAGTAAGAATTTAATTTTAATTTTATGTTTTAAGAGTTGTTTAATGTGTTTGTGAGTGTTTGAAACCAAGAAATTATAGAATGGAGAAGGTATTGGATGTATGCAAGTTGGCACAATCATGCATGGCGAAGCTAAGAAATGTTGCATAGTTCTCTGTCATAATTATGACACCATGCACAATCGTGATAAAGAAGGAGGATTCAGGCAAGTCACGATCATGTTAATGCATGCTGAATGCACCACAAAATAAACCTAACTCTGCATAACTAATTTTGTAGCAGTCGTGAGTAAGGATCGTATCCACAAGTTCTTATAGCTTTTGCAATGAAGGAAATCAGTTTTTAGAAATTGGGTTGGTTGGATGCAAATAACAAAATAAAGGAAAATTGAACTAAGGAAAATAAATCAAATTAAATAGCATCAAAATGTGAAAATTCATGAATGAGTTTAGAATCCAATTCGAGGTTCAATCTCAACCTATGCACAAATAAACATATTTCATTGTCTTGTTATTCTCGTACCTCTCTTAGAAAATATTAATTGTAGGTTAACAACAAGTTCTGTTAAACCTGATTTTCCTTAAGTCGTATTTAATTAAAACAAGCTATTTAAATAAACCTACCTATCGAACAATCTAGAACAAGCTCTCTAGATTTAATGGGACAGTCGCATTAAGAACTGGGAATATAGATTAATCTAGGCAACAACCATACAAGCTCGGATCATTTAACCTATATTACATTATCCTTACGGAATGTCATGATCATGAACAGTATTTGAGTGCATCCATAAATACATCTTATTTAAACACATTTTTCAAGTCTACCTCTAAATTGCTCAGTTTCCAAAGGTGATGAATGTTGAATGATCGTAAGTTGCAGTGTTGAATGTTGAATTCTTACTATGGTTTTTGAAAGTGGTTCATCTTTGCTTATGACTATATATTCTTAGAACATGTGGGAAATAAGTAATGTTTTGGGGCCTACGATTTTGAATATGATGTTTTGTCTAAGGACGGTCAAAAGTTGAGTGTGAGAGAAATTGATATGTGCTTAATTGATTATACATTTATTCCATAACACTTAGTGATTAATGATATGAAAATGTTTAAGACATTCATGTGAGTTCAAATTTGGTTTTAGGTTCAACTTGGAAGCAAAAGAACTAAAGTGAGTTGAAAGCACAATCTTTGAGTTGTCTTTTTGAGATTCACACTCACTTGTCTCCATGGAACAAGAAGAAGAAGGATTAGAGTAAGAGAAAACAAGAAAATGCATAAAGATGAAGAGTGTACATTATAGAAAGTTAAGTGAAGTCATGAGAATGCAAATCACAGCCATGACACAAAGTGTCATGGGCTTGATTAATGATGCACGGCCATGACACAACATGTAATAGTTGTGACTCACCTTACATTGGTGTGACTCAAATAGTCACACCTATGATTTAAAGTCACGCCTATGATTCAACATATCATGGTCGTGACTTTTATACATATGCTGCCCGAAACCCTAGTTTTTAATATAAATAGACATGTGATGGCAGAGAGACGATGAAATGTTTTGGTATGTTCATTTTGGAACTGAGAGGGCACTTTGGGAGACAACAATGAAGAGGGCAATGGAAGCTCTCAACCATGAGAGACCCATGGAGGGGTAGACATCTCGACGCAGATTCAGAGATGCAATCGACGCCAACGATCGGTTTAAGCATTTCTTTCATTGTTTGTTGTTCTTTCTCTTACGAATTGCTTATGTTATCATATGTTTATTGTTTAGGTCTTGTGTAAGAATGATTGAATGCTATACTTGGTTATTTTTACGTAAGAACTCATTGCTAGCGATTAATGGTTTTTTCGATTAATTCGTAGCGATTAATGATTTATAATCATTAGGGATAACATAACCTAGGTTAAATAATCCAAGCTTATGTGATTATTGCTTATATTGGTTTGTTTTTCTCACTCGTAAGGCAGCTATCTAATTAAACTTAGCAAGTGTCTCCTAGGTTATTTGATAGCTAGGGTTAATTAACGAGCTCTTCTTAATTAACTATGACCTAAGAAAAAATTGAGATTAACAAAGTTTATTGTTAATCTACGATCAATAGTTCAAGAAGAGGTAAAAGAACAACAAATCAATGAAATATGTTTAATTAGAGTTTAGGTTGAGATTAAACCAAAGAATCAGCTCCCTAACTAATTCATCACTTTTCATCATTTTTACATGTTTTCTTTTATTTTTTGTGTTAGTCTAGTTTTGTTTTATTTTCTTATTAAACCAAAAACCCCCAAAACCTAAACATTAATTATTTTCGTTTCATAAACTTAACATATTCTATGTGGAACCGACCTAGACTCACCACTACTACAATAGTAGGTCTAGTTTATTGTAACTAGCATTATGACGCGCTACTGTCAATACTAAAGACTGATTTGAATTAAAATAAATAATTAAACTTGAAATAACTAATAAAACGAAACAAGTAAATAATTAAACTACCAATAAAATAAGGTTGATCAAAGTTAAAGATAGGAATTATTGTATCCTTGTTTTGTCTTCCCTTTATCTTGTAGATCCATTATGCTCAATTCTAGATATCTTAAGGTTTTGATCAATGTCTCTCAAAATCTAATTAAGTAATCCTAATTGAATTCAATAATAATAGAATTGTAATCTCTCAATTTAGAAGACTACTCCTAACTATTCAATTAGATTTCAAGCAATCCTGAAGATAATTAATTCACAATTAAGATCTCTCTTCAATTGTTAATTAATTTGATAATTTTAGGTCTATTAAGCTACCAACTCTCATTGTGGACCTTAAAACATGTAACTTGATTCTCTCTCTCAATTTATTACCAAGTATACACATAACAATTATCACAAAGCATTGATAGATGTATTGAATTTAATAAAAATAAAGTTCAACAAAACAATTTAAGAACAATCCCTAATATGGATTTAAAAACCCATAATCATGTTAAATATCATAATAATCCAAATAAACTCCAAAACAATGAAAGTAAAAAAAAAAGAGAAAAAGAAAGAAAAACTAGTTAGAGTCTTGATCTGGAAATATGGAACTCTCTGAAGGTCTCGTAATGTCTCCCGTTATCTCCTTTGAATCAAGTGGTTGCTGCCTTTTTTGATGTTTTTCTTGTATTTAAATAGCACTTGAGGTTTCTAGGGTTGTTTATAGGATTTTCCTGCTTAATTCAATTCCAAAAATAGCCCTAAAACATCAAAAATAAAAAATTCTCGTCAGCTAGAAACACCATTCCCATGACGGTGCCTTCGAGACTTGTCCTTTTTTGTCACGATCGTGCATAATGCCACAATTGTGACAAAGGCTCCATGCACGTCAACCTTATGATCGTGACTAGCCTCTAGGCATTAAGATCTTCTCTTTTCTTCACATTCTTGTTTTCATAGAAACATAAAATTAAGATCAAGTTCTTACTATAAACCAATCAAACAATTAGAACACATATAAGCATTAACAAGAACATATTTCTAAGCCTATACACATGATAATCATCTAAGAAAACAATTAAAAACACAGTTAAACACCTAAAAAAACATATCAACCATATACAATATTAAGGAGCAACTATGGACCAATTTCAACAACTTAAATTTTTCCGACATTATTGCAACTAGATGGGGTTTGGTTTAAAGCTAAGCGAATTATTCAATTGTAAATGTCTTGGTTCTTTAATAGTTTCATAAACATTTCAGCTATTAATGAGATCTAATGTCATTAGATCAATTGATTTTGTAAGGCCACGCCTCCATTTTCGAAATACAATTTATTTAATTTTCAAACAAAAATCCATCTTGAGAGGCGCATTCTCGTGCTTTATACTACTAACTTTCAGTTCATATAACAACACTTATGCTTTGGCTAACTTATTTTCCATTTTCTTATTTTCTTTCATACATGAATCTAACACTTTTAGTTTCCTTGCACTTAGAGAGTAATGTTTTGTCAGGCTAAGTGAGGTTTGGTTTTGTTAATAACAAAATAAATTTGTACTAATCAATTTTTTTGTGATATTAGAAACTCAATTATCATAGGATCAAATAAATTATGAAAGATAAAATTCAATGGAAAGAAGCGATCAAAAGAGCGAGTAATTAAAAGATGAACAAAATGAGCAAAGCGAAATATAAATAAAATTCAATAGAGCTTTGAAATCATTCCATATGTATCAAATCATTATAATTTTTTTATAACCTTCTCTTAATTAGCACTACAGTCTAAGAGCTGCTTGATTCTGTTTTTTTTTTTAATTTTGACTTTGATTGTTGATATGACTTTTGAAGTTTAACTTAACCTATATGAGAGATGGGTTGATCTATGTTAGGTCTACATAGCCTATGTTAGGAAAATGGGTTACAGAGAAGTAAAAAAGTGAGGCGATTGATAGTGGCGTCTTTGCTGCAAGTCCTGATGGAGCTAGGAAGAGAAGAAAGTGAGCTTTTATGTTACTAAGCAAGATTGAGCTCCCGAAAATGTTCAACAGAAAAATTACAAATGGTTCCATAAAATCTTATCTTAATGTACAAAACAAAGGGGCCCTGCCACAACATTGAAACACCCTATGGCAAGTTAGTTTCTAGACATGCAAATGAAGTAATTACCAAAGCAGAAATGTATAGACAATATTATAAATCTGGAATTCAAGAGGGAGATGGCTCTGCTCCGTCATGGAGTGCACAACATACAGTGGCTTTGTGATGACCTTGATATACCCTAATGTCTTCGCCTGTAGACATAGACCACAGTCTCGCAGTTGTATCCGAAGAAGCTGTGCGGAAAAGAAGCAAAAAGCATTTCAGGAAATACGTCAGTGCAATATGATGGTTTCTAATGCAGCATGCAAAACCTGCCACCAAAGGATGTGAATGAAGAAAAGAAAGAGAAACAACCAGCTAGTCCTGTGAAAGTAATATCAATATTTGCTGCCTCAACAAAAATAACATCTTTTCCAATAATATCAGTCCCTTTAGGTCTTCCTAAAAATTGAACTACTTAGAAAATCATGCAGAGCACCTGTTATAATGTAGGCACCATCAACAGAGAAAACACAGTCCCAGACCCAGCGTTGATGACCTAAGACAACATCAAAAATTGAGATAAGCTTCGCTACATTTTGACAAATCTATCTCATATTTCACTTTCCTACCGGTTAGTGTTTTCTCCAACGTGAAACCATCAACATTCCATATCTTGACAGTACGATCAGATGATGCAGTAGCCAGATATCTAACAAGTAATGTTGATCATATAGTCAGACATCTCACAGCAGCTAGGCAACTGGGGAAGCACAACAGACAAATATAAACAAAAAGCTTTACTATTACAAGGAAGCAAAACCTGTGGGGTTCACAAAACTCCGGCGAAAGAAGACATTTAAGAATGTATCCATCATGAGCTTGCAGCTTATGAAGCGGCTCAAAATTGGTCATTGTCTGCAAGATAATAATTTGAGGAGATGACAATGCAGCCAAATTTCACACAAGTATTGCCAGACTGTCCCATATCAGTAACTACCTGAGTCCCACGGAGCAAGCGCCAAACATAGCAAGTTCCGTGATTATTAGCAGCAACTACCAAGCTCCCATCCCACATCACTGTTAGAGATCTCACGGCTGTATCCACCTCTGGTACCTGGGTATACAGTCTCAATATCCCTAGATAGACATCTAAAATTTGCAACATCAGTTATACAAGTACTGAAAACAATCAAATCATACCAATTCACAGCTGCAAGAATTTGCAGTCAAATCCCAAACACGAATATTTCCATTCTGGTCACCAGATATCAGCTCAGTCTGCCAAAAACAGAGATGTTGGTTCCCAGAAGTAAGGTTATATTAAACTGTTATGTTTGGAGATGGCAAGTACACAGACACCCTTGCTAATTATACTCAAAACAAGGTGAACAATCAAACCTGGGTGATGTTAAATATACACAGATAGACAACCAGTTTCAATTAGAGATAGGAAGGAAAGATAGATCATACACCAAATAAACATTCGTCTTAGGGACTAGCAAACAGGAGATACCAATGGATGTCAACTCAAGTTCTGAATCTTGAGACACTGGAAGTTCCTAACGTACTCAATATTAATCACAAACCTTAAGATAATCTAATTATCAAAAATAACTTCTTAAAAGAAGCGAAAGGAAAAATGAATACCTAAAAAAAATTTAGTAATGTAGAATGAATAGTAATGTCAATCGTGTGGAGAATAGTGATATGTAGGAGTAATGCCAATCTGTTGCTCATGTATCACTGTGTGTAAAACCATGGGTACCAACTAGCAGAACTCTTTTTTTGGTTCACTTGGCAGCTTCTGAAATGATAGAATGACATATACCCACAACCTTTACTACCCACAGCTTCATATTTAGAAATCAAACAGATTGACTATGTTATTAAAACTAAGAATTTACCATCTAGGACTTGAGTTGTGGCTCGCATTATTATCGAGAGGATGCTTTACACCAAAGCTTCTGACAAAGGGGACTTTTTCACGTAGGGCTACAACCAGATGAATTGATGGCCTAAGCCTTTCGTTAACTTGGTCCTGCCTAGTCAATATTGTATGACGAAAAGCTAGGTATAAATGACTTTTTTCCATATAGTCAAATAAAAGTGCCTGTCCGTGGACATGGTCACACTTGCTGAATCGCCTTAAGTTTCATTTTACTTTAAACTCGCTATTTATGTGTGTGTATTTGCTATTTTCACTTAGACTAGGAAGCAGAGTTGTACAAATTCATTTTCAAACGTAGAAAGAACTAGGAATAAGCAACCTCACACTCATGAAAAATACACCATGAACTACAAATTGCAATAATTTCATAATCCATTCAACCAGTTAAAATTTCTTGACTCGAAATGAAGAAAAGAAAAGGGATTTTGCTATTTCTCTCCTTAATTTTTCAATCTACCTCACGTATACTTCAAGAATCTAAGAGCTAATAGATTCACACTAACCAGAAAGGATTTGCATTTGATTCTAGCTATTACAGATTACACATTGCAAAGCTAACCTGATTTGGGTGCAATACAACAGTATTGACAGCAGCACGACTTTCATACTCCCTCTGACAGCCAGGTGCCCTGCATTTGGGTCATCGTCAAAACATCAAAGAATGATATAGAAAAGCAACATCCATAACAGAAGAAGGTAAAAGGTTATGTGCAACATTCAAACCAGTAGCGTGGAAAATTTACCTCAAATCCCAAATCTTTACTGTGCCATCTTCAGACCCTGAATACATCCAGTTACCATCACATTGGAAGCCCACAGCCATAACGTTGTTTGTATGCGAGTCATAGCTCATGACCTGCAATGCAAACACACATCAATTGCTCTAGAGCGAAATGATGTAGTTTATGAAAGGAAATTTCGCAAAAAAGGGCGTGAGAGGTAATACATGTTGAGGACTATTAGAGTTGACATCAAACAAACGAATGTTAGGATTACCAGCTGCTGCCAGATACCGCTTATCTGGGGTTATCTCAAGTCGATTTACTTGCTGCAAACATCACATGGACCACGCAATGAAGCAAGATCATTAAAAAAAAAAGAGAGAAACTAGCAAGCAAAAACTAATTGTGCCATACTCGACTTATCCATCACTAAAGACAGAAGCAGAAAAGCAATGAAGCAATACCGAATCTGGGTGTTGAATTGTACGATAGCAACGGCCACTTTTGGCTTCCCAGAACCTGATAGTGTGATCATAGCTAGCTGTCGCAAGAATCACTGACGGTTGTGACATCAAAAAGAAAAAAAAAGAAATGGAAGAATATACAGAAATGAAGAGGGTAGGAAGAAACTTAAAGCTTTCTGGGTAACACAGATGATTCTAAACTTAAAGCTTTCTGGGTCACAGATGATTCTAAGGGGTTGGGCTCTTTTATGTTATTAAAACCTGCTAGAAGGAGAAATCAGCCTGGACTATGCTCTTCAATCGGGTTTGAGGGAATATGTAAGCTAAGGAAACCTAAAGAGAATAGGATAGGAAACAAGCTGAAGCTGATAGCAACATGTTTCAGGATCTTCGAGACTGTTTACGGACTCGGCTGCGAAGAAGGGTATCGTGCTTCCAAAAGCGGCTTCAGGTCAGCCGAGGGAATTGTATTGAGGAGAATTATAATTAGAGAAAATTAAATATTGTCATGATTTTGAGAAGAGACTCCTCCATGGATCTTAATTTTTTTTAATAGTAAATCTTAATGTTATATCATAATTTAATTTAATTGTTTTTAAAATATTCAGAATTAAAATTTAATATTTTAATAATATTTAATTCAACAACTCGTGGAGATTTTATTAAATAATTTTATTTTAACTTCTTTTAAATAATCAAGTGAATTATTGCAGTAGTTCGAATCACCAAACTTGTGCTTGTATAGGTTGATGTGTAATATGATTTGTTGCATGAGTTCTTTATGGAATATCTCCTTGCTTTTCTGTGTCCTCAAATCTGCTTCTGGTTCTTTCATTCTACATAGTAGCCACAATAAAAGCCAAGTTTACACATTAGCACCAACTCTTAGTTTTGTTTCGTTGGAATTGATAAATAAAATAAAGTAAAATTGAACTATCGAAAGCAAATTAAATTAAACTGTAGAAAAAAATAAGATTGATGAATGTGTTTAGAATCTGGCTCTTGATTCAATCTCGGGCTATACATAGTTGAATATACTTAGGGGGCGGTTGGTTAGCATAGGGGAATGGTAATAAGAATGAGAATGAATATAGTGAGGAATGAGAATGAATATTATCATTATAATTATGATGGTTGGTTAAGAAGAAGGAATGATTACCATTATCATTAATAGTGGTTGGATTGTAAAAAATATTGTAATTAATTAATTACAAAATGAATTATATTTTAATTAATGAATGAATTATATTTTAATTAATTAT
>JAOTIZ010000002.1:28488369-28501480 GCA_027123425.1 Erythroxylum panamense | reverse complement strand
GAATGTGAAATTACAGTTAAGGACCCAACAAGGTTATCAGCACAAGACTTCAGGACTACGAAAGTTGGGCTCCGGGAGCGGGGTCCGACAGTTTTTCTACTGTTTTGATTGATAAGCACTTTTGAAAAGAATATATAAGAACACCAATAGGTACTCATAGACATAATAACCAACTTTAGCAGTTGAAGTTTCCTTCCATAGGATAGTGATCTATTAGTCCATGACCCTAATTGCTTATAGAATTTTTCTATCAAAGGAACATATTCACAGAATCTTAGCCTCTTTGATGAGATGGGAATTCCTAGATAATGAATAGGCGGAGTTTTAATTTCCATCCATGTAGCTTGATCTAAAGTATCTGAGCTATGAGAAGCACTTTTGGAGAGTATGATAAAGCTCTTGCATTGAATGATGTTTAAGCTTGGCATTTCCTTAGACAATTTAAAGTTTCCAACAGAAGGTTGACTGAGTATACATTTTCTCTGCTTAGGAGGATAAGGTCATCTGTAAAATACAAACTAATCAGTGAAACTTTCTTACACTTGGAGTGGAATCTGAATTTAGGATCATTAAAAGTTTTGTGCTTCAGTAATTAAGTGAGGAATTCCAAACAAATTAGAAATAGGTAAGGGGATAGAGGGTCCTTTTGTCTAATTCCTTTCTTTCCTTTAAACACTTCTGTGGGGCTCCCATTAATCACTATCCCATAGGAAACGTAACAATGCACTGTTGAATCCACTTGACAAAAGTTAAGGGAAAATTCATTATCTCCAAGGTTTTTAGTAGAAATCCCCAATTCACACTATCAAAAGCTTTCTATAAATCCACTTTTACAGTGCAATTATGAGGACTTCTTCTGCAATTATCCCCTTTTAATAGCTGCTGAATGATAAGAATGTTGCCTTTAATGTCTCTACCTGCCATAAAAGCTCCTTGATTCTCACTTATGAGATATTTAAGTACCTCCTTCATCCTATTTGCCAAAATCTTGACAATGATTTTGTAGAGTACATTAGTACACGAGATAGGCCTGTAGTCATTCCAAGTTTCTGGGTTAGAGTTTTTAGGGACTAGACATAGAAAAGTCTTGTTTATTCCCTTTAGTAAAACTCCTTTTAAAAAGAACTCCTGAACTGCCTCCTTCAATATCCCCTCTAATCTATTCCATGTTTTCTGATAGAAAAAGTCATTCAACCTATTTGGACCTGGAGCTTTAGAGCCATTCATGCTAAAGTATCAATCTCTTGATCTGTAATAGGTCTTATTAAGCAATTTGCTTCATAATCAGGAATTTTAGAAGTTACAAACTATCTAAAGTCATAATCCACCTCTGATGTGTGTGGTTCTGATCCAATTAGTTTGTTGAAGTACTCTAAAGCTTCCTTAGCTAATTCATCTTATCCAAAAATATCGACCCCCACTTCTGTTTTAATGGAGAAAATTCTATTAGTGTTCTTTTGGGCTAACAAAAGTTGAAAAAGAACTTAGAGCATATGTCTCCCTTTTTTTAACCAATTTACCCTAGTTCTCTACTTAAGTAGGGAACATTGGTTATCCACTGCTTGTAAATACTTTTTAAGTGCTTCCTTCTCTGCTATGGCTAGTGCTCCATCCAAAGGATTCTCTGCTAGTGCTTTTTGAAAAGAGGAAAGTTTTTTCTTTGAAATGTCAGTCTCCTTATTAATATTCTACCCTATCTTACTATTAACAATCTTCAGCTCCTATTTAATAGCCTTTAGCTTTTGGATACAAATGAACTGCCTCGTCCTATAACAATCATGCTCCAAACCCTTGTCTATTGCTTCCTAAAACCCATTTGAGCATTGCTTGTTTGCCTAAGTAAACTTATGACCTTTAGCTTTTAGGTCAGTAAGTTCTACCTCCTGCATACATTCGAACAAATCAAGAAAATAGTTAAGTAAGTTATATTTTCCTTCAACTTTTGATCTGAATAAAGAAGTATTAAAATCCTCGCATGTAACCTAAGGGAAATTCATAGAGGCCTTGATCCTTCTGAGGAAGCTCCAGAGTTCAGTTCTTTGGAAACTAGTGTTGATTCTATAGACAAAAGTAGCTATTATCCAAGAGTTTTCCTTTTTGAAATAAATCTTAGAATGGATGTGCTGCTGATTAGAATTCAGAACTTCTAGATGCAGATGGTCCCCGTGATAAGCTATTATAATCCTTCCAAACACACAACTTTGATGATTTGTAATAAATTTCCATTTGCTACCTAGGCAAGCCAGTTTATTGAGATTAGTTGCTCTAATTTTAGTCTTCAACATACAAAAAACTCAAGGCTTCTTCCTGAGCACAAAATCCTTTAAAGCATTCAGCTTTGAAGGATTATTTATTCCACGCACATTCCATACTATTAAAATCATAATCAAACAACTTTCCCTTTGGAGCTTTTTTTATTGCTCCTACTATTTTTCCTAGAGGTTTCCTGCTCAAACCGCTCCTCAGGATTGCTACCATTATGCACATCGGTCCTGGATTGGCATTGCTCATTATGTTGCACATTCAAGGATTCCCCATTTTGACTTCCTTCCCTAAGTTCCTGAACTTTCCCATCTTCCAGTTGATTGTGCAGAGCTTCTATCTTCTGAACAAAATTAGTTTTATGGCCCTTTGGATTGTCCCCCCTTTCTTTGGGGAAGACATTTACTGTCTAAGATATGTCTTGGTTTTCTACCACTTGTTCAGCCTCCTCATTTCCATTAGTTTCCTTTGGAATATTTTCTTCTATGCCATTAATTCCTAATGGTCACCTTTTAAAAAGACCCTATCTATTGGTTTCCATGCTTTTCCTTGAGCTTTAAGTGATGGTTTCCATTAGTATGTCACCAAGACTTTATCTTCTCTAAGAGAGTTTACATATGCCAATCTTAAAATAGGGATACTATCCTTCATTTCCTTTGATATTTCCATGCTCACACATAATCTAGCAAATCTGACCCTTTTCCTCAGGGTAGTTCTCATCCATGCATATGGGTTTCCCCAAATAGCTTGCAAGCATGCTCAACCCCTTTTAGTCCAATATTCCAAAGGGATATTCTGAATATTCACCCATAGGGGTATGTTCTTTGTTATGATTTTTTCAAGTTCCATCCCCGGTTGCCATTTTTTTAATAAAAAGTGGAGATTGAGAGATATGCCAGGGGCCCACTTCTATACCTTTTGAGCTTCCGATTTGGAAAAAAAGTAAAGATTATGTTGTCTTCTTCAGTGAGCATAACCTCCATTAGACCTATACCTATCCAGTTTCTCAATGCCTAAGCCTGTATAATCGAAAATGCAGGTCTTTTTTTCCATGAAGAATTCCACAAGTGTAACTTCCCAAGTTTTGGCTCCCTACTACAAAACATCTAGACTAGGAGCCACTATTATCTTGTCATCAACCTCTACTAGAGGGTTGAATTCTAAGGAGGAGTCAGAACCATCTCCAACCACCTGTTTCCAAGTTTTCCTATGTCCTTTAGCTATTTCTGCCACAGTAGGAGTAGGAGTTAATCCATTTGGAAGGATAGTCATTACAGGGGTGGAGATAGAAGTAGAAAATGATAAGGAAGAGGGGGTTGGTGCAGAAGGTTTAGAAGAGGAGGGAAAAGTGAAGTTATGGTTAAGGGTAGGGATAGGGTTAGGGTTAAGGTTTGCGATTTGTTTAATGGTAGTACGAAGGGCTGGAAATTATTTGTCCATTGTGTAATTTCTATGTTTTTTCTAAATTTGTAGGTTTGAAGAAAAGATCTGAGGTGGAAACAATCCACGACTTTTGCTATGCTGCTAAGTGGAAGGGATGACAATGGTGTGCGAGTAAGGGGGAAGGAATGTTTAAGGGAGTGGGAGCAGTGGTAGAGATCTGGTTTATTGCAGTTTTAGATCTAAGGGCTAGGAGATGAGCTAAGCTTTTTGAGTATGTTTGCTTTATGGAGTTTCTTGGGGAAAGTAGTGTCGATTGTTGGGGAAGGAGATTGGGGAAAGAAGAGCCTTAGTTGAGATCAAGCGGCGGTGGGTTCATAGTGGAGGGGAGGTGTAATTGATCTTGAAGCATCTTGAGTGGTTATATGTGAATAAGTTGCTCATACATTCTTCATATGCATGATAGGATAACACTAATATAGACACCTACCAAGATCTATTCTTCTTGCACTGAGATGTTAGATGTAATGCCATTTGGGGTACACCATTATTTAGTTAAATAGAGTCTACTTGAATTAATCAAACTATAGTTTGATTGATGATGGCTTAATAATCACCCAATTAGCAAGGAGATTCAGAGTGTTAGGCCATGAGTAAGAGTCAAAGGTGGTTTTCACTCCCTTCCTGATCATTATAAAATTTTTGAGAATGATGAGGATGGTTAAGCTTTAGGCTAATGCATGGGGCCACTATTTTGCACTAATTGGGCCCTTCCTAGAGTAATAGAGTACATTCTTGTATAAAGAGAACATGTTAGGTTGAGGAGCCATTAAAAGTGCCACACCACCCCAAGCCTTAAGCAAATTGTCACCAACTATAACATATATTAAGTAGTATATATGTTAGATTAAAGATAAAACTAATGAGGTTGAATATATCATATAAGGTCAAAATACTACTACCACCTATCTGTCTACCATAGCCAATAATGTCAAAGCTTGTACTAGAGACAGAGGCTCCAAAAGAGACCACACCAATGAAATAGAGCATAAGTAGGATGTCAAGAATCAAGGAGAGATTGGGGCTCTAGGAGAGACATAACTAGTAATTATAAAGACTGATCCATGTGTAGATATTAAGCTGATCCGTATGTAGATATTAAGCTAGCAGTTGGGATTTGTCAATTAGCAATTTTGTCAATATGATATCGATTGATAATATGGTCCACTTTTTTTAATAATAGTTACCTATATGCCTCTATTGAATCCACCATCCCAAGAATGACACCTTCATTATTATCATTACATCTTGTTATTTTGCTTTTAATTTTTGTGATATCATGACTATATAGGAAAATAGTTTATTGTTAATGAATATTAAGGGAATTTAACAATTCTTGCAATATCCATCAAATTTGCATTATGGAAGTACTAATTATTTTATTTTATTTTCCTCCTTTTGTTTGTTTACTTTTATTATTCTTACATAACTTGTACATTGAGGACAAAGTGTATCTTAAGTATAGGGAAGGGACTTACCATGCTTGTCAAATTTTTTATGATTAATTTAATAGGAGCAATTTTACAAAATTTTAACTTTGAAAGCATATTGCTTGAGATAATTGACTATAAGCTTGATTTTTATTATAATTGAAAATGTTTAGTCAATTAGTTATGAGCTTTGATGATTAAGTTATTTCATTTTGCTTTATTAATTTTGAGAATGGATAATTGATTTGTATAAGGACAATTCTTATATATTTTGTATATACATTAAGTTAAATATGAGTTCTTTTTCTTCATTTTCATCATCCTACGTAAGAAAAAAGTGAATAAATGAGTATAAATAAATTCACTTTGCTGGCTTCAAAGTAATAAAGTTGAAGGAAAAAATTTATGCCATTATCCATTTGAAATGAAAACGTAATTAATTGAGTATATTCATGACAAGGTGTTTAATATCACTTCAAAAGATTTGGTGACTTTTCAAATAAGCTTCAAATGCTCTTATCTTAATTTAAATTATTACTTGTCATTCAATAAGAGCTATGAAGATATTTGAAGGTTAAAGCATATTTTCGCATGCGTGTTCATCTAATGCCTTAAGTTAAATTTTATAAATTGAGTTGAAATTTGAAGGATTATGTAATATATTTAATTAATTTATGACTTAATGCAACTAGCTAAATTTTTAATAATTTCATGAACTTTGAATTGCATAAGTAGTGGAGAATCTTGGTAGATATATTTGATTTGTTAAGTACTTTCTTGGAATCACCTCCTATTTGAGTTTAAGTAATGAAATTAATTTATTTAAGGACAATCAAGTACTTAAGTATAAAGGAATTTGATATGTGTTAATTGTACAATATTTTAAAAATGAATTTAGAGAGTATTATAATTGTATTTTGATATATATAATGTATTTGGTACAAAAATGACCTATATTTGATGTTAGATCTTGTTTCAGTCTCTCAATGAAGAAGGAGTAAAGTTGGGAAGAATTGAGTCAAGTTGGAGCAACATTGGTAGATTTTAAGTGAAGGACTCAAAATATGGTACCAGCTTGATATTGTGCTTGTTTTCAATCCTACCACATTCTATCCATGGAAAGTTTTCTGAATGGCCAATATAATACTAATAGGAATCTATATCTGAATATCATTCAATAAGGTGCAATTCTATTCTCCAAGTGATAATAACATCCTATTGTATTCTACCTATATTAACCAACAAGGGGGAAACACAAACTTATATCCAAACTCATATTTTCAATGTTTTATTTCATAAAGAATTCATCAGGATTTTTAGGTAACACAAGAGTCCAACACGACTAACATTTGGACTGCGTTGTGAAAAGATCCAAGGTTTGTGTTTTAAGAAAGAGACTGAAAAAATAGATTTAAAGTTTTGGTGGAGTTATTAGAGAATAAATTTAAAGCTAAATCATCATTTAGAAGTCGATCAAAGAAACTATGATTAAGGAAAGACTACTATTAAAGAAAAAAACAAGAAGATCATCAAGATACATTAAGAACATTCAAGATTCAAGTCATGAGAATTCAAAAACTTCTTTCTTTTGCTCTTTATTACTCTTTCTTTGTTGTTATTATGAACTAATCCAAATATAGATCTAGATGGGATAGACCTTAGGATTCAAAGTTTTAAATTGATTCTTATTTCAATAAAATGTTTCAGTTTTCTTAATAATTATTTATGATTATGATATGCTAAATTGATTTTTCAATGTTTTAATTCAATTTAAAATTTCATACAATTGGATTAAAAGAATATGTGTATGGATAGATTACAACATGAACAATGAGAGTTATATAGAAAGTATGTTGAAAGTTTGGTGAACAATATAAGTATACCAAATTTAGTAATATGCTAAGAAGATAATTAGGTATATACCTTTTGATGGTTGCATAGTACATTTTATTCAATATTTCCAAGCTTCAGTGGCTACTTTTCAACTTTTACACTAACAAGTGTTAGATTATACGGCTTTTCCCTAACCATAGCCATGTTAATGTTCGACATCTCTAAAGTAGATTTTGCATCTTCTTTCCATTTCTTAGAATTGAAACTGGTTATAATTTCAACGATAACACTATTATTATTTACATCAAAGGTGACTATAAAATATATAATGTATATAACCAGAAAATGTAGAATAACAACAATATTAAAAGCCTTAAGTAATATATATCTTACCAAATATATAATGGAATACATATAGGAAGAATAAGTAATACCTAAGGATAACCTCTCTATATAAAAGTAGTTTAAAGTTTGCACCATCAACTTTAGTGACTCTACCACTCGAAACTGTATAAACCACTTAAGTAATTACTATCTCCTATCAAATACCTTTGTACATATGTCAAATTTTCATATAAGGTTAACATTTGTGGGTAAAATATCTGAATACAAAATTAAAGACATCTTTTAACATGTAAGAAAAAGAGTCAAATACTAACCTAAAAGGCCACTATGGTGACTATATTCTTATTGACATTCAAACAATTCCACAAGTATAAGGGATATACACGTATGTTATCCTCACATTTTCCTATATAAGCATAAACCTATGACAAACTTAGCATTTTATAATGCATTATCTTGAAGCACTTACTCATTGTCACATAATAGTGCTAAAAAATTTTGTCAATAACTTTTGTTTGATAATTCACATTATAAATATCTCAAAAAGTGGTGAATCCTACAATTAATAACAACAAACAAATATATGAGATAATAAAACAACATTTATCTCCTTTATTTCAAGTTAATTGCATGAAAATTTACTTAATTGTGACTTTATAAATTTTATTCAAATTTCTCTAAAGTTAAACCTTATTTTTTACCAACTTAATAATACCAAAAAAATTAATAATTTAACTTTAAAGTGTGTACGTAATCTTGACCCACCCTCGTAAGGGGCCACTCTTATAAAAACATCTCAAGAGTTTTCTATGCAGACTCATTCTCACTCTTGTGAAGGCATCCCAATGCTTTTCCATGCGCACTCATTCCTATGAATGCACAATGTCACTGAAGGCCAAGAAGTGGGAAAGTCTATTGTTTCTTTCAAGTATTTGGATGTATTTTTTACCCTCTTTTTTTTTTTAATCAATATATGAATAAGAGATATTCTAATTCAAGAATTTTCTTTTCATAGTTCTGATTCGAAGTGATAATTTAAGGGTTAAGTTTCTAATTTTTCTATGTATTTTCAATTTACTAAATATTTGAATATATTATAATTAATTTGTTTCCTCTAACAAGATATACATACAATATCTGACAATGTTTACATGAACATGATATTCCTACTCTCAGGTTGTTTATTTGAAGTCTTTGTATTTTTCTAAGAAATAAGTATTAATATTTTCTCATTTTTATTTGGTAATATATTCATGTTATTGTTAAATTTATTTAAATTATAACTTAAATTAAATTATGGATTATATATTGCTGATTTATATAACTTGTATATTGTCTACATTATAGGAGTAAGACTGCTTACTATCAAGTTCTCCAAGACTTTGCTTCACTGTGAAAATTCAGAGTATGATGATGATGATGTATATTGTCAATAATATACAATATATAACTTATATATTGTTGATTTATTAAGACCTTTTTTCACTTTTTCTAGGGCGCCAATTTATTGGAGTCCCTTGTTTTTACTTTGACTAGGGGACCCTGGGTGTATGTGACGTGTCTCACCTACATAGGTCAACTGTCTAGCATGTAGACATCACATGATAGACAATTAAAGGGTATCCTACCTCTCCTTCCAACTTCTAAAGCAAATGAATGGTTGTTTCTAGTGGACTTCACTAGAAAATCACTTAAAAATCTCAGTTCGTCGATTTTTTCTATAATTTTCAAACTATAACCAAAACACACAACAAATATACTGTGTATTTAAGGGAGAAAAACAAATTAACATCTTTAATTTTCTTACAGAGTAATAAAAAAAGATCTATTTAATTTATTAATCTTGGAACTATTATGATATCGCGTATTAAATATAGTTGCACGATCTTTCTATATCTTTCTTAATGCACATATCTCTTATTGAGCCAGAAAATTGTGTATTTGTGATACTTACTTAAGCAGGTGCAAGATATTTAGGAACTATTTATAGTAATTTTATTGGGTCTCTTTATCACAAGCTTAATAATAACAACCGTGTAGATAAGGTGTCATTTTTTTTCATTAGACTTAAACTCACTTAAATAGATCCTTTATTAAACCATTTCTTCATTGAACCTTAATTTTTAAAGACAATAATTAATACATATCTAATAAGAATAAAATTCTAATAATATATTATAATTTCATCGATCGATAGTTAATATAATAATTTATATTGGATATTAGAATTTGAATTCAAATTAAATGGGTGACAAATATATTAATTATAAAAATAAATCATCATAAATAATATATTTAACAATGTCAATTATAGGCATCTCTATTCACTCAAGTATATTAATAATTACCTACGTATAATTCACTCAAATATAGTAATAATTACCATTGTATAATTATTCACTTGAAATTTATTTTATTAAAAATTTAATAAAATCACATAAAAATGAGATAATTATATATTTTAATATTTTAAATTATTATTTTTACTATAGAATTATTTTAAGCTTGTTCTTATCATTAGAATCCCTTGAATAGTCAAAATATAGGCAACTTTTAATATTTTGTAATCGCCCTTCTCTTTTTTTTTTGGTAATAATCGCCCTTCTCTTTTAAAATATTCTTGTGAAATAAAGTTTGTAAAATTCTTCTTTCAAAATTTCTATATTCCTTAACAATGATATAAACATTAATAATTTTTATTTGTGATTAATAATATTGTGTATTTGGAGAATATCAAATCATATTATTTTATTATAAAATTATATTCAATTTTATGAATTTTAGAAAATTAGATTTTTATATTAATAAGCGTGCAAAGATATTTAATAATGAAACATTGTGACCTTACTTGTATAGAGATAACTGAAAATTTGAAAAAAATAAAAAATCCTGATCTCTTAGATTAATATTTTAAATAAAGCATGAAAATTTTAATTAAATAATCTATCATAAGACATGTTATTATTTTCTAATTATTTTATTTAAATACTATACAGGGAAAAATACATATAGGATGAGATAAAATTCAGTCAAATATTAATATACTTCACCGAATCTAACGTTTAGATTTTACTTGATATGTTTTTTTGTAGTTTTAGGATTTAATAAATAGAAAAGAAGTTGTAGAATTGAAATGCGAAATTTATAAAGTTCGGATGTATCGAGTACATATCTCAATATATATGTTTCACTAGCGGATTATGAAACAATTCTTATAACAAAACGTATTAATAATATTAAAATTAAGTGTAAAGTGTACGTGATAACTAATTTGACCAGCAGATAATACCAATTGTTTATTAAAAATTGTTTAGTAAAATTAGTTGTTTAGTATTGACCGTTTATATATAAAATGACTTATAAGTATATAATTTTAAAAAATTTATAAGAATATGAGTATTATATCTTAGTATTTCTATGAATATTCATAAAATTTAAATTTTAGATATTTAATTTCACATAATTAATTTTTATAATTCTAATAAAAATTATTATTATTATTATTACTATTTCTACTTTTTTAGGTATTAATCAAGTTTTAAGGTACTAGTATTTGTTAAAGGGAAAGCAATAATAAAATATAATAGCTTGAATAATTTGTAATAACTTTTGAACACAATTATCTTTTTATCTCTTAATTTCTCAGCTGTTAGAGTAAAACGCTCATCATATGAGCATTTTCAATAACAACATATTGAATTCAATATGTCAATCAAATCAACTGATTACTAAATATAGTTATCAATTGTTTTAAATGATCAAACAACCAAATATATCTTGGTCCGCTAAAAATAGCTGATAAGTTATTTACCAAATAAGAACTATATTTACGATTAAATAATAAACATATGAACTAATTCTAAAAAATTTTAATTTTTGATGTGTAAATCATGAACATTTTGTTGTTAATATATTAATTTTATTTATATTAAATATTAAAAAATTAATTCTTATTAAAATAAAATTCAAGAAGCTTTTTTAAACAAATATTACCTCCAAATATTAAATCATAACGATTAAAAATTGGAGATTTATTTAAATTTTATAAAAAAATAAAAGAATAAATAGTACCTATAGTCAAAGTTAATCCAATAGTTGGGTTGAACAATGCACAATCGTTAAGAAATATTCATAACAGCGAAAGATGCATGGATAACAGTTAACAACGATAGATCTAAAATTTTCTGTTAATATAATTAAGATTTGTTTGATTGGATGTTAATTAATGGAATAGAATATAATGGAATGAAATAGAATGGAATGGTTTATAATTGAATAGAATGTAATTTAATGAAAAGTTGTATGAGAAGGATGAAATTATTCAAAATATAATGTAATGAAATGTTGTTTCAAAAAAAGGAATAGGTTAGAATGTAATATATGATAAATGATTATTATATTCTTATATAACATTCTCACATAACCTATAAGCGAAAATGCAAATACACTCGAATATTATGGTTTTAAAATAGCAAAAATCTGTGACTTATGAAAAATATGTCACGGTTGTGACTTACTCTGTGACAAACAATTAAAGTTACGATTATGACTTGAACAATATTTTTTTATATTTTCTATTTTTTATTAATAAAAATACATTATTTATTATTAATTATATACAATTTATTATTAATTATATAAAAATAGTATTATTAATTATATAATAAAATTTATTATATTAACTATTATTCTATTATATTTGATTTATATTTAAAAATAATTTATTTATATTTTTATTTATATGAAAATATATTTGTGACTTATCAAAAACATGTCACGACACTATAACAAACAATTAAAGAATAAGTTTTTAAATATATTTTTTCTATTTTTATTAATTAAAATTAAAATTTTTATTATCTTATTATTAATTATATACAATTTATTGTGAATTATATAAAAATATTATTACGTTATGTTGGTTGTTATCAGGGTAGGATAAGAAATAATTATTATTATGAAAAATTATTGAGAATATATTAGGTAATGTATATTTATTAGTTTACGTTTCATTTTAAATTTTTTAAATCAGAAATTTTTCATTTTTATTATTTAAGATAAAATAGATCGTAACATAAAACTATCTACTTTTCTTTTATTTCATTATAAAATCTTATTTCAAATGATAAAATTTTGCTACATTTTATCTAATTCCATTATAAAATTCTCCGCTAAAGAGACCCTAGTGTACGAAAACGTTGTAATCTATGTTTCCATTTATATTTTTTTAAAGGGAGACTAACTAATTCATTTAATCCGTGGTTTTGCAGCTTCTTTTCGTCAATGTACGATGGACATGAAGATAAATATCAGCTTCTGTTCGTGGCTTTTGGATTTTCGCTTGTATGGCGCTTCATGTCACCTCAAATGTGAATTCGGCGCCGTCGCCTTTGATATTACGTTTCTCATGTTTGAATTCTCCAACAAGTTACAGTAACTTTTGATCATCATTTTTCTGATTTTTCGAAAAAAAAAAAACTTTTGATCATCTTTTTACATCTTTCTTAATGCGAGTTTTTTTTACGGTGTTGGATTACGTACGGTCCGAATATTCACAATACACTGCAGAAAAGATCATACAATAATATAATGTATAATCGAAAATAATAAGAATGTACGAAAATACCTTATTTTCGTAGATAAGTTGCTTCTTTTTCGGATTCCAAGACACTGCAAACGCGAATGCCCTCTACCGGTATCAACACGAGTATGCACGATCCGGGTTGCGGCTGTGGTGTGCTAGCACGTCCTGAAACTCTTTCCGAACGCCGCACGATTTTCCTCTCGGATGGTGGCTAGGG
>JAOTIZ010000002.1:28460851-28474536 GCA_027123425.1 Erythroxylum panamense | reverse complement strand
GCTCTTGGTCGCTGCTGTGTTGTGTCGCGCAGGTTTCAGTGTCTTGTTCCTCAGGTCGACAACGTTGTGGTTAGGGTCGATTGTGTCATCTCCGACGATGATCCGTCACCTTTGTCCTCCGTCGAGAAATCTCGCTCCCCTGTTTCTCCCTCTGGGTTCTCAACGCTTTTCCGTTTTTTCTTTGGTGGCATTGTCAAGCCGTTTCAGGCTCTGGGTCAGTTGATTGGGCCTAAAAGAGATATGCTGAATTCTTACAATTCTCGACGTGGGTTGTTTTCTTCTTCTTCGAGCTCTTCTGGGTCGTCGTCGCTTTCCGTTGGGACTGAGGATGATGGTGAGATCGATCAGGGCTGTGTCACCCATCATTCGCCTACTCAGGTTCTTAGGAACTTTAATGAGATTCGTTTTCTTCGGATCGAGTTGCCTAGTGGAGAATTAGGGATTGATGATGGGGTTCTCTTGAAATGGTGGGCTGATTTCGGATCTACTCTTGATAATTGTGTTATTCTCGGTGCTGCGTCAGTGATAAACAATGGACGTATCAAGAATTTCTCTGCCGTGCAAGAGAATAATGTTGATGGGGTTTGTAGAGTCAATGGCGGTGACGACAATGGGAGTATACCGGAGTCGTTTTACACGAATGGAGGATTGAAACTGAGAGTGGTGTGGACTATTAGCTCATTGATTGCAGCTTCGGCTAGGCATTATTTGCTGCAGCCTATAATTGCTGAGCATAAGACGCTAGATAGCTTGTTGTTGACTGACGCTGATGGGCAGGGAATACTATGTATGAATAGGGGACAACTTGAGGAATTGAGGGTGAAGCCACTTTCAGCTTCTTCTGCTTCGAAGAGGACGCTTGTTCCTGCGTTGAGCATGAGGCTTTGGTATGCTCCTCAAATGGAATTGCCGGACGGGATTGTGTTAAAGGGGGCAACTTTGGTCGCTATCAGGCCTAGCGAGCAGTCTGCTGCAAGCAAGGAAATGTCTGATGTGTCTTGGATCTCCTCTCCGTTTGAGGAACCTTATGGTACTGCTGCTAAGATGCTGGTGAAGAGGAGGACTTATTGCCTTGAAATGAACTCGTTCTAATCATCATAATAGGTTCGGAAGTAAGTTTATTGTGGCTACTGCTTCAAATGCTGCCTATGTTGTGGTAATTGGATTATGGATCGTATGCATTTTTTCTGTGTATTTTTTGACAAAGTCTTATGTTGTTTACCATTTCCCTTCTATTGTTAACAAGTGTTGCGCATTACTACTTTTAACTTTCAATACATGTCGTTACTTTATCTGTCATCTCCTTGATCCGTTAATTGTTTTTCGTGTTGAACTTTGTAAGTTCAATTATTTCGGGGATGTTATCAAGCTGGACCTTTAATTAAGTGTTATCTATATACCTTAACTTAGAATCTATCGTTTGTGGGTTCTTTAATTTAGGTTCAGTGTCTCTTTTCTTTATTTTTATATGAGCTGATTATGTGTTTAAGAAATCTATTATGGTTTTTTCAGGGAGATCACAACTGGTCAAGGGGCACGAGGGATGCAAGTTCTGTCGGAGTGGAAAAGAATCACAATACAATTTGCTTCATGTGATCTGACCTGGATCCAGTGCTCAAGAAGCTAACTCTTGCTTCAAACTGATACTGTAGACCAATCTTCATATGATTATCAACAGCAATCTCTCAACCTTTTGTTCTTGAACTGATGGCCAAAAATGCATCTGCTGGCTGTTTTCATTTCAGGCATATGCTTCTAAGGGTGCACAAGTTCATGAATGTTTTAAGAGTTTACCGTAGTCTATATCCTCTGGATGTGAATATTGTAGGTATGAATATGTTATGCTTCTGTTGCATTTCAACGCACATTGAGCAATTATTTTTGGGTTCACCTGAAAGCGTTTTCTCTCTCTCTACCTTGTTGGTTATGTACGATAAGTTTGTACTTTATTTATTAGTTGCTTTGCTTGGAAATCGTCAGATGTAATGATAAACACCAAAGAAGTAGTAACCATTTGATTTGTAGTCTCACATTTGCTGATGCGTTTCATGACTTGATTGAGATTTATTGATCTTAGTTATAGTAAAACAAACCTTGAAGAGTGGGTTAGAGAAGCCTGAAATTTCAAGAATCTTTATTCAGTTCCCAACTTCCCTAGTGTTATCTGTATGAGTACATTTGCTGATTCATTTCAGGACTTGATTGATGTTTAATGGTCTTAGTTATAATAAAATAGACCTTGAAGAGTGGGTCAGTGAAGCCTGAAATTTCAAGAATGTTTATTCAGTCAAGAGTAGAGTGAAATATTCCCCCAACTTCCTTGTATGAGTACCGTTTCTTTTCACGGAAAGATACACCTAAACCTATTGGTAAGTAATTTCTTTGGCTAACGAATTGCTGCTGGTGTACTCCCCCATGCACCATGCAATGGATAGGGCTATTTATTTACATCCATTTGGGTTGTGAACAGATATTGCATCATTTATGCTTGATGGCATTTAGTGCAACAAGCTAGACATTTTTGGACTTTGGCCTAGGAAAGACTAGCATTTTACCAATAGAAACCTACTTTGATGTAGGACGAATAGAAGAAGTATTAACTAGCTGAATTCACAAAATTTGGGAAATATGGTTGATATTAGACTGTTGCAATATCAAGTTTTAGGTTTTGATTTCGGCTTAAAATGCTGAAAATTTTGATTTGGTACAGCTGGGTTTTTAGGGTTTAATTTTTCAAAACATAGGTTAGAATTTTAGGGTTTGATATGACTAAAATTTAGGTTTGATATAGCTAAAATTTGTGTTTCATCACACCTTTTAATTGAAAACTTAAATTTGTAAAAAAAGATTCGGGATAGCTTGTTATTGAACGGTTGTGTAAGCACATAGTTCTTAGAATCCTTGTTCTATCAGCAAAGAGTTTTAAACTATCCAAAATTGAATCTTATTTTAATAAAGATTCTTCATTCTTAAAAAAGTTAAAGTCTTACACAAAATAGGACAATATATTAAATGTATTATTATTCCTTATCTAATAAGAGAAACTTTGCAGAAAATAAATTGCTTTTGCTGTTACTTCAATTTCCATTCTTCCTCCCATTAAATTAAAATTGTTGACTAAATTACCCTTTTTTTTAATTTCGTTTGTAAAGTCTCAAGTTCTTTTGCATCATACATACATTTAAATTATGGAATTTGGCAACTTTATGCCAATGGGACAATCTTCTCTCGGTTATCAGGCAAATTGTTACATAGTCGCTTGTGATAGATTATGTGCCTTGTGTCGATGGGATGAATTATTTGGTGTTCTAGGCTTCTTGTTTAATGATGGATAAATGGCTCGATGTGTTGATCAATCAGAGTTTTTTGATTTCCTTAAGTAGCAATGCAACATTGTTGATGTAGGACAAATAGAAGAGTTATTCACTACTAGCTAAAAATCACAAAATTAGGAAATATTATTGATATTAGATTATTGAAATATCAAGTTTGAAGGATGAATTTTGGCTAGAATGTTGAAATTTTATATTTTGTATAGCTAAAAACTTAAGGTTTGATTAGTAGAAATTTAAACTTAAGATGTCAGGGTTTAATATGTTGGAAGTTAGGATTTTGGTTGCTAGAATTTTGTGGTAGACACAAAAAATAGAAAGTAGAAAATTAGGAATCGCTCCTAGAATATACGGATCATGTTTAGAAGAAAACATCACACCTTTAGTTGAAAACTTAAGTTTGCAGAAAAATTTCAAAATGATTATTATTGATGAAGAGCTAAACACACACACACACACACACACACAAACATATATGTGTCTCATAAACTTTACGTCACAATCAAAGGCGATGGTTGAGGGTAATCCATGGAGACATACATCCTTTTTGAAGAAAATTTTAGCAATATAGACAACATCATAAGTCTTGGAAGATGCAATGAAATGACTAGTCTTAGGAAACCTATCCACCACCTCAAAAATAAAATCATAACCCCTTATAGTTTTAGAAATTCCCAAGACAAGATTCATACTTATGTCCTGTTATTGTTCATGAGGCATGAGCAGTGATATGTATAATTCAGAATTTTGTCTCCTTCCCGTAGCTAATTGACATGTTTGATATTACTGTATAACCTTTTGACATGTCCTGCTTTATAGAGGGCCAATAAAAATGATCTTTAACCATTGCGATTGTTTTATCTCTTCCAAGGTGTCTTATTGCTCCTCTATGTAATTTCCAAATCGCATACTCCCTTATAGAAGTATTAGGTAGGCAAAGTCGATTTTCTTTGAAAAGATAGTTATCGTGGATCACAAAAGAAAAGTATTGGTCTCTTTGACTAGTTGTAATGTTTGAATAGATTATTCCAAAATCTTGATCTGAAGCATATGCTATTTTTTTTTTGTAAACCCCAAAACTTTTACCAGTAAAGTGTTAAGCAAATGACTCTTACTACTCAATGCATCTGCTATCTTATTCTTAACTCTTGTGTGATGTTTAATAACAAACTTAAATTGCTCCAAAAATTCACTCCATGCATGCCTTTTGTTTAAGTTTTTCTGGGACTTTAAGTGTTTAAGAGATTCATGATTTGAATATAGAATAAACTCCTTGCATGAGAGGTAATGACACCAATTGTAAAGAGATCGTACTACTACATAAAATTCCTTGTCATAGATCGAATATTGTTGTTTCTCTTCATTTTGTTTTTCAGTAAAGTAAGCAACTGGGTGTCCCTTTTGGTTGAGTGTGCCTCCAATTCGTATATGAGATGCGCCACAAGCAACTTTAAATACCCTAGAAAAATCTGGAAGTTATAAAATAGGAGATTAAGTCATCTTTTTCTTAATTTCTTCAAATGCTTTAGTTGCTACCTTTGACCAAGTAAGCTGTCCTTTCTTTATACAATCAGTAATGGGTGCCATCTTGTTGTTGAAATTATGAATAAATCGCCTACAAAATATTGCTAGGCCATGGAAAGTCCTTGTCTTGTGCACATCATTTGGAATAGGCCAATCAAGGCTGACCTTAATTTTTCTAGGGATTCATCTCCACTCCATGGTAAGATGTAATACAACCAAAAAATACAACAATTTATTGCATGAAGAACACTTCTTTAAATTGATATCAAGTTTCTCTTATCTCAAAACTATCAGGACTTGCTGTAAATGTAATAGGTTATCTTCTTTAGTCTTGTTATATATTAATGTATCATTAAAATATACCAACAAAAATCTACCCATAAATGGTCGAAAAACTTGATTTATCACTCTGATAAATGGGTTAGGTACATTAGAGATTCGAAATGGCATCACTAACCATTCATAAAGTCCTTTTTTAGTATTGGAAATAGTTTTCCATTCATCTATAGATCTTATTCTAATTTGATGGTAATCAATTTGTAAGTCTATCATAGTAAAGAAAGTAGTTCTAGTCAACATATCTAACGTGTCATCAAGGTAAGTTATTGGAAATCTATACTATGTTGTGTTCTTATTTATCACTTGACGATCAGTACACTTTCGCTAACTTCTGTGCTTTTTAGGAATCAATAATGCTAGAATTGCACACATAATAATACTTTCCTAAACAAATCCTTTTTTTCAATAACTCTTTTACTTGTCTCTTTAGCTCTTCATTCTCAATATGATTCAAGCTATAGGCTGGAAGATTTGGTAAAGTAGATCTAGGTATCAAGTCAATAGCTTGCTAAATATCCACTAAATGAGGTAATTCACTGGTAAATCATTCAGTGTAAGGTCTGAAAAACAACTAATAATTCTCCCACTTCTTTTGGTAAGGTGAAGGGTGTTTTAGGTTTATTTCTATTACTTCCCTAACTATCATTGCAAACAAAATTCCATTTTTCTTGCTGACAGATTCAAATTATTTGTCCTCAAGGATATTAAAAGGCTTTTTCTTGGCATTTATGGTTGTCTTGTTACTTCCTCTTTGTTTTTTCTACCATTTATACTTTCGTAGGCTTTAAAATTATCTTCTTTCCTTGAAATATAAACTAATAAGTGGTAGCTTTTTTTGAAGTGGCACATCTCGATCACAAAGCCACGATTAACCAAGTTAAATGTGAGATACTTTCATAGGAATGACATCATACCAAATAGAGTTTTCATATATTCCTAATTTGAAAGACTCCAAGCACTTTTGAGTAACTGGTATAATACTATCATCTATTCAAACAACTTTGTTAGGATTGGGATGTTTTTCTGTGAGTAACTTCAATTGCTTCATCATATTGTTCGATATCACATTTATACTACTTCCTCCATCAATGATAAACTTGTATACTTTATCCCTGCATCAAATTTGAGTTTAAAAAAAGCAGTATAAAGTCATTCTTCTTGTTCATCGGCTTTAAAGGCTATAAGTATGCGTTTCACTGCATTAAGATTTGTAGGATTAGTTAGCTCATCATTAGAGTCTCCTTCCTATTCCTCTCCAACTTTGTTCTTATACTCATCAGTTTCTTCCTCTTCTTCTTCTCCCATCATATGCAAACCTTTATTAGGACATTCATAAGCAAAGTAGGCCCTCCTATTGCATCGAAAATACTTCTTGTCATTGTTGCCTTTTTTGTCCCAGTTTTAGCTATGGCTTTTCCTTTAAATTCAACTCCTTCAGAAGTTTTGTAGTTGTTTTCTGGTGCAGATTTTGATGCATTAGGTTTTGGTATAAAGATTTACACTGTTGTAGTTCTCTTTAAGTCGAACTCCTTGACTTGACTTTGAATTTTTTTTAGTTACTTTTTCTGTTATGTTTTGTTCCGGTCTTAAAGCCAAGTGATATACATCTTCAATGCTATAAATTCTTTGCATTATTAGCTCCTTTTGAATTTATTCCCTTAAACCTCTTTTTTAGTGAGATATAAGTTGTCATTTTGACTCCATCCCTTCACATTAGATAGAAAGTTCATCAAATATTTTCGTGTACTGAGTTACGAATATAATCCCTTGTTTAACGGTTATGAGTTGATCTTGGAGATCTTCCTAATAATGAAATGGTAGGTATTTTCCTAATAACTTAAACTTCATCTCTTCCTAATCAACAATTGGTGGTTGACTTGTTTTTTGAAATCTATCCTCTACTAATCTCCATTAAATTTTAGCGTGTTGAACTAGCTCCATCTTTGAGAATCAAACTTTTCAATATTTAGACGTGTGCTACTGGTCAAAGAAATCTTCCATTGTTGTTGTTCAGTATAAGAACAGGTGTGGATTTATCTTTCCTACAAAATAAGAGGCTTCAACACAAACTTTTTAGTGATGTCATCGATTTGTTGCTAGTTGGTTTCTTCGTCTTGGATCTCTCGGTAGTCATTGACTTCTTAACCCCTATTCACTATTGATTAGTGTCAACCTTTTCGTCTTAGATTTCACTTTCATCACCCTCACCCTCACCCTCACCATCAAGTGAGGTTTATTGTTTGATATTATTTTCTATACTAGTTCTTGGAGCACCTTGTGATCGAAGGTCATTAAGGTTCAATATTTTTTTATAACTTTTAGAAATATTTCAACTTGCTTTTAGTCGCTTAATATTCCTCTATATGCCTTTCTTCCACATGTTGCCATTGTAAACCAAAGCTCTTATGCCAAATAGATGTAGGAAAAATAAAAGAATTATTAACTAGTAATTAAAAAATAAAAAATTAAGAAATATGACTTATACTAGGCCACAAATTACATTGGATTTTATCTAGGAATGCTGAAATTTCAGATTTTATATAGCTAGAATTTTAAGGTTTGATTACTATAAATTTAGAGTTAAGATTTCAGAGTTTAATATGCTAGAAGTTAGGATTTTGGTTGTTAGAAAAACGAATAGAAAAGAGGAAACTGGGAATCACTCCTAGGGCTTAAGAATCACTTTTAGAAAAAGCATAACACATTTTAGTTGAAAACTTAAGTTTGTAGAAAAATTTCAGATTGTTTATTATTAATGAAGAGTTGAACACACACATACAGTTCTTAGATAATGGAATAACATATCTAACTTACTACTACTTTTTATCTAATAAGAAATCTTAACATAATCTAAATTTCAGTCCTTATTGTCTCTGCTATCAACTCAATTCCTATCCTCCATTCTACCATATTTAGGCTTGTGATTGACTAATTTTTTTCTTTTATTTCTTAGGTAGACTTTAAACTCTTTTACATCGTACTCCACAACTGTTGTTTTTCATTTTGTAAATATACGTGTACATTTATGACAGGATCCTAAAATGCCCAAATTTGGGCAATAATCTTTTGGGCTTGATCAATTTAGGGCTGAACATTTTAACCTGCTCAATTAAGGTCTAAACATTATCGAGTCTGCTCAATGTTAGTTACTTTGGACAAAATTTTGTCAGTGTCATACACACGTCGTTTCTCTCTCTTTTTTTTCTTTGCATTGAAATAAAAAATTCACAAAAGATATGATCCAATCTCAGACCTATTTGAATGTAGTAGATAACAGCAGACCCTAAAAATGGATGTGTATTCGAATCATAGGAGCAAGTAATCGATGATATGGTCATATCGGTGATGTTATTGTTGCTATGATCAAAGAAGCACTCCCCAATTCCTATATATAGAACGTCTGTTTGGAGAGGCTAAGTGGATTTTAGATGCTATGAAAAAAATCACTTGGATTTTAAAAAAATGAAAATCATTTAAATTTTTACTCATAACCCTAAATTAACTTTTAATCTCCAATTATTCATCCTCTTTCTCTCAGAAACTTAACAAAAGGGTTGTCCAATTTGGCGTCTTGCCTCCTTCATGCATCATCACTATCGATTACTCTAATCGCTCTTGTTGATTCGCTTTTTAATCCTTATGTATGAATGTTCTCTCCAACAATTGCCAAGTACGTTCACGTTTGATCTACTCATTAATTTACACCCTTTTATTAAGATGACGTTTGAGGTTGCTGCTTAATAGTTCAAATGTTTTAAGTTTAATAGTCGTGATTTCTTTCTATTATATCATTAGAGTAGAAATCCTTATGTTTCATCTTCCTTAATTGGTAGGATGAATGATTCTTTTCATTAAACAATCTACAAATAAAACAAATAGTTTGGTGGGGGCCATGGAGGCATGGTCGAGCGGTAAGGTTAAGGACTGTAGTCCTTTTCTCCCAGTTCGATAAATTTTTTTTCTCGATTTGAGATTGTTAATGCATAATGAAGTACATTAATATTACCTCATTCTCTAATTTCACGTCTACCACAATTTGCAAACATTTTTTTTCTTCTCTTTATAGGTATGTCTTTCTAAGATATCCTATTAAAGACAGATAACTTAGACAAAATTATGTTGAACAATCAGATCATGTCCTTTTATGAGTTTCCACATACCATTTTGATTCTTCCTTTATCATTGATAACTTCCTTAGTTGATTTTACGGAGTAAAAGTGTTTTAAATGTTGGCACCATTGTGCTTGATCAAACTAGTTGTTTTGCATTATTACACAACCCTTTCCTGCTCTTAATATCTATCCACATAAGGACAGGTATAATTGACATGTTGCATTTTGCAAAAAATATTTATTTTCTAGTTTTCTTGGATAATTTAGATAGCCTTAGCCTTAAGGCTGATGATTTTGTGAATAAATGGTCTTTGAAATGTAAAACACAAGTTAGGGAGACTTGTACTTACTAATTCCAATACTTAATGAAGCACAAGCAACCCTTCTTATCTGTGGATGTTATAAAAAGTATAGGAAATTTTTTTCCTCTTTACCAAGAATGGCATGCTTTAAGAATGCACTATTTGCCTGCAATCTTTATATTGGCATCTGTTATTTTGACCTTTTTCTTAATTGCTGGATTTAATGTTTTTTATTTTTACAAATAATTTCATTTTTAGTATGAATAATTGAGATCGTATTCATCAATTTACAACAACTTTTCTTTTTCTTGAATAAGCTTGATGTTATTGATTGTTGATAAAGCTTTGATAAGTACATGAATTTGGTTTTGGATGATGCTGAGGAAGTTAGTGTAAAGAGAAAAACCAGAAAGTCTTTAAGTAATTAATCAACTTTCCATAATTTTATCTTCCTCGTGCATGACATACCCTTTAATTCTATTATCCAATTTTTGTTTTGTCATTGTATACTTTTTGGTTGTTGATTTTATAAGTTTATTGGTTTGGAGAGCATATTGGTGTTACTTATGTGGATAGTGAGTAGGAACTTAGTGCATGATCCCTTCTATTTTTACTCCTTGGATTCCTTTCAACTTCATAATAAAACCATATGTTTGCAATGAGTTAGTTGCTTGATGGATTTATTATGAATATGTTATACATCATATGCTATGCTTAAATTTCTCACTTTGACTTTAGGGTTTGCATTAACACTATGCCTTAGTATATTTTTGTATTAACACTATAACTAGTATATTTTTGTATTAACACTGTGAATAGTTTTTTTTTGCATATGCCTTAGTATTTCTTCGATATCTAAATTTGTATATGACACACTATTGTTGTTTCATTTAGGAGTGGGCTAGCAGTAGTTGGTTCATAGGGTCATTATAGTTTGACAAAATGACATTTGATGAGGTCATTCTAAGATTTCACTATACGGGATCTTTGGTTAATGTGAGTGATAGTCTTAGGTATGAGGGTGGTTTTGTGGATGAAATAGAATTTGATCCTGACTTACTCAGCTACTATGAACTGGTTAATTGGGTGTGAAAAAGAGAACAAGATTTTTAATCTTATGCTTGGTTTTCAACTGTCTACTAGTTTGAGGGTTATAGAAGATGATGCTAGTATGTTAGTTATGGTTAGTGGGATGATGCTTAATAGTGCTATTGATATTTATATTGAACATGATGTAGATACACTTGTTGAAATGATTGAGGATGAACCTATGAGATTAATCAGGATAATGTAGCTGAAGATAATGATTAGGATGTTAATAATGTAGGGTTTGAAGATAATATAGATAATGGAGGTTTTAATGAAAATGTAAATGAGGGTCAGAATGTTAATAATGTAGGGTTTGGAGGTAATTTATATAATACTGATGAAAATTTAAAGAATGTAGAAAATTTAGACGAAGTCTCAAATGTTGATGATGGATATGCTAGAGATGATGCAAATATAAAGGATTGATGATGTAGATGATGGAGATAAGGAATATAATAAAAAGGAAGGAGCTGAGTTTGTGGATGTTAATAGGGATGGTTTAGCTGAAGAGGATTTAAAGGAAGGAGTTGAAGATGATGAAAATGATGGAGACAATGAAGATGATGGAAATGATGAAGATGATGCAGACGATGGAAATGATGATGAGATAGTTTTTTTTGGATATTACAGGGAACCTATTATTGATATAAATGATATGGTAGATGATGCGATTAATAGAAAAAGAAAATACCCTATTTATGATGAAAATTCTACTGAGCCTCATATTAAACTAGGGATGATTTTTCTTAACATTTAAAATTTAAGTGTGCAGTTAGTTTATTGTCTGTCAAAACAAAGAGGGTTGTCATATTTACTAAAATTAAGCCCAAATTTGTGCAAGGTAAATGTAGGAAAAAGAATTGACCTTGGTATATATTAGAGCGTTTGATAAAAACCTGTAGTCTTTTTAAGTTAGGAAATTTAAGAACACTCATGACTGCAATAGGGTTTCTATAAATCCTAGGATGAATACCAACATCTTATCTGACTTGTTGATGAATAAGTTTAAAAGGGAGCAATTTTTAAAGAATGATTATTTAGATTTTATGTTAAGGATTGTTTTGGTCTTAAGTATCATGAGTATGGAGAGAAGAGCAAAGAAAAAAAAAGACAATATTGTGATCAACATTGAAGAGGAGTTTAGGAACTTTTGGCCTTATGTTGAAGTCATTAGGCAAAACAACCTAAGTAGTAAAGTTAAAATGACAGCGTGTTGATTAATTCCAAAATCCCCACCTGTTTTTGAAAGAATGTACATATGTTTAGAAGTTCTTAAACATCGATTCAGGCATGGGTACAGGCATTATCTCGGCTTAGATAGATGTTGGCTTAAGACCATAACTAAGGGTGAACTTCTATATGCTATAGGGAGATATGGAAACAATCAGATGTTTCCTATTGCTTGGGCTATGATTGAAGATGAGACTACTATCAATTGGAAGTGGTTTATTGAAACATTGTAAGAAGATTTACCTCACTTGGGCACTAGAATTGGTTGGAATATAATAATGAACCAACAAAAGGTAAAAGCTTCACATCAAATTGTTTTTATTTTTATTTTTCTACTATTTATGTGCCTACTATAACTGTGATGAAATAAACTGAAATGTTTATGATTTTTCCTACTGAAATGGTTATGGTTTTAATTGCAAGGACTTGATAGAGATGTTGCAAATTTGTGTCCAAATGCTAAGCACAGATTTTATGCTTGACATGTTTATATGAATTGACCAGGAAGAGGACATAGAGGGGAAGAGATGAAGGACCACTTTTGGAAAATTGCAAAATCCTGTATAGTAACATAATTTAAAGAAAATATGGAAAAGCTAAGAGCTAAGAAGGAATGGGCAGCAAAAGATATTGAGAACAATACACCAAATTAGCAATAGTGCAGGGCATTCAAGAGGGAAGATTCTATAATTGAGTTGGCTGATAAAAACTTACATGAGACAATTAATAAGACTCTACTTGATTTTTTTAAATAGTTTTAGGGTTGTTTGAGCACATTAGAAGAGAAATGATGAAAAGAATTTTGAGAAAAAGAAAAGAGGTTGCCAAGTGGAAAGGAAATTTGGGGCCGAGAATATGGTTGAATAGCCTTCCCATATGCTTATTAATAGCTTCCCATGTTCTTGGCCTCAAATTTCCTTTCATCTTGACAGTCTCTTTTCCTTTTCTTACAATTCTTTTCATCATTTCTCTTTTAATATGCTTAAATAACCCTAAAACTAACAATTTTCTTGCATAAAGTAAAGTCTTATTGAATGTCTCACATAAATTGTTGTCAAACAACTTAATCATAGAATCTTCCTTCCTGAATGCCCTGCACCAGTGCTGAACTGGCGCATAGCTCTCAATATCTTCTACTACCCTTTCCTTCTTGGCTCTTAGGTTTTCTAGATTTTCTTCAAATTCCCTTACTGTATAGGATTTTCCAATTTTCCAAAAGTGGTCCTTCATCTCTTCCCTTTTACGTCCTATTCTTTGCCAATTTACATAAACATGTCAATTACAAAATCTGTGCTCAACATTTGGACACAAATCGACAATGACTGTATCAAATCCCTACAAGGAAAACCATAACCATTTCAGTAGGCAAAATCATAAACATTTCAGTTTATTTCATTATAGTTATAGTAGGCAAATAAATAATATAAAAATAAAAGTAAAAATAATTTGATGTGAAACTTTTACCTTTTGTTAATCCGTCATTATAATTTAACCAATTCTAGTGCCCAAGTGAGGTAAATCTTCTTACAATCTTTCAATGAACCATTTCCAAGTGATAGTAGTCTCATCTTCAACCATAGTCTAAGCAATAAGAAACATGTAACAGCCCAGATCACCTGCTCACAGATATTGTCCACTTTAGGTGTAGCGCCCCCTCACCGTAGGGTACATATCGGGACACCCGAAGGTCGCTCCGACACGTATCCCACGATAAAGGTTCACTACCAGAAAATTTCGCTAATAATCCACATGGCATC
>JAOTIZ010000002.1:28419620-28430557 GCA_027123425.1 Erythroxylum panamense | reverse complement strand
GAGAATCAATTATCCACTATGAGCATGCAGAGAGACTTGTAAGTATCTAAACTTTACACTTATATTCTAATTATTTTTATGGGATTCTGGTTTTGACGCGGTCATGCATAAAGTATGGGAGAGGCTAGACGTGGAGGCCCGGGGGAGACATTCTTCCCATACATACAAGAGAATCAATTATCCACTATGAGCATGCAGAGAGACTTGTAAGTATCTAAACTTTACACTTATATTCTAATTATTTTACTTTGATGTATTTCAATTTATATTGATGTGTGAATGTTGGAATGAAAATATGTGTATTATGGCGCCATATATGGCTATGTTGAGTTATGTTCTTTGTTCAACAGGGGGTAAATATCATAAAAATAGAGGAGACTTTGCCAAAATTTTTATAAATTCTAGTTAACTTATGACATTTTATTGTTAGGCAGGAAAAGTCTATGGGCATGAGACCTACACCCCCATCAACTGTTTTCACACACTCACACTAAGAAGTATGACAGTGTGACATTCATCAACAGCCGATGTAGAGAACTAAATGTATGTAAAATTTATGCTTTAATATTCATTTCTAATAATTATCACTTATTAATATAAACATTACCTCCTAATATGACCAAATATAAGAAAGCATTCAGAGACAGTCTCAGCATGAACAAGTTGTTGATGAGAGTCAGATATATTTTGATGCAGTAGGTAATAGGGGCCGTCGTGTAAGGATCGTCGGGCTAGGTTCAATTGCGAACACATGTTATTCACAATCCTCCACGTCCAGTACAATAGCTTCTAGTAAGAGGCCAATAATGGAACAATACCATCAGCTTGAGAGCACAATGCAGACATTGACAAGTCAGTACCAACAGACGATGGAGTACATGGCTAACCTCCAAAATGACATGGAGCAGTTGGAGGGGAGGGTTAGCACCTCATACCATCGATGATCACCAGGACAATAGGATTATTGTAGTCATTTGGTTTGAATTACCAAACACTTATTATGTACAATTTAATATTTTTATTATCAATGAAGAAAATTTTAAATTTATATGATCAATCAACTTTCTATTAAACAAATTAAATATATAAACAAATCAAAAAATTATGCACAGATAATTCATAACTATTGAAATTATGCATTAATCATAAGATTATGAAATAAACCGTCAACAAAATGTAACATATTTACGGTAGACTCATCGACGGATTCATCTAATTGTCTGTATATTTACTGACAAATAACAATTACTATCGGTAAATATACAGACAGATTAATCTTTTCGTTAGTAATTTTGTCGATGATTAACACTTTTGACCGTTGGTAAATATACTGACAGAAAGAGTAATCCATCAATAAATTTACCTATGGCCTCTTTAACAACGCCTTTGTCTGTCAGTTGCTAACTTATATTTTCAACGGAAATATTAACGCTTTCTGTCATTAATTTCTGTCGCTAAATAATGTTTTTCTTGTAGTGTTTATCCCAAAATTCCTTTGGCATGTTTGTACTCTTTAGCATGCTTCAAACCATGTCGAGTATGGTCTGATTCTTCCTCTCTACTACTCCATTTTGTTAAGGTGAATAAGGAGTTGTTAAGAACCTGCTAATGCCATTCTCTTCACAAAAATTTACAAACTCTTTTTTTTTAATGTAAATTGACCACCTCTATTAGACTTCAAAGGCTTTATGCTTCACCACTTAAGTTTCCAACAAGCACTTTAAATTTCTAAAAAATAGAAAATGGTTCCAATTTCTCCTTTAAAAAATAAACCCAAGTTTTCAAGGAATAATCATCTATAAAAATAATAAAGTAATAGTGCTTACTAAGAGAGTTAGGAGTTATTGGACCACAAGTATTGGTATAAACCAATTCAAGCACCTTCTTTGTACGATATCTTGCTTCTTTTGGAAAAGAATTCCTTGGAAGTTTTCCTAACGGATAACCTTCACAAAATTTATCGTAGTAGTCTATGTTTGGTATACCATTCACCATTCTTTTATTTGCCAATTGTTCCAAACCACCAAAATTAAGGTGTAAAAACTGCAAATGCCACATCCATGTTTTATCTTCTATATAAGCCTTTAAACATCTTGGTTGTACATTTACCAAATTCAACTTAAACATGCGGTTTTTGGTCATTTCTACTTGGGTTAACAACCGATTATTTTGGTCCCTCAAGTAAAGCATTCAATCTTTCATAAAATTGTATGACCACATTCCAACAATTGACTCAAACTCAAAATATCACTCCTCATATCTAATACATAATAAACATTAGGAACAAACCTCTCATTTCAGTCTTTACATTGAATAAGAATTTTACCTTGCCCTTTGAATTTGACTTTTGAGCCATCTTCAAATGATGCATGAGCATCCACAATCTCTTTTACTTTGGTAAATATGTGCTTATAGCCACATATATGGTTACTCACACCAGTATCCAAATACCATACTGAATCATTATTGGGTCGGCCTCTTTGCTTGCTAGCAACACTAGACCATCACCTCCTTTTTCTTCCTTTTTCTCATTTTCATTGTAATAACATTCTACTGCATAATGGCCATAATTTTTACAATTATAAAGTTGAACAATATACTTACTTGATCTTTCTCTTCCTCGACTTTGGCCTCCGCCATATGAGTTTTGTTGATTCTTGTTTTCCTTATTCTCTAGCCATTCTTGTTTTTTACTATAGCCTCTGCCGCGACCTTAACCTTAACCTCTATAAACACCATGACCTCTACCATGGTCTCTATAATGAGTGTCCGGCTTCTCTTTTTTTAGTGTTGCCTTGACTTAAAGTGCTTCCTTCAACACCTATTTTTTTTCGTCTTTCTTTGTTCATGGGCCTCCAAGAAACTTGAGAGCTCATCTATGGTCATCTCTGTCAAGTTTCTAGACTCTTCTATTGCACACACCACATTCTCAAAATCATTAGTTAAGGACTTTAGTATTTTCTCTACTACTCGCCTATCACTCATCGCCTTACTGTTTCTATTGAGTTAATTCACATACAGACTTTATATGCAATGTCTATATAATATGTTTATGGATGAGTTGTTGGATTGGGGCTGAAATGTTGTGTGTTGAAAAAATTCACAATTTTTTGTTTTCATCAATTTTGAAAATTGGAAAATACCAAAAATAAAATTCAAACAAACACTACAAGAGAAGTCCATATTAGCGATGAAAATTTACCGACGGTAAAGAAAAAATAGGCAATTACTGACGAAAATAGTATAGATGTTGGTATTGTCGTTTGAAAATATTTGTTTAGCGGCGGTAGAAATTTCCGTCGCTACTTTGAGACGAAATAGTTTACCGACGGATATTATCGTTGGTAATTTCATCAACAAAAGTCGTTGTCAGTCGTCGACTTTTAATTATAAGAAAACGATGTCGTTTGGTTAATACCAAAATGACATTGTTTCGGTAAACTTAAGAACGTCTTCGCTTCATCAATAAAGCAACGTTGTTTTCTTTTTAATCAAACGACGTCATCTAGTTTGGCTGATGGTTTAAACATTTATTAGTTAACCAAAATGACGTTGTATTGGTTAACTTATAAACGACGTTGTTTTGTAGCTAAAGGTTAAAAGGCTTGCAACTTAACCGAAACGACTTCGTTTGGTTTAAAACCAAACGATGTCGTTTAGTGGTTAAAGGTTTAAATGTTTATACTTAACCAAAACGACGTCGTTTTGCCCTCCTTCCCCCTCGCACCTATTGCTTCCACGCCTGCACTTCATCTTCGTCCTCCATCGCCTCCGTCTTCCATCGCCATCATCTGGAGTTGCGTTGTCGCCATGGAGCTTGTGCTTCTTCGATGTCGTCTTCTCCGGCTATCAAACTGAAGGTATTGACCTCTTGTCCCTCCTCTCCTCTTCTTCGTCCGATGATGTATATGGTGTGCGTGGTTGAACTATTTGGTTGATATGGAGTTTGCATTTGGTTTTGGTTGTTAATTATTGATTGTTAATGATGGGATATGTATTTGTTAGAGAATAATGGAAAAAATTGGGAATTTGTCTTGAATTTAGGATTAATCGGTTAATGAATACCAAGTGTTTGATAAAATTCAGTCCATTAAAAAAAATTGATTTCAAGTCATTTCAATTTTTCTTATATTTTTTCTTAGAATTGTATTCGATTCTTGAATAATATCATCATAAGGGCAAATTTGCATAATTACTTGAAAAAGATATCAAAAACTAAATAAAATCAAATAATTTAACATTAAAATCAAATAAAACACTTAAAAACATATATGAATATTTCATACACATCAATTCAGATATTTATATATAATTACTAGTATTTTATTGTTCCAATTTCTTTATTCTTTAATAAAAAATGTTAGTATAGTTTGTATTCACTATCCTATAAATATGTAGTATTTAAATTTTTAGAAGACAACCATAATATTATTACAAATTTGCTCTTAGTTTATATTGAAGTTTCAACACTCAAATATTTGTTTATCAAATTCTAAAAACACAATTGAGTTTAACCCAAGAAAGTGATTTTATGGATGTGCTTAATTTAGTTTAATCTTTAAATAAAAATTATGTTATTAAATTAGATTTTATTATAGTGGGTTGTTAAATTTTGTTATACGTGCTATTTATAGAACAAATGAAAATTTAATTACTTTGTGTAGTATGTCAAAAATTCACATGAAGAAGTATAAATGTCATAAATAGGCTTTGGGAGATCAACAATAAGTTAAAAAAATCAACAAGACCGTTTATTAATATGGACGTTGTTAATTTGTTGTTGGGTGATTTTTATTATTGCTATGGGTGTTACTTAGTAATTTACTTATAAAAAATATATGTGTACTCCAAAATTGAGACTATGATGTTTGTCTATAATGATACGTATAAAAAATATATATGTACTTCATAGCCCTTTGTGGTAAATTTATAATGATACATTTTAGATAGTGTTATATTCAGATATCAACCATTTTAATAAATTTATATTATTTTTTATTTTGTCAACTTATTCTTTTTGTTTTAAAATGCTAATTTGCTTTCATGCAATATGGACTTCTATAATCAAATAATTCCTACACAACTTATATATAAACCATATCTAAAATTTGAATTTATCTTATGATCATTTTATAATTCAAAGAGCATAACATAATCAAAAAAAGATTCATGTACAACATATATCTTTTAATAAACATTCAAAAAACCATTTTTACAACAATTGCTTCTTAATTCTAACTATAACTTATATGATTGGAAATATATTGTTATTTGGATCTAAACTAATAGCTAACAGAAATTTCCCTCTTGCATTTTAAGTGACAACCATCAATGCATATTACAAACCTACAAATAGCTAATAAACCCTTTGTATAAACATTTAAGCATATGTACTTGGAATAAAAAATACCTCTTAGATACTTGATTATAAAAAAACTAATCAGGTTTTACTTTAATATAGTTAATCTATAGCTCCTCAATTTCTCAATGAGCTTCCCTTTTTCTCCCGTTAATAACTCTAATGCAAAGTTCTCTGCACTATATGTCTTCTTATATGTAATATTAATATTAAAGTTCTTTTAAAGTGCACTTTTAAGCCCAATAATATCTCATATAAGGCAGTCTCTAAAATATGGGAGGTATTTTGTTACAATCTAAAACATCTTACATTTTCTATTTTGGTATTCTCGACCACACTCATGTTTGGAACGAAATGTCTTGATTTGAAATGTAGTTCCATGTTATGTTGAAGAAACATGTATTCTCCACTCATAACCATTTTTTAATTCTCATTCTTGATATAATCATAATAATAACCCTTGTTAACAACATACTATTTTAGAGCTTTTCTAAATGCATTAACTGAATCAAATAACATACTAATCTTTAAATCAATTCACCTCATCATATCATTATGTATTCGCCTTTTTCTTCCTTTCTATCAATCTCTTTCGAATCAACACTAAAAGCTACCAATTTTTATGGAGAGATAGAAAAATGCGTTAAGAATCTATTGCTTGAAAAATCAAGTCATTTGGAGGTTAGATGACAAAGTTATGACCAAAAGAGTTGAACATGTTAAGAATTGGAAAAACCATGCAGGTCACGATCGTGTTTTGAAAATTTTTGTAGAGTCACGATCGTGACTTGTCACCATCAGATGGTAAATAAACCGTTGGAAAAAATGCATATTGGTTTGGGAGTGGGACCCGCACCTTTTGGTTTTGTCCCCTTTGGTCACACCCGTCTGTGGGCTCACCCGCCTGTGGGCGCTGGGAGTCGAACCTGTGACCTCAGAGTTTTGTTGGGTGCATGACCCACGCCTCACACCACCCTACTCCTCGAGCCTGAGCAAGAAGAAGGGTCGAAGGAGTATACCAAAGTCCTGTCGCTCGTCTATGGGACAGCTCGGAGTAGGTCCGATCGGTCGGATATTAATGTTGTAGTGCGCGACTGCTCGTATCGGGGTCGGCCGGGTGAGTGCCCCGATCGCTCGGCATGGCTGCTTATCGCGTGATAGCTCGGGCCGAGATAGGTCGGGTGAACGTTGTTAGCGAGCGCGTGATGGTACTCGGAGTAATTATTACTGACGGCGCGTGTCCTCTGACAGATATTCAGAATCTGAAACGTATCGTCTTTCGTAACCGTTGTGCAGCTGTCTCGTACGTCCTTTCAACCGTAGCGCCGCTCCGACTTTTAAACAAACCCTAATTCACCTCGACTCAGATTCTGCCACATGTTTGAGCTTGGCTCGGATTTCCCCACGTGTCGGGCGTTGGTTGGACCCCCTTTCAACTGCTCCTCTATAAGTGTTCAGTACCGATGAGCTACGGGTTTTCTTCACATTCGTCTTGTTCTCCGGTTTATATTTGCGCCTTCTAGCTTACAGTTTTCAAAGTTTCTTTTCAATCGCCGTCCCAATTTTTGACCACAAATCACCAAATAGGTACGTCCTTCTTTCTCGTCACCTCCTCTAAAGTTTATTTCAAAAATTTCTCCCTCCTAGTAAGCAAGTCGTCAGCCAGTTCCAGAAGTGTGGTAAGGGGTACCGAAGAAGTCTCAACTAGAGAGCTAAAAGATGGGTTGGTTGTGGAGGAGCCGCCGAGAAATAAGTCGACGATGACCGCAGCAGAGTTGAGTCGTTCGGTTCTTAGGTACAACATTCCTGTGTCTTGGGGGCCTAGGCTGGCCTTGGGGAGCGAAGGAATCCACAGCAGCTTGAGTGGATATTTCGCCATTTCCGATAGTTTCTTCTCGGTCGGCGGTATGAGACTCCCGTACGGCCCGATTATTGATGATGTGTGCACTGACTACCAGCTAAGGCCGAGTCAGATTCCTCCGAATGGATGGAGGTTTATCAATGGTTTGGCCTTGCTGTGCCATCAGTTCGGTTGTCCGCCTTCTGTCAATATCTTGCGCCACTTTTTGAGATTGAACCAAAGTCCGAGCTCTGGGGGTGGCATTCCTTCTCTGATGTACAAGGATTCCCGACACCGTCCGGCCGGAACGGCCTCCAAAATTACCACTTGGCGGATAAAGTTTTTCTTCGTGAGGCCTCCAGAATCTTTCGGTCGAGCCCCAGCCGTGGAGGTATCCCTTAGCCGAGCGGTGGAATGATGCGTCGGACGTGTCTCTAAGTAGAGTGGAGTGGGAGGTTATCAGTCGTATCAAGGAACTTGGTCGATAAGATTTTGCTCGACTCGTTCAGGGGTACTACGGGGGGCCTCGGCCAATTCTTTTCTGATCGACCCCCCGCCACAAATTAGCTGGCTAGGAGAGGAAAACGCCCCGTCTGGTTGACCTCTCGTAGTTAAACTATTTTTTGTACTTGTAAGTGTTGGCTTCGTTTTCTGACTTGTTTTATTGCTGTGCAGCCATGGTGAGGATAGAGGATTATGCCGGGTCCGCCCCTCCTCCTAAACCAAAAAGCAGGCCGCCGGGAAGAAGAAGAGGAAAGAGGCAGAGGCAGGTGAAGGCTCCGCTTCGCCGGTGGAGCCTGGCCGTTCTGTAATGTTGCTGGCCCCTCCGTTTGCTGAAGACAGTCCTGTCGTGCCGGCGTCGTTGCCCATCGTCCCGGCGAGTACGGGTCAAGCAAGTGCGGAAGAGGGGGAGTGAGAGGAGGTGGTGCCACCTCTCAAGAGGAGGAGGCTTGTTCGGCTTGTTGACCTTCCATCTAGCCAGTCGAGTCGGGGCAAGAAGGAGAAGGAGAAAGGGAGTAAGGGGAAAGGAGTAACGGGGGATGCTGACAAGTGGGAGCCGGCGATCAGCGTGGCCAAGACCGCATCGATCGCGGACCTTGACGTGTCCCTTCATCTTGCCGAGAAGGTCATTCCTCCCGTAGACGCGGAGTTTATAGGGGCATATGGCAATATGGAGCTGGCGCCCCGTCTTGTTAATAGCTGTATGAGAGGTCTGGTGATGGCTTTCAAGGCGTACCAACGTATAGAACAGCTCGACGGGATCAGCCAGTGGTAGGGTCAGAAAGTCCAGGATCTTCACGAGCAGGTGAAGACTTTGAAGGGCGAGCTGTTGGAGGCCAAGGAAGAGGGGGACCTCTTCCGAGTGCAACTCTCTTCCTTAGAGGAAGAGAAGAAATCCTGGGAGGAGACGAGGAGCATTCTCCAGGCTCAACTCACCTCTGGGGAGGAGAGGAGCCGACAGGTTGCGGAGAAGGATCGACTGATTGAGGGCTTAAGGAAGGAGCTTACGACGGTGCAGGAACTTAATAAGAAGTACCTTCAGGATTGCCATGCAGCGGTGGAGGGTAAGCATAGTACCGAGGACGTGTTGATGGAGTTGCGATGCTCTGTTAAGAAGCAAAGAATCGAGGCGATAAAACGATGGAAGAGAAGAAACCTGAATGCGGAGTGCCTAGAGCTCACCTGTGATATAACTCTCTCGGTCCTGAAAAAGTGCCATGAGGTTCACGTTCCTGCTGGGTCAGAGGGGCCTTCCTTTGAAGATTATGCCAAGCCGCTGCTTCCCGCTCTCGGCCTTTCATTGGAGGGGATGAAGGAGAGGGCCGAGGGAGAGCGAACTTTTGTTCCGGATGAGGAGCTGGATCTTAGCTCGGAAGAAGAAGAAGAGGATGTCTCTCCGCTGTCTTCTCCTCCTGATCCAATTGCCGGCCCTTCTTCAGCCGACCTGGTTGTTGGCCCTTCCTCTCCCTTGGCCGATCCTGCTGCTGACCCTTCTTCTGTAGACCTGGTTGTTGGCCCTTCCTCTCCATTGGCCGAGCCTGCTACCGACCCAGTTGTTGGCCCTTCTTGCACCTTGGCCGAGCCTGCTGTCGACCCTTCCTCTTCTCCCGAAGAATCAGGGTGATTGTTCCCTTTTGTAAGGCTTATCTGGTCGGGCTTGTGATCAGAACTTTCAATTCTAATGAATAGAGGCGTGTTTTTCATTACCTTTTTTGCGTTTAAGGTTAGACTATCCCTTTGAATAGCAAATCATGAACGAGTACATTCGTTGTGCATCGATCAGGTGAATTAGGTAGAGTGATTGTGAGGTCGGACGGTCCAAGGTTTTATCTTAGGGTCCTGGCCAAGCATGGTCGATAGATGTCGAGGCCGGGCGAGGGTCCCAAGGATCTTGTCTTGGCTACCCGACCGACCGTAGTCGATCTATGTTAATGCCGAGCGAGGGGTCCCAAGGATTTTGTCTTGGTGACCCGACCGACCGTAGTCAATCTATGTTAATGCCGAGCGAGGGCTCCCAAGGATCTTGTCTTGGCGACCCGACCGACCGTAGACGATCTATGTGGAGGCCGAGCGAGGGATCCCAAGGATCTTGTCTTGGCGACCCGACCGACCGTAGTCGATCTATGTGGAGGTCGAGCGAGGGGTCCCAAGGATCTTGTCTTGGCGACCCGACCGACCGTAGTCGATCTATATGGAGGTTGAGCGATGGTTGATTGGACTTTCTACTCTTTGCCAAATATAATGAAACTTTTTCTTGCTAAGAAATCTGAAAACCCCTTTATTGATGATAATGAGGGCGTGGGCAGTTAAAAAACCTGTCTGGCAGGGACAGGAAAAAGGTACCCACGGGTTGTGTACAAAAATAGTAATAAACAAAAATTAACTAAAATAAAACTTATCTACTGGTAGAACGCCTTCAAGTTTCGAGAGTTCCAAGGCCTCGGTAGAATCTTCCCTTTCGCATCGCGTAGGATATAAGAGCCATGCCCGGCTTGCTTGATCACTTGATAGGGTCCTTCCCACACCTGTCTGAGCTTTCCAGGATGCTTCCCAACCGCCTCCGCTTTTCGCAGGACATACTCGCCAACCTTTACGTCTCTCGGCTTTACCCTTCTGTTGTAGAATTTTGTCACTTTTTGCCTGATGGCTTCTGAACGGGCGGCTGCTCTGTCCCTGTCTTCGCTAAGAAGTACGAGTTCTGCTCGGCGAGCTTCATCATTCCGCTCTTCTTCATAGCTCGACACTCTTTGATTGTGCAACCTCACTTCTACTGGAACTAGGGCTTCTTCCCCGAAGGTCATCCTGAACGGTGTTTCCCCTGTGGCTCCATTCAGTGTAGTTCTGTACGCCCACAATACTTCGTCTAATTCCTCTACCCAAGTATTTCGTCCGTCTAGGCGCTTCTTGAGAGCACTCATTATCTTTTTGTTAGTGTTCTCCGCGAGACCGTTGCTTTGAGGGTGAGCTATTGAAGTTAACTGTAGCTTTATCTTTAGTCGGTCGCAGAAATCTCTAAACTTATCGTTATCGAACTGCTGACCATTGTCTGTAACCAACACCATAGGCATCCTGAAGCGGCTTAGTATATTTTTCCTTAAGAAATTCTCCACCTTCTGTTCGGTGATTGTAGCGACCGCTTCCGCTTCTACCAATTTGGTGAAGTATTCCACTGCCACTACCAAGAACTTCTTCTGTCCAGGGTCGAGAGGGAATGGTACCAGTATATCCATTCTCCAT
>JAOTIZ010000002.1:28377925-28394555 GCA_027123425.1 Erythroxylum panamense | reverse complement strand
AATAATATTTATATGCATAAATAATTTTTATTGCAAAATAAAATATAGTTAAAATTTAAAGTACTTTTTATTTTTATGTTGTCAAACAGTTTACTATATAAAGCTCTTTCAAAAAAGTTATTTTTTAAATGATAGCCAAACAGTCAACTGGCTTCTTAGAAAAGTTCTTCTCAGAAAAGATCTACAAAAAAAACCTCTACTGACAAAACCTCTATTGGTACAAGCCCAATCAAACAAAGACTTAGACATGTCTATACGTGCCAGTTAACACCAAGCATCAGCAGTAGTGCGTGCAGTGCATGAGCCCTACATAAAATGTTACACGCATAGATAGATTCTAACTCAATTTTTATGTTTTTTTATATTTTTATTCCATATTTTAAATAAATTGATTTAATTGAGATTAAATTGGTTTAAATTTATAATAAATTTTAAAAAAAGTTTTTTTTAATGTTTAAAAATAATTTTCAAAAGGGTTAATTTTATTAGGAATATTTTGAAATTTAGTTAATTTTTCGAAGAGATGAATTGTTAAATTAAATTAGTTATCAAATTAGTAATTAGGATCAAGAAAGAGTTTTAAAAGATTTCTTTTATAATTTGATTATTTAATAAATTATTAATATAACGAGATTATATTATTTTTATGAGACAATTTTTTGAAAATTTAAATCCCTTAAATAAATGTTAAGTACATGTTAAAAACATGATAGTTACCTTGTATTATTTGAAAATAAAACAAGAGTTCTATTTAGTATAAGTCTTGTTGAGCAAATTTAAGGCCTCTTTGACTTGAATAAACTAGAGCTCTATTTAGTATACGTCTTGTTCAGCAAAATTAAGGCCTCTTTGACTTGAATAAACCAGAGTTCTATTTAGTATAAGTCTTGTTCAGCAAACTTAAGGTCTCCTTAACTTGAATATGTTTTATCTTAAAGGGTCCTACTTAACTAAATTTTTATGATTTGCATGAGCATACTCATGATTGTATAAATTTATAGGTAGGGTTAGGAATAATATCAAAGATATATTTTGGCAAAGAGTTGTCACCTAATAGATTTAGGAGTCACATAAGATTTAGTTGATTTATTGAGTAAACTTAAGATCAACTGTTTTTGAATGAGATCCTAGCCCATAATTAAATTATTTGATAATTTTTCAATTTATTAGTGAGGGCTATTATTTTTAATAAAAGTATGGGTATAATCAAATATTTATTGAACTTCTTATTTTATTTGTTTGTGGTATAAACTAATACTTTATCTTTTACATCTTTTGGGAATTAGAAGAAGATGAGTATCATTTATTGCTAAAGAGCATCTTGGATGCTAATAAGCTAATTGAACCCAATTTCTCAAATTGTTTATGCAACTTGAGAATTGATCTTAAGTAAGAAAAGAAAGTATGTATTCTTGGCATTGTTATTCCACTAGAGCCTAGTTTAGATATAACTAATGAAGTTTTGAAGAGATATCAGTAATATATTGATAACATTGAATAAGCTACATATGTGATGTTGGCTAATATATCTCTAGAGCTTTAAAGGCAGCACGAGAACATAGATGCTCATGTGATAATTTTGTACTCAAGGAGTAGTTTGGTGTACAAAGTAGGGTGGAGAGATATCAATTCTCTAAGGCATTATTTAATGCAAGATGGAAGAAGGATCTTTAGTGGAGCTACATGAGCTAAAAAGATTGACTATATTGAAAAAATTAGGCCAATTAGGTTTTGTCATGGGCCAAGAGTTAAGCATTGATATGGTGCTACAATATCTCAATTTAAGCTTTTCGTAGTTTGTTATGAACTTCTATATAAACCAGAAAGATGTGTCATTACCTAAACTACTAAATATGCTTAAGACTATAGAAAGGTTCCTTAAGAAGAAACCCATTTTTTTTTTGTTATGGATTCTTCTAAGAGCAAAAAAAGAGCTATAAGAAGAATAATAACAATAAGCAAAAGGCTTCTGATAGAGTAGTAATACCAAAAGGTGGTGTATAGAAAAAGAGCAATGACAAGGGCATATGTTTTTACTGTGGAGTTGGTGGACACTAAAAGAGGAATTATAAAGCTTATCTTGCTACACTGAAAGTTAAGAAGATTAAAGAAACTACATCTTTATATATGTTTATGATTGAGATCAATATTTTTACTTATGTTCCAAATTTTTGGGTATTAGATATTACATGTGGTTCTCATATTTGTAATAAAATGAAGATGTTAACAAGGATTTGATCATTGTGGAAATGTAAAGTGGATTTATGAATTGATAATGGAGAAAGAGTTACTGCATTAGTTGTAGGAGTTTATAGTATACGTTTGCATTATGTCCTTAAACTAGAACTAGATAATTGTTATTATATTTCATATATTACTAGATACATTATTTATGTTTCTTATTTAGGTTTGAATCTTTGTTATTAAGAATAAGAGGTGTTATTTTTATAAAGATGATGTTTATTATGAATATGGATTATTTACAAATGATTTGTATGAATTAGATCTTAAAAAGCCAATCTTTAACCTAAATAGTAAGAAAAGAAAGTTAAGTAACCAAAATTCATCTTATTAATGACATTTTAGGTTAGGTCATATCAACAAAACTAGAATCACAAAGTTACATAAAGAAGGATATTTTGATCCTTTTGATTATAAATCATATGAAATTTGTGAATCTTGTTTGTTGGAAAGATGATTAAGCTACCCTTTAATGGAAAGGAAGTATGTACCAAAGAGTTACCAAAGTATATACATGTAGATGTACGTGGCTTTATGTCTACTTGTGATTTTATTACATTAATATATGATCATTCTATATATGGTTATATGTACTTAATGAAATAAAAGCCTAAATCATTTGAAAAGTTCAAACAATTTAGACTTTAGGATAAGAAACAAACTAGTCAGAGTATTAAGACACTTAGATTTGATTAAGGTGGTAAATACTTAGACCATGAGTTTCTTGGTTACTTAAAATAGAATGAGATTCTCTCATAATGGACTCCTCCTATAACTCTATAACAAGATGGTGTGTCTAAAATGAGAAACTATACCCTTTTAGATATGATATTTTCCATCATAATTCATATAGTTCTTTCTATCTCCTTTTGGGTATATGCCCTTGAAACTGCTACTTACCTTCTAAATAAAGTTCCATCCAAATCAATTGACAAAATTTTATACAAGATATGGAATGTTAATAGGACAAATTTGTCATAATTAAAGATTTGGGGGTTTGATGCTTTTATGAAGCATGTAACATCTGATAAGCTTCAAGTAAAGTCAGAAAAACACAAATTTGTTAGATATTCAAAAGAGAGATTTGGATATCAATTTTACCATCCTCTTGAGTAAAGATGTTTGCCTTAAAACATGCTATATGCATAGAAAGAAAATTTATTCTCGAGGAAAGTAGTGGGAGTGAGGCAGAACTTAGCAAAGTTCAAGAACTACAAATTTATGTCTAGATGGAACAAAAACCTCAAGTTGATACATATGATGTAGAATCAAGGATTAAATAGACAAATAGGATGTGATACACTAGTAGGATATGTCACCCTCACCCCCTATATTATATCTACATATTAAAAAGTGGAAAGACAATTTATCGCTTATAGATGATTAGTTTACTACTTTTAAAGAAACATGTCTGACATTGATTCATTAAAACAGCATAAAGCTATAAGATATAAAATGGAATCTATGTACACCAACCAAGTATGAACTTTGATGGATCCTCCTAATCATATTGTATACCTATTGAGTGAAAGTGATTTTTAATTAAAAAAAACTGACATAGATGGTAATGTATATACGTACAAAGTAAGACTAGTGTTTAAGGGTTATGAAAAGGTAATGAGTTGATTTTGACAAAACCTTTTTGCTAATAGCTATATTTTAAATCCATAAGTATCTAATTGGATATAGCCACATATTATGATTATGAAATCTAGAAAATAGATGTCAAAGCAACATTTAATGGGGATCTATTAGAGGATGTGTACACGACACAGCTTGAGGGTTTTGAATCCAAAAGATTTCCTAATCAAGAATGCAAGTTGCAAAAGTCTATTTATAGACTTAAGCAAGCTTCACAGAGTTGGAGCATCTGTTTTGGTGAAACAATTAAAGAGTTTCATTTTATCAAAAATATGGATGAATCATGAGTTTTTAAAAAGGTTTGTCCAAGAACTTCTCTATAAGGATATGGGAGAAGCACCCTATATTTTAAGAATAAATATTTATAGAGATAGATCAAAAAGGTTACTAGGCTTATATCGATCCACCTACATAGAAAAAGTACTAAAGAGGTTTAGCATAAAGAATTCCAAGATGCAATTATTACCTATGTCACATAGGATTTCTCTCTTACAAAGTATATGCCCTAAGACGCAAGAAGAGAGAGTTAAAATGGATTGGGTTCCATAGGCGTAAAAAATTGGATCAATCATATATGCATTATTATATACTAGACTAGATGCTCTTATGTTTTAAGCATAATGATTAGGTTTTAAGCTAATCTTGGTGATGATCACTAAATGACTATAAAATATCTTAAAGTACTTGAGAAGGTATAATGATGTTCTCTTAGTCTTGGAGGAGCTGAACTGAGAGTTCAAGGGTATTAGGTCCTAGTTTTTAGTACGATCAAGATTATAGGAGATCATAATAAGGATGCATCTTCACTTTTAATAGTGGTGTGGTAAGTTCGAAGAATTCTAAATATCTAACCATTAAATCAATAAGTTTGGATTAAGAATTTCAATAATGAACTTGGAGTCGGTTGGTTGCAATTTTATGTGTGAAATTATTACTTTATTTAATAAAGGTTTGTCTTAAATAAAAAGATAATGTGCAATTGAAATTATGATGAGATCACAATTATAAGATTCAATTTGCATTTATGTATTATTTCTAAGTTATTCCTTATTATAGTTTCATCAAGATGGATGAAACAGTAAAACTAACACATATTATGCTTCTTTTCTATAAAGAAAGTAATTAATTTTATAAATTAAAACGTGAAGATAATTAAATAAACGTGTGTGTGCTTATGAGAGAATAAGTTCACTGAACTCAATTAATCATGAGGATAGCAATTAGAGAATTATTTATGTGTCTATAGATTTTTTATTATTATGATGGTTGTATAATTGATTCTTAGACTTGGTATTATCAGAATATCTCATATGAGAATTAATTTGATGCTACTTATGACCTATTATAAGTAGGGTAGCTCAATCGACAATACTTAAATATAGTATGAATCATATGGAGATAATTAAGTAGGTTAATAAAAGATTCATCCATTTAAAGTAATTAGGAAAAATGTTCTACTTTTTTTAATAGAAATTATTTAAGAAATTTCTTGGCCAAAGTGAATTGAGATTTAAAAATGTGTTTACAAATATCAATTATAAATCAAATACTAATTAACAAGAACGAACATGATTAGATTTAAATAAGTAGACACTATATCCATATACTATATCTTATTGAAATATTAGATAATGAAAGAATTAAATTATACATCATAACCATGCATACATAAGTTGGGTCAAACCACCTTAACATTCTTAATGTTTGGGTAGTCATGACATATTATAAAATGTCAATCTTGATCTATAATTTTAAATTATTTAATTAGAGAAAAAATTAGAAAGAGTTTTAATTTACCTAATTATAATTATAATTATAATTATGATCATTGTCAATATATTGTAAACTTATTTGGCCACATATAAAGCGTAGTTAAAAAGAAAAAAATTAAGTTAAATCAAGTTGACTTAATTGTGAAGTTTCATAAACTTCTGAAATTAAATATAATTTTATTTAAATTAAATTAAATCAATCAAAATATTTAATTTTAATAAAAAAAATGTGGGGGAAATTTTGATATAATTAATGGAGCATTAATTTTATAACGTCTACCCCAAAATAAAGTCAAATTAGATTATATAAACTAAAAAGCATTTTTTTTTGATTTTATAAATGGACAAAATTAAGTGCCAATGTTTTAATTGAACGAGTTATACAGAGCTTAATGTTTTAATAGAAAGATTTCAATCCAATTTCATAACCTCAAAATTTCACTCTAGTTGTATACAAGTCAAAAGAATATCCCGAAAGGGCTGAACAACTAGAATTCTATTGTGACAAAAGACCTGAACAAAAATGCCAAATTCTGAATTATTGGCACCTCTAAAAACGGAGGAAGCTTCAAGCTATAAAAGAAAATGTGAATGTTAACAGATACGAACAAAAAGGATTTGCCATCTAGAAGGCATGTTGATGGCTACTATGTAAACAAAGTTACAACATCTCTACGGTATCCTCTTACAATCAACATTCTCGGCACATTCTCCACTAACAGATCCATATACTCCATGTAGAAGTAGGGTGGATGGCTTAACGGAGGTGGTGGAAGACTTACAAGCACAACCGCAGACATTCTTGAATATCTCAATATGGATGAATTAAGCTTCAAGGTTGTGTAAAGAAACTTCTCCACCTGTTGTTCATTCACATCAGCCGGTTTTCCATCAGCCAGAAGTGTAGTAGTCTCGTCCGCCTGAGCTCTCTCTTTCATCTGAGATATGTAGCTAGAGATTCGGTGCCGAGCGGCAGTGAATGCTCCCAATGACTCTTCTTGTTGGGGTCCACTCTCTACTTGAACATCCCACGTCTTCATTGAAATCACAATTACTTCAGCTTGCATTCGAAGATCATACAAAAATTTCTTCACATCAGCTTTGAGGGCTTCTGCATCAGAATCCTCTTCTGCAATACAGAAGACCTGGATCTTACAACTTTCAAAACTCTCTTTGGTAAGGAGGAGCTGAGAAAGAAGAAGCATTAGACCACCATCTCTGACAATCCAGTACAAATCGATGGTACCATACTGACGTTGATACTCATTTGGCCATTCATCAAGACCCTTGACAATAACAACTGCTTTGTTTGCGACAATACAGTCGTTGATTATTTCAACAAAGGTGGCTGGGATTTCAGTAAGGTTTTCACGACGCCATATTTCTGGGTACCGCATAACCACTATATTTGGCTTGAGGTTGCCTAAGCCCATGGTCTGGACAATTCCTCTAAAACCTTCAGACATATTTGGGGCCACAACTATTTCTGCTACACCCTCGCAATTCTTGTAATCAATGTAGGTAGCAAGTTGCTTACAGGCTACTTTGGCATCTTCTGCACATTCATGGTAGTCCCCATCTAGTATTGAGACAAATATGGACATTCCACGACCTTTTTTCTTCATGCAATTTGCAAAGTCAGCAAGTTTTGGGTGGCAGGGCACGTTTTCTGGGAGCTTTCCCCAAGGTCGGCAGAGTATGAGGGGGATAGGATACCAATTCTTGGGGTGGACTTGGTCAGCTGTAAATAAGATCCCAGTCACAATAATGGAACAGGCAAGCTCAACAAGAGGCAGGAAAACATCAAATATAGGTTAACTGATGAGCTGTAAGCCAATAGAACTAGCTATTCTTTTATTTCAACTTCCTCTACTGTAGAAAACGCAAAATAAGTATGCTAACAGAACAAGGCATCCATCAATATTTAGATATAAAAAAGAGAACGTTGAAAATACAAAAAGCAAAAGCACATAATAATAAAGGTGAAAGATAATCAGATTTGAAGAATATGCACGTAAAAGACAATTAGCAAAGTCTCTCGCTGTTCATCTACTAAAACGACAATGGAAGAATATGTGGCATGCAAACTCTGCGAAAACTATTAACAACCAGCAACCTTATAAATGCTCTAGACTATATTTGCTCATAAAATCTTACAATACTATAAGGTCACTTGCCAAATACTGAACAGTAAGGATGTTCGTAGTATCTGGCCATCATAGTAGTGAAAAATATATGCTTTTGACCACAGCTCTAGGGAACATAAACAGATATGTTCATATAAGTGTAATCCACATAGAATGGTGTTCGTACCTCCCAGAGATCGAAGACTACGAAGTGCTAATTGAAAATATGCACTCTTGAACCCATCACCCCAGTCTCCGGCCTTCCCTTTAATACTCACGTAATAATAAATGAGGCTTGCAAGGGCCAATGATACAACAGTGAAGGACCATGATATCAAAAACATGATAACTGCAAAGAAGAGTAGTAAAAATGTAAGGTTCTCAAAGGAGCACCCGATAGAGCACCAGTCTAAACAATAACTACCTAGTCAAACATGGAAACGCATCCACCATAGAAGTATGCAAGTCAACTTTTAGATCCCAGGCCAAGTATTTTATGTAGCACAATATAGTAACCAATTTATAGCTTGCTTTAAATGGTATTTACTTGATGATACCTGGCCCCTCAACAAAAGTTCATCGTTTACCATCATGCTACTCAACGAAACAAACGCTTAACTCTAAAATGCAGGCTTGAAACTAGTTACTCCCAAGAAACACAGAAACGGAAAAGTAAATTCAAGATTGAAAGATCTTATTGGATAAAAGGAATAAAGGAGTAACGACATCTCAGGGTGAATATGCTCTAAGAATTTTCATTTTGACACATGCAGGGCCCTGAAACAATAAATATTAGTATTTAGTCTGAGCATCACGTAAGAATACATGTACATCACCCACAGCAATTCATAGTTGATGAACAGAAAGATATGGGATATCGAAAACTTCATCACGTATCAAATATGACTTTTTGAGTTTTTGAGTTGTTTGGCCCAAATTCGCTGAACTGAACTCCCTATCATTGCCTAGGCATGTATTGTATCTTTCTTAGAACACACGTGAGCAAGCATCAAAAAGAATATGCTATGGTAAAAGTAGGTCAACCTATACAAAGTGATGCTCCAAGAAGGGATAGGCTCCAGTGGTGGAACTTCCACCGTGGGCGCCAACTGGGAGCATCCAGAAGATCTAGAAGGAAGCAAGACAAGTTCACACCCGCATAACAAAGAAGATAAAACATAGTTGTAGTTGGAGAGATAAGATCCAGATTTCCGATAATGACACACCCAATACAGATAAATGCCGTAAAAAATGTTGCAATATGAGGCTCCTGGCCATCTGCAATCTTAAAATAGTTGAGAATAGGCAGAATATCATCATTGGCTATTGCTGCAAGCAGGCGTGGGGCACCTGTCAGACTTTGAAGAGCTGCACCTAAGGTTGAAAGAATTATACCAACATAGATGATTGCTGGAAAAGGCCAAGCAATTGTAGCTGCTAGTAACCTGCACAGATAAAAAGTTCATTGAAATGCAAGAATGAAGTAAAAATTAGCAATTTCAACAGTAAAGATGATACATATTTTTTGTAAAAAACTAATGATAACCTTAAGCACTTATATGATGCGAAAAGCAACACAGAAATTTGCAAACAACAATCCACTAAAGGGGAAAATACAGTTGGAGTAGTTTCGTCTAAACTTTAATTCTCTGACATTAGAAATGTCCATAAATTGGAATTCATGTCATGTCCACATCACGGCTCTGTTTTTGACCATCTTAGAATTTGCTCTTGAAGCTCCGGGAGGATATGAAGACAGAACTGGCAAATATTTCGTGGTGTAAATTGTGAAGTATTTCAAGCTAAGGTCACTAGATTTGACAAAAACAAACTGCTTCCAGAACGGAGAAAGTAAAGTAAACAATTGAGCATCAATCAGGCTAGGACGAACTTTATCTTAAGCCTGACTCATAATTTTTTAAAAATCTTAAGCCCAATGACAGCCCTAATCAGAGGTGGGCTTATTTCTCAAGCCCAATACATACACATTACTAGATCTAGAAGCCCAAGTTCTACCCATTTTCCCAATCCTAGCTAGCTCACTGTGCTTTACCATAAACTGCAACTGCTCAGGTCTCGGTGATGAGAAACAGGGTATAGGTGGGAGGGATCTCGTTTTATAATAAATAAACCCTTTGCTTATACAATGTTTTGGATTACAAGTGGATCTGGGCGCTGTGGTCCCAAACTTCCTTGCCCAAAATTTAACTTCAGCTCACCTTTGAGCTAAAATGATATAGCCCAAATACTCAAAATTTTGGGGCTAGCCAGGTTATGCTTCGTTTGTTCAGATCAATAATTAAATTGTCAAAACTATAATGTTGTCTAAGCTTATCTCCATGAATTACGTGGTCCTCATAAAACTCAAGACTATAACTACCATCCGCCAACGAGAATATGTCTGATCATTTCTCCCACATGCATCAGAGAAAAATTCAAGAGTGAGACAGGAGAGAAAAGAGCAAGTTGCATTTCCAAACTAAAAGATGTCATATGATTATATTACAACCACAAAAAGGCAAATACCTATCTGTCAAAAGCCTCTTTCTAGTCGCAACTGCTCCAAAAAGGAAAACAGTACCCAAATATAGGGTAGTAGTTACAACTGTTGCTGCTAATGTTCCAATTGGAATTGACCGCTGAGTATCTTTAAGAGAGGCTGATCTATTAGAACCCGCCATTATTCCTGTTACAGCAGGAAAAAAGAGACCGACCAATGCACTGAAAGCCACAAAAGAAAGAAAGTAAAGAAGAATACGAAATGGCTCCATCCTTAATGAGATTAGAAAATAACTTAAATTTTCATTTGCACGAGCAATGCAAACAAGAATGTCACAATTTCATGAAAAGAAGCATGTTTCAGTACTCCCTCTGCACTGCCAGTCCACATGCCAATAGGATATGAAGGACATTGTGCAATGTAAAACCAAAGATGACAGAAAACTGCAATATACACGAATTCCAAAAGAATAGAACTACCGAGTGACATGCACTGTGAGAAGAAACACTATAAACAACAATGTGGACTCTTGGCAATGCTTACTTGAAATTCCAGTAATTCTTTCCTTCAGGGTCAGGTATCCCAGCATCATTGGTAAGTTGATAATCTGAACTCCAATTATTTTTGAAACTTTCCAAACTCAAGCCCGTAATTTCAGCTGCAACAGCAAGAGAAATAAAGAATAAAATGTGGGTGATAAACGATTGATACCAGAGACAATAAGTCCTTTATCCTGTTTTGGATTTGAAAGGGCCCAAATAAAACCACAAGTAGTGAAGCCAAAGACCAATGCATTAGGGAACAACCTTCAGATAAACCAAATGACAATGCAGAAGACAACCAACCTAATAACCTAGTCAAGCCAAATATCAGCATTTATAGTTTAGTAACTTCTCTTATTACACCATATATGTAGACAAAGCAACAACAGCAGATGTGTTTCCTCAGTACACAGTGTAGATTCCAACGACAAACAGCCATTAGTGGTTCTTCTCAAGATACAAACAGGTAAAACTGAAACACTCACGTGCAGGTTTGTCCTTTCCTGCTACAGAAATCCCAAGAAATATGCAGCAGACTGAGAATAAAACTGGTATGAGGAATGCAGGTGCAACCCGATTGATCATTTTCACACCACCAAACACAATGAAGCATAAACTAATAGTAACAACAATCCCATAAATTTGCAGATCATGTGAAGTGGGACTTTGTATGGGCTCTGGAGTTGCCGTATTATTGACCCTTGTGATAGTCTCTGAATTAAAAGGCATGACAAAAGATGAGGAAAGAAATCAGTCCCAACTTCATGATATGGCTTGGGTATCAGTATGCTATCCTCATGTCCAGAAAATTTCAATCATTACCTCTAAATATTGCAGCAGCAGGCACGGCTTTTAAGAAGGTTTCAACAGCACCCAACACATAACTGAAAACCAAAAGAGAAAGTAAAAGAAGAACTAGCTTTAAGGTACGTCGTTATGCATAAGTGGCTAACAAAAGGTAAAAATGATTTAGTCTTGTCATCATGATCATGAACCTTAACATGTTAGGAAGGCACCAAAAGATGGTTAACTCAACAACTTACAGAGCACCAGCAACTGCATTCCCAAGAAAAAAACATAATCCAATACTAACTCCAACCTCTGGTCCCAGAGCACGGCCGATGAGATAATATGGTCCCCCACCCTAAAGGATAATAAATACATATCTCTCAGGAGTAATTCTAGCTTTTACAAATCAAGTAGATCTTTCTAATGTGCTGTAAAACTTAAAAAGCTGCAGATACCCATTGATAAGTGCATATGTAACTAAGCATATCCAAGAACAGAATATGGATGAAAACACTTGAACATAATTTTGTTGTGGAACAAAAACAAATCAACTATTAACTAAGGAAAATGATTATTAAGCATGTCACGCTTACCTTCATTGCACCATTAGTTGCAATGGCACTAAGTGAAATTCCAGTTAGGAAAGTACACAAACCACAAAATGCTACCAACATTAGTGATTCACCTATTCCTGCCATCCCAACAATCCTGCAGGTTTCCAAAAAAAAGTAAGAAGAATACCAACTACCGTCAGAACAAAAATGGGCAGGGAAATGAAAACTAGCATGAGATCAAACAAACACAATCCTACCATTATGTAGCAAGAACTGAAAAGTACCATGAGGAACATCACAAACAGATACTTAGCTGGAAATTAAAGGCATTTATTCACAACTAATTGTGCATTGGACGAGCTTTTTAAAAATTGAACTCTGAATGAAACTTGAGATGGCAAAGCACAAGCATATCTAAGACAACTGACTCAAAATAATAAATTATAAAAAATTTATTATTTGAGTGCTTACAACTAGATTGCAAGTTGCAACCTCTATTTTGAGAACAGCCATTCTCATAAATAAAAGAAAGCAGGATGGACAAAATAATAATCAATTTTACTCGTCAAAAAACAAAAGGCCCTTGTGCTGAAAAAGGAGACCAACAAGAGATTTACCAAGAGAATCGGATATAGTAGATAATCCCCAGTATATTTTGGATGCATGGAACAAAAACACCCATCATTGTGCCCAACTTAACATCATTACCCTGCATGTAACAGAAAAATAAAAATATTTGATTCCGTCACAAAGCTGGTGATTTTATCCCTAAATTCAAGCGATCAAATCCATAAAAACAAAGTAACTGTGCTACAATAACAACACCACTTAATCTTGAGAACAAATTGAGCATTATGTGAAGCCCACAAGAAGTGAAAATTGAGGAAGTCATGAATTAGAAACAATATTTTTGAGGTAAACAATTTTACACACTATAATGCATGTTAGAACCCCTTATTGGTGGAAAATGGAATGGAAAAGAAAAAGAACTATCAATAGGAAAAACCAATTTTGCTTGATACTGGACTAACCATCCCTACTAAGAACAATTCCAGTACTAACAAATGATGTTTAAAGTCTCACTAAAATAATCTATATCAGTATCTTGATACAAAACATGCTTAACCTGGTAACTAAAGGAGTGCATGCGTAGGGATCGAAATATCCAAAGAATAATCTGACAACCAAGCACCTGCAACCCGCTGATCTATTTGAAAATGAAAGCATATAGAACACAATGAAAGTGCACCTCATGTGATTAGCACTACTAGTATACTGCAGACTTGCAACACAGCTATTATATATCCAGGGATACTAAAAGGAAAAGGCAGTGGCCTCCTAAAAATTATAGCTTACCCTCGGACGCTCATACGATAAGGAACCATCATCACCATCCCTTGGACTAGAAGGTACTGCAGCTTCCTCTTCTGTCATGCTGGAATAGAAAGTAAAATTGCAATTCACTACATCTTAATAAAAAGCTTCAAGCAGGTTCAAATTAGAGAAAAGTTAACCTACCTTTAAAGCTGAAATGACATAATCAAGGAAATACTGATGCACAAGACCAAGATAAGTCTTGTCAAGAAAGCATTCAACCCAAAAGCTCAAGCTGTTAGATAAGGCCCAAGAATGAATCACATATTATTTTATATGCCCCCTCACACGACGCGTGGACAAACACAACAAATCACAAATCTAACTAGAAATGATGGCAGCATAATTTGAACTTAAGAACTCTTACTCACACAAGACTCTAATACTATGCCAATAAATCAGTCAACTCAAAACCTTAATCTGTAAGGTAAGACCAAAAAATGGATTATATATTATTCTAAGAAGTCTAAAATGTAACGATGCAAAGTGCTAGATTAATGAATACTAGAGAAGGAGACTTTCAAAGAACTATCAAGTTATATACTATATAGACATAAGGTTAATTAAATTTTGAATCTGAATATAAGCCAAAAGACACTTCATTCAATGTTCATCATCATTCACATTCATAATACTTTTATGTTGTTACAAACCAACTAACATGCACTACTTAGGGGGAAAAAATTATGTGTAAAATGGAAGCATTTAAAGTAATATTGATAACAAGAACATTAGCAGAATAAGTAGTATACCTCCTAAGACCCAAAATGCTAACAAGAGAATCAAAACCAAACAACTCCAGTTTGTGCTCTTGCGTCAGATCATTCCCTCCTCCATTTGCAGGAGCTTGCCCTTGACTTGTACGAGGATCCATGTTCCCTTGGGAACCTACTTTGATCTTCCTAACAATGTATATTGAAATGAATAACAATTGCAAAAATATGGAGGGCATATATATGTATAGACATATATCTTTGAGTCAATTACAAGTGTTTGTGTGTTTCGTGATTCTTCAATATTGGAACATCAAAATATTTAACATAAACATTAAGTTAAATCAAGCTTGTTAGGCCACGAAATGATTAAAACGATCACTATGCAACGCAAATCAAAAGTGCAACATCCCTTACAAAAAGTTTCAATTCATTGTACCACCAAGAAGGCGAATGCAATTGTAAAAAGTATTGATTACATTTCTTTCGAGCTTTATCTCAACTAAACACAAAATAGGGAGGAAAAAGTGTCTGAGCTTTCATATTTCGAACTCAAATACCAACTACAGCTACAGAGAAGTGGTTTCTCAAAGACATAAGGAAGACATCAACTGACGTTCCAATTTAAATCATTTTCTATCAGAATACATAATTCCATTAAAAGCTAAAGAAACAACAGGAATACAGCCTAGCAACCAATCAATATGTTCAGGAGCATATAAAATCACACTATCTTTCATGATTCTAAAAGAGTTTCTTCCAAATTAGCAAGAGACAAACACGAATATATAATATTAATAACCAAACCATATACAAACACAGAGAGAGAGAGGGAGAGAATTTGTAACTGCTTGAAGTCATTCAAAGCAGAGAGTGAAAGCATGAAAACATATGCATCATATTCACATACATACGAAAGCATTTACATCAAAACATACATATAAATATATGTATATGCGTGTGTGTGTGTGTGTGTGAGCGCGCTATATATATATATATATATTGATAGATATAGACGGAGAGAGAGGTGGCGGGAGAAGACAGGAAAGTTACATTAAGTTAGATTGATTAGTGGCGCGAGAAGCGGAGGAAGATAATCCAGGATCCATAGGCAACATCTCAAGCACCGCGCGATCGTTATCCACCACCGGCCGGTACTTCCGACCGGGCGGCGTGTGGAATCCGTCCTCCTGTTCTCCATTGTTCATTCTCTAACCAGCTCTCCTCCAACGATATATCTCAATCCAATCAGATATGAACAACACTAACGCCAAATTCTTGCAAATGCGAATGCAAAAGAGATCTGAAATTGAAAATGCAAATTGTTGAGAAAGAGAAGAAAAAAAAATTAACGTGAGAGGGAAAAGCAAGAAAGAAAGCCGAATTTGGACGTTGGTTTGCTCCTTTTATACGGAGTTGGGAAAATGATTTATGGTTACACATAGGTCTGCAGGCAGTCTAGATCTTCTGTCCGATATTATGGTGTTTTATTGTGTCCAATAAATTTAGTCGTTTATTTATGTGGATCCTATATAGGTTCTGTATAGATCTCGCGTGGGTTCTATAAAATAAATGGTTAAGATTTCATGAGACAGAATAAGACAGGGTAATATTGAACAGAAAATCTTAGTTCCTGTATAGAAGCGCTTCACTGTGAATGTGATGGTGAATTTTGGGCCGTTGATGTTTCTGAAGGGAAAAAGGGCTGCCTGAATAGGTTTTCACCAGATTCATCAATCATAAGCACTCTTTAAAAAAACAAGAGAGGGAGATTGTTTGAATAAGTCGAATTTCTCAATGTTTTTAAAAGAAATTGGCTCAGAATAGGATAAGATGGCTGGCTGCCTAAATTGATTCGAGGTTTTCTTTTTCTTTATATTTAGAAAGCGGAAATGAGTATACTCCTATAACATATACTTTGAGTGGAATAACTATTTTATTATTCTTATATTCTTAATAGATAATTATTCTTTTGTTTGATTAAAAAATAATATACATAATAATTAATTTCAGGTTTAATTATTTATATACTTTCAAGAATAACTAAAAATATTTTTCATTTCATGGAACAGGTAAAAATAATCTTTCTCCCTATTATTATTATTATTGTTATTGTTGTTGTTGTTGTTATCAATAATTTTCTTATTGTTATTCTTATTATTCTTATTATTATTATCATCATCATCATCATCATCATCATCATCTTCTTCTTCTTCTTCTTCTTCTTCTTCTTCTTTTTCTTCTTCTTCTTCTTCATTATTCTTATTATTATTGTAGTTATTATTAGTAATTTTCTTCTTTTTCTTATTATTATTATAAGAAAATTAATAATAATAACAAGAAAATTAATAATAATCATAATCATCATCATCATCATC
>JAOTIZ010000002.1:28361034-28377825 GCA_027123425.1 Erythroxylum panamense | reverse complement strand
TTCTTATTATTATTATAAGAAAATTAATAATAATAACAAGAAAATTAATAATAATCATAATCATCATCATCATCATCATCATCATCAAGAAGAAGAAGAAGAAAATTAATAATAATAATAATAGTGGAGACTATAATGGATATTTTAATATTTTTGTTAGTTATTCCTTTGTCATCTCAAATTTATATTTTCAAATCAAACATTGGCATACATCATTGTTAAAAATTCTTAGGAATAAATCAAACAAAGTAATACATATTCCATTCTATTCCTCATCTATTATATTCCTAAGAATAACTATTCTATTCATCATCTATTTCAGCAGGTGAACCAAACACTCTGTAAATGTCAAGATAACTGAATGCAGGTACAATATCACAATTAATCAACGTTAGATCTTATTTTAATATTTCCTATTTGATTTTTCTTTTCCAATTATAAATTATATAAGAAATCAAAACCATGTGTTTTTATGAGGTGGGGTCCTCAAACCAGGGGCATATTGATACGACACTCCAAACTTTCATTGAACAGAATTGTTTCATATGAGAATTATGAGAACAGTCCCAACGATAACTATTAACTTGCAATGAGATATATGGAAGGTGTCGGGAAATCGAGTCGCGATCTGATCCTAACTGTAGCGAAATAATGATGAAACTTTTTCATAACCTTTAATTTCCTAAAAATCAAGATCTTTTTAATTTTATAAAATGATTAATATAAATCATAATAAAGCGGAATCTTAATTCGTATCTTATTTCGAAGCTTGATCATTTTTTGTCATATTCCTCAAATCATTTTTCTAAACCAATCCATCTCAACCACCATAACCACACAATGTCTGACCTCTAATGGTATCCATATAATAGGTTGAGAGAACTATGTAACTCTTATAAAAAGAGATAAGCAAGAAATGTTAGCTCCATTAGAGCTTATACCTATTTATAATAAGTTTTAGATAATTTAGTAATTTAATTGAAATTAAATTATAATTTTAATTAAACTTTAATTAAAACTACAAATAATTCTAATTAAATACCAATTATGCCCAAATTAAATTCAATATCTCATATTGATCTTTATTTATTAAATATCTCATACTTTTTCATAAAATTTCTCAAACTTTATGATCAAGTTCAACTTTATTAAAATAACTTTGCTCTCTTCAACTCATTTTATACGTGAGACTCATTAGGCTTTCAAATATATTGGTAATAATTATAAATTATAATTATAATTCATATTTAGAATTAGATAATTTAAGACTTCTTTTAATTTATCTTTAATTTTTCAATTAAATAATTTATAATCATAAATCAAGATTGACGTCTAGCAATACATTATGACCACCAAATATTTAGGAATGTCAAAGTGGTTTTGACTAATCTTTCCATGTATGATTCTTTTTCATATAATTCAATCATTTCAGCATAAAATATTCCAATTAGACATAGAGTATGAAATTAATATCTACTTTATTTTGAGTCTAATCATATTAGTTCCCCGCTATTAGCTATCGATTCAATTAATGACATTTGTAAACTATTTACAAAATGTCATTCAACTTTGCCCAAAATTTTCCTGAATCAATACTAATTGAGAACATCATAACATTTTCTCTGATTACTTTAGAGTGATGAATCATATCTTGATCACTCAACTACCTTCATATAGTTTATACTACATCCAATAACTACTTATTAAATGACCCATGATTAAATGGATCATAAGTAGTATCAAAACATAACAATCCCTATACAAGATAACTTTGGTGATATCAGGTCAAAGGATTATTTATACAATCATCACAATGAGAATTCCATAGATATACAAATAATGTTTCAAATGGATTTCTCATGTCAAGTCTGTTCAGTGAACTTGTTCTCTAATAAACACCTACACATTTGTTTAAGTATCTTATAATTTCATTTTCAATGTATAATCAGCACATGGACTTTATCATATAAATCTAAACATATACAAGATAAATAATGCCTTTAAATAATTGTCACTAAACTACAACCAAAACGATTGATTATAGGACATAAACTAACAATCTCACACTTACATTACGCCAATCGTTTAAGTATCTAATACGATCTCATACCATATCACCATATGATGATTATTCTACTGTTGAGACGGTAGCTTAATAAGAGAATTTTCCAAGGTGCTCTATAGCGAGCACTTGCTTAAATTTTACAACTTTCATCTTAATTATCATCATAATTAAGAAAAAATTGCCTAAATACATACTTGGATCTTTGATAAGACCTTAGCTCTTATTGCATGCCTAATGACTCAAATGTTGTATAGTACATTACTGTTATGAACAATGCAAAGAACTATATCAAGTTCATTAAAGAACTTATTGATCCAATTAATCATTTCTATTAAATGAAAAATGTATTATGACTTAATTAGTAACCATTACTACATTTGAACATTTCCAATCTTGAATGATATTGTTCTAATTAAATAAAACTTAATTAGAATTTACTTATAAAGTTATATCCTTATCATCTTGAACTCAAATATCAATTCATACATTGAATAATGGATGTCTTCAATACTTCACAAGTATCTGGTATCTCAAATAAAAAATATCTTTAGTATCTTCAATACTTCACAAGTATCTGATATCTCAAATACAAAATATCTTTAGTACATTATCTATGTACTTAGAGTTAGAATAGGTAAACAAATTCTAATCTATCTCTATAGATCTAATCCCCAGTGTTACCTTTTTATATCCAATAAAAGTTGTTCTTGGATAAATTTTTTTCAACAATTGAAAGTTAGAATTATTGTTCTGTATGAGCAATATGTCTCCACATACTCTCACTAAAGAGGACAACTATACTCCACTAACCATCTTATAGACATGATAAATTCACAATCATCTTTAAAAAAAACTTTTTGAATTCATTATGAAATTGAATCTTTCAATATCTCATAGCCTTTCAACTATACATCAAATGTATCAATAAAGGCAATAGTTTCAATTAGATGTGTTGTCACGAGATTTGAATGTTTCAAATTTATCTTACCTTTACTACTTCTTTTGAGAACCATTCTCCCAAAAGTATACATTGAAACAAAGAATTTGTTCAACAAGTCTGTAAGAATATATCCAACCTTTTAGATATCTTATAACCTTTTATTATCCAATTTAGTTCTAAACTTAATGGATAATGTATACTTCAACTAAGCATTACATCCTCAAATCATTAACTTTGATTCTTTCAAAGATTTAACATTTCATATCTAACATGAAATTTTACTAATTGATTCACTGAAGGTAAGTCATTGTTCTAGGTATAGCTATAGAAGAAATAATATTGCATTATATGATACCTCATATCGTATTTTACACCTTACATGTATTGTATTTTACTCCTTATTTTGTTATGAAGGCATATACTAAAGAATCTCATTCCCTATAAATAACCAAAAATTTAAAACTCAACACAACAATCTCATAGAAGTGCTTCAACATTCTCAATACTAAATTTCTACTTAGATTTAAACAATTTGAACATTTTAAAATTTTAAATCATTATTTCATTTAATACATATGACTATATCACATAAATTCATCAATAATTTAATGAAATACAAGTACCATCCTTTAATGAATTGTTATTCCATCCAATACATCACATGTGTAAATGTCATATTTCAATACCATCATTATTATTTCACTAAAGGTTGATTGGTTGTTCTTCAACTTGACAAGTTTCACATGATTCATAATCATAAAGATACACAAATCCTTGTGTGTAACTTTATTATTCTCGTTTTGTTGTTTTAACCAACATGGCATAAAAGGATAATCTCGGTTATCTAACTTTGTATTCTTTCTACTTATGTTAAGCTTAAGTATCCTTTATCTAATACATACAACCTATTTGTATAAAAGTAGATAAACTACTTTTACTTAACATTCTATTTCTTATCATCCATTGATCATCACAATAATGTTGAACTAAATTCAGTATCATATACTCTTAAGTATTAACTAGAAATACATATGATCTCTATCATATTAGGTATAAGCAAGAAAAATCATACAATCATTTTCTTCTTATGATAAAAATACATATGATCTCTATCATATTAGGTATAAGCAAGAAAAATCATACAATCATTTTCTTCTTATTATAACTATTATCATACTATAGCATAACCTTTAATTTATATCTATGTTTATGCTTTTAATAGGCTAAATTAAGTGAAATAATTTCAACAAAGTACTATACCTTTCAGCTCTACTCTATGCAACCTCTTGCATCTTACTATTATGATGTTGACACACAATTTACATGTTGTTGCCAAAGTTTATGAGACATTAGTCAACTCAAAATGTCATTACCTTTTGTCATCCATATGATTTTGAAATATAACTTTGTCACTGAATCCTCAATAAGGATTATAAGAAAATAACATAATGGGCATACAATTTTCTATCTAACTTTGAAAACTTTTCTCAAACATACCCTATATCTAAGAAATTTGATACCAAACTAGGTAAATTCCACTCAAAACATAATATAATTGTAAGAAAAACAAGTAATTAATTATATGTCATGATTACCAAATGAGATTAGGACTTTAATCATGTATTTGGTTACTCCTGTTAGCTCAAGGTTTATATTTAACAATTTTGATGATAATTGTATAATATTTCAAAATTTAAATCAAATGAAAATAAAATCGTAATAAATATGTTTTCTTGTGTAGGAACCTTCTTTATAAACTTACCTTATTAGAAATGGTCTATCCAAAAGGATCCTACTAATTATGAAGATCATATAGTAGTTTCGTGATTACTGGAAGATTTTTGGGAAAGATAACATCGAAGTTATTCAGAGTTAAATCTATCTAGTTGACTAAAGATGCGAGTGAAGTAATAACTAGTTGAAGAAATTGACTATTTAAGGAAGAGTGACAACACTTATAAAAACAACAAATATATTCATAATGTAGAAACATTTTGAGCATCATCTATACTCTTGAAAATCATATCATTACTATTATGCCTTAGAAGGTGAAATTACTCTAGAAAGAGATAAATTGTTATCTTGTTTTTCTGTGAGCTTTCTGAAGCTTGATATACAATTTTAGTGTGGAAAATTGCTGAACCTTGGAAAAGGTGTAATTGTGAGTGATTGTGGTTTTTTTATGTTTGTAAGTTTTAACTGATTAACCTCGATAATCTGCAAAGCACACAAGTCATTCACGTAGTACCTAAGGTGTCAATCCTACGAGGAGGGATAATCTAATCGTAAAATCTAAAGCCAAAATAAATAGTAGAAATTCAAAATGTAATGAAACTAAAACAAGAATTCAATTAAATCAATTCAAGAATCAATCACAAAAATATTAACAAATTAGCAGTTGCAAGACACACTCAAGAATTAACCTAAGGAACTACCAATTGAGAGAAATGAAATTTTACCTATATTTAAGGCTAACTTAATCGATTATAAATTACTAGATTATTGGTTCTAGACGATCCTAGAGTTAATTACTCTATCTCGAGTTATAACTATTAACCCTAATTTATAAACCCTAATCAGATTATGGAAGTTGCAATTTCTCAATTAACAACCTATCCAAAACCCTAATTAAATCTAAAGTTGTCAAATAAACTATCGGAAACCTATGCAAGATCTCTCTTCACACAATTTACCTATTTGATTTAACTCTTGTTCTATTAAATCACCTAACTCTCGTTAGCCCAATTTAATTATTTTTCATTCAATCCACCCTCTCAGTTTATCACTGAATTATGCAATTGTAGAAATCAAAATCACAATAAATCCAGTAAAACATAAATAATCAATTTTCATTAAATCAAAGATAAAACCCCGAAGGTGAGTTTAGAACATCATCAACATCTAAAAATCCTATCATCAACAATTATTCTAGTTCTATACAAGAATAAACTTGGAAATAATAGGAAATACGAAATTGGACAGACGACAAGAGATGGCAACATCAAGAAACTCTTGATCCGGGAAGTATGTCGAGTCGACTTCTTCTCGACTCTCTCTTCCTTCTTCTCTTTCTCAATTTCTTGATAATTCACTTTAGGGTTCTCAAAAATGGCTGATACAAAAGCTCCCTCCTCTTCTTTTTCTTACTCTTTAAATACCTTTTGTGTTATGAGCAGCCCTAGGGTTTTTTCGGGATCCAAAAGGTCTAAAGATCTCTCAAAAATTGACATTTTTTAGTAATTACTCATCTGTCCAATGTAAGCCATGATTGTGGCCTTACATGCGACAATCATGGGCCACATCCGAGCCTTCTATCATGATCGTGGCAAGCAGACCATGATCTTGGGCTATGTCCTGGGCTTCTATCATGATCGTTGGGCTGATTCTAGTGCTTCTGTCACGAACGTGACCTGTTAGGCCGTTGTTTCAGCCCAAATGTCTCTGAAACTTCTCCGTTCTTCGTTGTTGACCCTAAAATACTAACAAATACATCAAGGTACCTCAAAAACATAATAATTAAGCTCAAAGATTTGTACTAGCTATAAAACTCTTAAAACATAAATAATTAACAAACTAATACAATTATAATCTAAACACATACTAAATGATTGAATTAACCATTAATTGCATATCAAACTAAGCCCTAAAATATGATGCAATTCACACTTATCTGTTATAGTAGTGTCCTAAAGGCAATCGCCTTTAGTGTGTTTTGTACAAAGTTATGCACATACTTTATTTTCAATAATAAATAAAAGCATATTTTATTAATTTGTGGTTCATTATTTATGAATTGATATTAATTTATAAGCAAATTAATGAAGTTTATGATATATGACATAGTATGAATAAAATCATAATGTGATCATACTACTGAGATTCATATCATGTGCAATTATGTCAGTATCTAAATCATCCCTAGTCATAGGATTAATGAGATTGGACATCGTTAATCTGGATAGACTAGCACATGTCAAACTTCTTGATTTGATCAAGCAATGGATCTCAGAAACTGTAAACATGAGATGTTTAGAACTAAGATGTGGATGCTTACTAGAGGTAGTAAGTACATTGGATGACCTACCATGAGATCATCACATAGATGTCCTATTCTAATGTCAGTGATAATCTCATTATAGCAATGGTGCAAGTATCCTTAGACTTGAGATACTCAAGGATATCTTGGATACTGATTCTATTCTTTGACTTCATTCCTTGTTGCCTTGCAGAGGTCACTCATAGGGTGGTGGTTGAGTATAGCTTGAGATATTCGAAGGTAATTGAGTAGCTAATAAATGATTCACCACTTTTGTGATAGCAAAAGATGGTACCCACGGCCTTTTATCGGGGTCATTACTTAGAAATCTCTGGCTAGAGTATAGGTATCACAAAGAAAGTCTTCATTGACATATAGAGTAATGAGTCCCAGGACGAGAACTAATATCACTTGGATTAGATTTGATGTAGTTAGTTTAGTAAGAGTTGACACTTTGCCCATACTTATAACCAAGTGGGGTATAGCATAGTGAAAGGATGAATTGCACAACAATTGTCTATAGGAGGGTTCGTGAGATGATTCATGATAAGCACGGGTTCATTCATGAAACCACTTACTTTTCGATCAATTGGGGTCGTGATGTGTTGCTAGACGCTGCTCATGACTTGCTTGGATTAAGTGTTAATTTAAGTGGCTAATATAACCACGAACCTAATGGGTCACACGCATAAGAGTGACCTAGAGGATTCATAAAATGATTTTGGATAGAGATCCAATATATGGAGAGCAAAAGAACCAAATGGATCTCGATGAGATCGGGATATGTCCCAATGAGATCACAACATCGATATTGCTAAAATGGGTCTTCGATGTTTTTTTACACCTAGAACCCGATAAAACTGACCCTAGTATGACTGAACCACCTCAGCATTTTATATATATATAAGATGTGTATAACGTGTAAGATGAAGAAGATGAGTTCTTTAAAAAGGTCATCTTCACGATTATCTCTCATCTTTCTTACCTTCTTCATCTTCTTCCTCTCCTTCGCGTTGCTTTCTATAGAACAAAGGTGAGAGCTAGCACTCTTGTCTTTGTTCTAGTCATTTTCGGATTAAAGAGTTTGATTCATTTAGTTTCTCCAATCTTTGCATGAATATCATTTGAGATGGTCTGCTTTGGTTGTTGTTGTTAGCCCCCATTTCCGAAGCCCAACATCGGACATGGGACCATGAAGCTTGAGCATGGGGGGAGGCTTGGAAATCGTAAAATTAAAAGAAAAATCTTTCAAAAGAAAAGGTGGGCTTCGCCACGGCGAACACACGCGAGAAAATCCCCTGGACCCCTTGGAAATTTTACGCCACAGCGAACGATTTAACTTTCTCCGCGATGAACCTGAAATTGTATTTTCTCCACGGCAACCATTTGGTCTCACCGCGGCGAACTCAGCATGCCAATAAAAAGCTTCAGGTTAATTACGTCGCGGCGAACTCTTAGCTTCACCGCGGTGAAATCCCCTAAAGCAAAGCCCACAACCCAAAACTACCTACCATACTAAATGCAAACATAAATTCCTTCAACCACATCCCTCAATTCAACCCAAAAGCAAAATGGTTATGAACCTAATCACAAATAAGTTCTCAAAATCTTAATCTAATTTCTAAAACAAAATACATTGCAAAAACATGAAAATCATAGACATCCCAAATATATTTCATTTATAACAAAAGACAAACGTTTTACAAAGCTTTAATGGTATTTCAAGCCAGAATACATCAGTTGAGTTCGAGAACCAAAAATACAAAATACATTTTGAACTAGCAGAACTGGAAATGCAGCTAAAGCCTTGTGATTACAAAAATTAGCTTTAAAGATCTAAAAATCTGCCTAATTGGAGTGATGCCTTGACTCGCTTAACTACTCAATCGCTCGCTCTTCACCTGAGGATGGGACGAAATAGAAGGGGGTGAGCTTAAAGCTCATGGGTAACAATTTTATAACTAGTACCAAGCAAAACCATTGAAATACTTATCTTCCATTTTAACAAAATGCACATTGAGATCACAAACACATATTTCTCAAATTCTCAACCAAATTATCAATAATGCAAAACAGGTATGCATCAATCTTGTCAATAAGTCATGAGCACATAAGCACATCAAAATGGTCTAGAAGGTCTATAAACAAAACGAACTAACACATTTTCATATAATGGTTATGTGAAGTCGTGAATAGAACGAACTGACACAATCCCACATAGTGGTTTTGTGTAGTTGTAAACATGAGAGAGTCCATGAAGGAGCTCCGTGCCACTAGCGGGCAGGCGGGAGAAGCCTTTAGTCAAAGTGCACTTGACAATAGAATGGACCAAACCAAACCCACATAACATGTATTTCATAATCTTGTAAACTTGTTTCCCAAAATGGCAAATTTTTGAAACTTGATCTTTTTCAAACATAGTATCTTTTCAAAAAATCATTTTCATGTTCTTGTTATAAATCATCAACACCATAAGCTCATACCAAACACATAACACTTTTTCAAAGCATTCAAAGAGTTATCATGCATATTCATGAAGTAGTTGAAAGCATTTATTTCCATCATTTGCAAAAAAATATTTATGGCCTATTACTTAATTATAAAACTGTAACTCACCTTGGAATACTTGCTTATGAAGTTGGTTTAAGGATGCCTTTCCTCTCGCTTCTCTTGATCCCCTTCTTGATTTCCTTGAACAAAAACAAAAATCTCAAATCAATAGGGATTCTAATTTGAGAAGCATTTATTAAAAAGCATTTATTTCCATCATTTGTAAGAAAATATTTATGGCCTATTACTTAATTATAAAATTGTAACCCACCTTGAAATCCTTGCTTATGAAGTTGGCTTAAGGATGTCTTTCCTCTAGCTTCTCTTGATCCCCTTCTTGATTTCCTTTAACAAAAATAAAAATATCAATCAATAGGGATTCTAATTTGAGAAGCCTAAGAAAATACATTCACTAAAATGGTTTCGGGGTACTTAGCCCCATGCATTTCCCCAAACTTCATGAACCAAAACCCTTTTCTTATATCCAACTCTTCGGGTCAATTTTCCATCATCATTCTGATCAAGTAAATGACAAAATTTGAAACCACTTTCTTCTAGAAAAATGTTCCTCATTGTCTTAAGTTTCTAGTGACATAAAAATTATTCAATTTGGTTTAGAGTTCTAAAAGTTATACTAAAAATATTTCTGAGATGTTCGTATTCCAAAATAACATTCCATACTCAACTTCCATCCAAAATTTGAAATCCTTAGAGACTTAATCAAGACTCGAATCATCTTACAATTTATAGATCTATGTCTTTAGTTTACAACAAATTAAAAATAATCTCATTTGAACATCTACAGAAAAATTTATGCCTAAAATTCCAAAACATATCTGTGTAGGAAAAATGGAGTTCGTCGCGCCAGATACCCAATCCGAAGACATTTTTTTGTTACATTTTTCATCCTTTCACCTCCCCCCACCCCCTTCATATATAACCCATATTAACCTAAAATATCTCTCCTACGTCATTTCCAAGTTTATTTCAACCCAATATCATTGACAAAAACATCAAAATCTATCTTTGATCATTTACTCTAATAGAGAACACTTACCCATATCATTCACTAACAACTTCCCACACATGTTAAGCTATATTTGAGTTTCCTCTAACCAAATCCATGAGATTTAATGCATAACTTACTTGTTAAAGCTTCACAATCTTCAAACTCTTCAAGAATCTCCAAACCCTAGCCTTTCTCTTCTTTTTCTCCTTTCTTCTCCCTCACTCATGATTCTTTCTTCAATTTAAGCAAGACAAGAATTTCTTTCACTTATACCCTAAAATGATTGAGCAATGACCACTATGCCCTTCCATTATGCCTTAAAACTTTTAGACTTTAAGTGACTTGCCCATTTTGCCCTTGATACATTCTTACAACATTAACACTTAAATTCCATAAATCCATGCAATAAATCCTCCTAACATTGACATGCTAATTAAACTCCAAAGAAAATGATTTATCTAGCAAGACCACAGAGTTTATTCAAATCATGCTTAATAAAATAAATAGAAGTTTGGGGCCTAACAGTTGTGGTTTGCGACAACCCGATGAGTAGAAGATCGAAGAACGAAGGAAACTACACATAAGGTACATAGTTATTATATGAGTGATTGATTTGTATATATATATTATGAACATGTATGTGAATTGGGAATTTTAAGCTAGATTTAATGGTATTTCCTTGTATAGGCATATAGATCCTGAACTTCGGGAAAGTCCCATAACAAAAAATTTTATGCACTGTGTGTATATGATGCAAGCACCTGGATTTGCCTACATTATCAGCATCCCCACACTTAAACATTTGCTTGTCCTTAAGTAAACAAAACAACAAACACACAACACACAATGCAATAATGAAACAATGGCTTTAACTTTATGAGGTAAATTTAATTTTAAACACAATCATTCAAGTTATATTAAATCATTAACATGCAAAATCTGCATCTAGGGGCTTTGAATTAAATATACATACTAATCTAGATCCAAGTGATATTAATCTAGATCCAAGGGTTAATTTATTTACCTTTTTCAATTGCACACATACATTAATAATTCTTGGTCATTCAAACTCTGTAATCACCCCTAAGTACGTTTTGATAAAAAATTAAGCTATTATAAGTTTGATAAGTTTTTTTTAGAAAACATTCTTTGTAACTACCCCTAAGTACGTATTCATAAAAAGTCAAGCTATTATAAGTTCAGTAAGTTTTTTTAGAAAATATTTTTTATTTAAATAAGAACCTAGTCTTTTATTTAAACATTTGTGATGTTTATCGATCCTGTTGCTCAGCTACATCACGTTCTTAACTAACTACTAGCTCTATTCATAACCTGAAGGACAGTGGAATAGTAATTTATTTAACATTAACAAACACAAATATTTTTATTTTTTATTTAATGCCTACCTTGTTGCTTTAGCTACTCATTTCTATACAAAATTACTAGCAAAGCTACTTAAGTTAAAAGACCTCAAATTATGAACGGATGTGACAATTTAGAGGGCTACAACTTAATAATAAATCCTAATTCAGCTGTATATTTAACCAAAGAACCCAATTTCACTAATTTTACGAGCTAATGATTCTTCACAACCTAATAGACTATGTTCAACATTAAATCAATTCCAATCCATCTAAGCCATTGACACATTTACAAGATTCACAAAATGCAACCTAACAACTATCATATAATATGCAAAATTCACATTCAAAGCAAAACATATTAACCACCCTCCCCATACTTGAACAACCTATTGTCCTCAATGTGAGAAGGAGACAAACAAACATATATGGAAAGAAGAGACATAAATTTAAAGTAAAACAAAAAGTAAAGACTAAAGGTAAAAAGAAAAAGGTTAAAACAAGGCCTCATGGTGATGGAGGTGGGGAAGGTGTTGGAGGTGGCAATTGGACGCCTTGAGCTTCGAAATAATGATGGATATGACGTATGTCCCAACTCTGAGATCATTGAGTTCGGGCCATCTCCTTCATTCTTTTAAAGTTCTCTGCAAGTGTATCTGTGATTACCTTGGTGTTTGCGGAGATTGTATCAAGCACGTTCTTCTAGCCTAGTTCTTTTGTTTCTTCTTCCTCCTTGGACTCTTCACTAATCGAATCCTCTTCTGCCTACTGAGGCGGCATTATACTCGAACTCGCCCGATTGGCCCTGATCTTTACATGCATCTTTTGGCTGATATCCTGAAGTTCCATGTTATAGGACTTAAGGATTTCAGCATGCCATAGATGATGATGATTTAGGAAGTCTGGGAGATGGACAGTTCAACCACTACACTCCACGCTATAATACTCAACAATGGTAAAAACTAAGTACCTCATACCTAAATTGTTGCTCCTCTTATGTAGAGTTGCAACAATAGCATTCAGCACATGTGTGGAGGTGCACACTGGAATGTTATGATCCATGCACCACAACATGAAGAGTTCCTTGGTTGAACACTTGTTAGTTTCTAATTTATCAAAAACCACTTGGCATATGAATTTGTGCAATAATAAGTGTTCATGGGTCCTTATGATGTTGTTGTGGGCATTTTTTGAATCGAATTGCTCTAACCCATTGAGCTCATTCCAATAGCAAGAAGCATGAAAATCATTATGTTGATCGATAATGGAAGATTTGAGGAACCCACACATATCACACACAATTTCAATGTTCAATTCATAAGCTCATCCCTGCAACCTAAACCACACTTCTTTAGGGTTCCTAGGTTCATAGAAATGGGAAGTAAAGAATTCTAGAGTGAGCTCCTAGAAGATAGGAAATTGGAAGTGTATGAATTTCACCCATTGAATTCTTTCCGCTAAGTTTTCTACCTTATCGTGCAGTTCTAGAATATCAAGCATATCAAAATTAAAATATTTTGGGACTACAATTTTTTTAGCATTGAGGGATTGGAAATGAATACCTTCCTTCTCTATGTAGATAGGGAATGGTGCTCCAAAGTCTTCTACTATGTTCCTTCTCCCTCATCCCGAGACTTGGTTTCGTCCCGATGATTGATCTTGCTTTGTTGATTGCTTAATGCGCGACATACTGGCTTGTGAGTAGGTAAAAGTTGGAAGAGATTGGAGGTTTGAAATTTTGGGTAGAGAAAAGTGACAGTGTTTGGAGGTTCCAAACTTAGAGAGATAAAGTAAAAATGAAATGAGTGAAAAAGTGAAGTTGGAAATGAATATATAGGTGGATAGAGGGTAAAATGGATAAAAAATGATTCTAAACTTCACATGTCCCCTTTTTTGACCTACTGTAGGCCACAATTATGGCCTACAATTCTTTTCACCAAATTTTAATTTTTCTCTTCTTTTGTCCTTCTCTACTTTTTCCGAAATCACTTCTTAACTCTTTATAACGCTTTCACCTCTCTTTGCTTACTTTCTCGATCATCAAATTCATGTCGAAGTCCTATACCTTCCCGATTTTATTTGGAAATGAAATAACCTAACTACAGAATTCAACTATCTAAAAATCAAGGTAAATAACATCGAATTAACAATCTATGGGTTGCCTCCTATGCAACGATTCTTTTAACGTTGGTAGCTCGATGCTCTATCCTTTGAAACTCAATTGGGATCAATTATAAGTAGCTTACTTCCACCTTTTCCATTCAACATTAGTTTTGTAGCTTATAAATCAGCTACAGATTGTAAAATAATCAGAAGGACAATATTTATAACATTATGAAAATCAATTAAGCTCAATAATGTCCTTTTTTCAAGTGAACTGTCAATAAAATAGGGAATAACAAAACTCCCTTAATCTTCCATCGAATCCAACGGTTTGTCCTGTAAGAAGGTGAGTTGCTCTCTTTTTTCCTTAATCACCTTCATCTCTTCTGCTTCTTCTGCTTCATAAATAGAGACTTAGCTTCTTTAAACACGATGTTTGTTGTCGTCTATTCTCCATCCTTTTGTTCTTTAGAAGATTTGAACACATCAATTATCCTGAATGAGCTACTATCCTTCGAATTATTTAATACATCATTCATATTAAATGTCACTTGCTCATCATTAATCAAAAGGATGTGGTTCTTTTCATGGACACCTACATAAGATTTTTCGATGTTCACACATGGTATATCAAGAACTAGTGAATAAAAGGGAGGGTTGGCATTCTTTTCTTTAATCTCTTTCTTCGTCTTTTGGTCTTTAATAAGGTGGGGTTTAGTTTGGTTTCCACTAGTCCTTCTAGCTCTCCCCTATTCTTAAGTGTGATAGTCTCATATTGCTCTCTTTGATGTATTTCTGTATGGCTTAGAGAGTCTTCCACACTTCTATTGCAAAATTCACAAGAAAGTTGTCTCACTCGAATCTTTAGATTGTGAGTAGACGATGCATAATTTTCCACCACTTACTCAATTTGCTCTTTTATTGTCTTCTAGCCCTCTTCCATGTCCATGAGCTTATCCAGGATCTTGTCCAATTTCGAATCCCATAAATTGGACTCATCTTGTTGAAATCCTAATAGATCTTGATGTCCTAAATAAGTCCTTACATTGTTAGACTAATAGAAATTTAGGTAGTTCTGCCACCCCGGAGTGTACATGTTCCAATAAGGATCGTTACTTCCCCAACCATACTATGTCTCATTGTATTTCGCAAAAGTTCCTTGTTCCCTTTAATATCTATCCTCCATCGTTGTTCTTCCCATTTCTTCTTAGCATCTAGCTCTTCAGATGTCTTATTCTCACTATAAGATGTCTTGATATGTCTTTTTTTCATACAAGGGATAAAGATTCTAGCTACACAGCTGCACACTATGGCTCTGGCCCAAGGCGTCTGTTATATCTTGAAGCAATAGGGTAAAACAACCGGGCGAAGCCGCCGAGAGGAACATAGTCCCAACCTGACGAAGGTGAATAGATTTAGCCAACCAGTCTACGCATTGATATCCTTTGCAAGATACATGTCGCAATTGCACTTCCCAATCACGCTCCAAAAGTAATGTGACAGTACTTTTTACACCAAACTTCTTTCTCTCTCTTTTTTTTAAACACAAAAAATGGTGAAAAGCCTTAGACTACAAGAATTAAACTAATCGCCTTCCTGACAACGACGCCAAAAATTTAATCGTGATTTTTCGATTTTTGTAAGTTTTAATTGATTAAATGCACAGGCCATTTGTGTAATGCCTAAGGTGCCGATCCTAAGATGAGGGATAATCTAATCCTAAAATCTAAGGCCAAAATAAATTGCAAAAATTCAAAATGTAACGAAACTAAAACAATAATTTAGTTCAATCAATTAAATCAATTCAAGAATCAATCATAAAAATATTAACAAATTAGTAGTTGTAACACACACTCAAGAATCAACCTAAGGAACTACCAATTGAGAGGAAAGGAAATTTTACCTATCTTTATCGCTAACCTAACTGATTATGAATTACTAGATTATTAGTTCTAGACGATCCTAGGGTTAATTACTCCCTCTCGAGTTATAACTATTAACCCTAATTTATAAAACCTAATTAGATTACAAAAGTTGCAATTTCTCAATTAACAATCTATCCAAAACCCTAATTAGATCTAAAGTTGTCTAATAAACTATTGGAAATCTATGTAAGATCTCTCTTTACGCAATTTACCGATTTGATTTAACTCTTGTTCTATTAAATCACCCAACTCTCGTTAGCCTAACTTAATTATTTTTCATTCGATTCACCCTCTCAGTTTATCACTTAATTATGCAATTGCAGAAATTAAATCACAATAAATCCAGTAAAACGTAAACAATCAATTTACATTAAATCAAAAATAAACCCAAAGGTGAGTTTAGAATATCATCAACATCCAAGAATGCTATCATCAACTGTTATTCCAATTCTATACAAGAATAATTGGAAATAACATGAAATACAAAACTGAACAGACGATGGGAACAGTGACATCAGGAAACTTCTGATCTAGGAAGTACGTCGAGTCGGCTTCTTCTCCACTCTCTCTTCCTTCTTCTCTTCCTCAAACTCTCAATAATTCACTCTAGGGTCTCTAAAAAATGGCTGATACAAAAGCTCCCCCTCTTCTTTGTCTTATTCTTTAAATACCTTTTGGTCTCGTTTGATTGGCACGAATTGTTGCTAAAGAAAGTAATCTTTTTTTTCAAAATTTAAATTATTACGTTTGGTTCGTTTTTATCGGGTTTAACCTAGGCCCAATCAAGTTTCGGGCCTCTCAA
>JAOTIZ010000002.1:28337468-28360934 GCA_027123425.1 Erythroxylum panamense | reverse complement strand
AAGTTACATGTAAATATACTTGCTTTCCAGGGCACTATATTTACATAACTCCAACAAAGGAGTGTTGCAGTTACCTTCAGGCATCCTTTCCAAGTTAATTTCTCATTTCATCTTTCTGTTTATTTCATTTAATGTATGAGGTGGATATGAGGATGATGAATATTTGTTTAAGGATGTTCTAAACTTCATTTGGTATTTGTTCTTGAATAAATTATGATTTGATTTCTTTTGATGTTAATGTATTGCATATTGTGATTGTTTATCATTTTTGCATACTTCGGTAACAAATTGATAAAGTGAAATGATAGCAATATGATTAGGATGGGTAATGAGAGTTAACAACCTAATAGATCACATAAACAATCAAATCGGTAATTATACGAAGAGAGATTTTATATGAGGGCCTGATTATCTATTATAGTGCTTAAGAACTAATTTGAATGTGGGTTGTTTGTTACTTGAGAAATTGCAATTTCAGAACCTCGAATTTAGGGATTATGATTTAGGGTTTATTATTAGGTCTCAAGAGAGGATAATCAAACCTTTGAAATTCTAAGACTGATACCAATTAACTCAAAAGTAATTAAAGTAGCAATTGACAATAGGTTAAATCTCATCTTCTCATAATTAGTTAATCTTGTCTTATGCGATTTCTTGATTGTTCAGCGAATGTGTTTAATTTTTATTTCTTTGTGTTAATTTTATAATTTCATTTTCAACCGATCCATATTCAATTGCTTAATTTTCTGCTCACTTTTATTTTCATTTAATTACAATTTTTAGACCTTAGATAAGTTAGGATTCAATTAGTTCTCTGATTTCTTATGGAATTGACACCTCAACTACTATGCTTATGACCCATGCACTTGCAGAACATTGAGGGTTTTATAGAATTAAAACTTGCTCAACAAGACTCCCAAACTACAACAATGAAAATAATTGGCTATGCCAAAATCTGCATGGACATTCAGAATAACTCAGCTTTGCTAGACAGTGTATCAATGATGAGTCTAGGGGGAAATGGTGAGTTAGTGAAGAGAAAAATTCCCTTATCTTATCCTTAGAAACGTAGCAACTCCACCAAGAAATGGTTACCAACTGGTAAAGTTTTCAAAACTAGGTGGCACAAAGAAATAATGGGATCTAAGTAGAAAGATAGTCAGTAAGAAGAGAAGAACAGTAACCAGGTTGGTTCTGAGGCCATTAAAGGGGAAAACAACCTTTATCATGAAGTTCATGATGATACCTCTAGAGGTTCTGAGCTAATTGAGAACGGAACAGTTGAGTAAAATTTTGAAATCCCAAATAACCAAAATAATGATGAAGTTGATGCACAAGCTATCTGTAAGGGAGAAAATGAGGCTTTTAAAATCCCAACTGCAAACTTAAGTTGAAGGATAATACGGAAAAAAAGGCAAAAACATATACAAAGGGAAACTTACCCAAAATTGCACTCCTAATCTAGAATCCCTAAAGGGTCAATGACCCTTTCAAAAGGTCTATAATAAAGGAGTTAGTGAAAGAAAAAACAACCTTTTATAGTTAGCCTGCTAGAAACCAAAATAAAAGATCCTCTTTTGCATAATGACCTAAAATTTTTGGGTGCTCGATGGAAAATTATTTCAAATCATGAATCCTACTATAATGGGAGGATTATCTGCTTTTATAATTTAGACTTGATTGGAGCGCAATTGGTTGAGGAAAGCGACCAAGATATACACCTAAAATGTAACTTGGGATGTCAAATTCCTATTTTTCATCTTACTCTAATATATACTACCAATTTTGGATTTCAGAGAAGCAAGCTTTAGATGGACGTGAGCATATTACAAAATAATATCTTTAACCATTGGCTTCTAATTGGGGACTTCAATTGCAATTTAAGCTTAAGAGATGTGGAAGGAGGAAAAAAAGTCCTCTTTGGGAGATAGAAAAGAGCTCAGAAAGCTCCTAAGTAAATTAGGTTTGATGGATCTCAGCTTAACAGGAAGACTCTACACTTGGTCTAACAAACAACAGGGAAGTATGCATATTAGGAAACTCTTGTAAACTCAGATCGAATTATTAGGTTCCCTCACTCTTAGATGTAGGGATTCATGGAAGTTATTAGCAGATGTTAGAACCAAGAAGTAGAGGGTTTTAAAGCTTACCAGTTTATGAAAAAAATTAAATATGGTAAGAGTTGCACTCAAAAGATTCACTTGGGAAAAATCTCATAACCATACAACTCTTAAGAAAAAGCTAAAACAAGAACAAGAAGATTGCTAAAACTCCCTGCATGACACAAATTTGAGGATTACATAACTAAATTTGCAAAAGGAATATTAGTAGGCTTTGAACCTTCACAGCTCAATTCTAAAGCAAAAAGGCAAAGTAAACTTGTTGAGGGAAGGAAACTCCAATACCAAATTCTTTCACTCCTCATTAATCTCTAAAAGAAACAAGAATAAAATTGTTGAATTGCATGACAACAAGGGAACTATACACTTAGATCAGGAAGCTCTACTATAACTAAAAAGGAACTTCTTCACTCAATTGATGGGGCCTGAGAATGCTGATCAACCTACCTATAATGTGAAAATTTTTTAGAAGGTTCAATCAGACAAGATTGATGCGTGCTTAATTGTTTATACATTTACTCCTTAGCACTTAGTGAATAATGCTTTGAAATGCTTAAGCCATTCATTTTAGTTCATATTTGGTTTTAGGTGCAATTTGGAAGTTCAAGAGCTAAAATGAGTTAAAAATACATTCTTTGAGCCATCCTCTTGATCTTCAAACTTAATTGCCTTTGTGGAGCAAGAAGGAGATGGATTAGGGTGAGCATCGAAGAAGAAAAGGTAAGAAAATGAAGTTTCAAGATGACTTGGATGATGCACAGTTGTGTATCTACTTACACGACCGTGTATAAATTTGTGAGAAGCATTTTTGACATACACAGTTGGATACACAATCATATATCCAACCATGTATCTTCACAAAATCTTCATTTTTTGGTTTGCATAGTTGGATGCACGGTGTGCACCTAACTGTGCATCTTCCCAAAACCCTATTTTTTTTCTTATAAAGTGATATTTAAGTGGCTTATAGGGGCATGGATCGGTTTTGGCACATGAAGGGAGGTAGAGCATGAATTATTTGAGAACTATGGAGGGATAATCTTCCTTCTTCTGGTTCACAGGGGACACTGAAGTTGAAGTAACACATTTGGGCTTTTCCTCATTGTGTATTGTTGAACTTCTCTTATAAGGATTGTTTATGTTATTCTATGTTTATTGATTTGGGCAGTTGTGTAAAGATGATTTAAATGTATTAATTAGATTGTTTTTCTATACACTCAATGTTATAATTTTGAATACAATACGTACTAGTTGTCTTTTGGATTCATTTGCGACAACTAATGGTGTTAAATCATTAGGGATAATGTAACATAGGTTAAATGAACCAAGTTTGCAGAGCTTGTTTCAATTAAACACGACCTAAAGGAAAATTGAGATCAATAGAGTTTGTTGTTAACCTACGATTAATAGTTTCTAAGAGAGGTGTGAAAACAAAAATTCAATGAAGTATGTTTAATTGTGTATAGGCTGAGATTGAACTTAGAACTATATTCCAAAATCGTTCATCAATTTTCTCATTTTTATTCTTTTTAATTTGTTTTGCTTTTATTAGTTTAATTTTACTTTATTTTCCAAATTGCATCACACTAAAAACCCCCTAAATCCTAAACATCAATTCTTTTCATTACAAAAGCTACACGTACACTCTCTATAAATATGATCCCTACTCACCACTGCTATAAAATTAATTGTGCAAATTTAGGTTTATTTTTTATGCATTCAACAATTTTGGTGTCGTTGCCAAGGAGTGTGGTGCTTTAGTTTTTTCTGTATTTTAACTAGTGTTTTGTACATATTTGTTGATAATTAGTTTTTCAGTTATTTATTGATCTTTTTTTGTGTTTATGTATAAAAAGGACACAGTGTAAGGAGTATGTCACTACTAGATATTGTCAATGTTATTGGTGACAATTTTTCCCATAACCCTTTCCTAATTTTATAATGAAGTTTGGAGTGATCATATGAACTTTAGTTATGGAGGGGATAGCTAGCAAAACTACTTCATAGATAGGTTGCAGGATGCACATCAATTCCCACATAAACCTAACTACTAGCTCTATTCATAACCTGAAGGATGACGGAATAGTAATTTATTTAAAATTAACAAACACAAATATTTTTTATTTTTTATTTAATGCCTACCTTGTTGCTTTAGCTACTTGTTTCCATAAAAAAATTACGAGCAAAGCTACTTAAGTTAAAAGGCCTCAAATTATGAATGAATGTGACAATTTAGAGGGCTACAATTTAATAATAAATCCTAATTTAGTTGTATATTTAACCAAAGAACCCAATTTCACTAATTTTACGAGCTAATGATTCTTCACAACTGAATAGATTATGTTCAAAATTAAATCAATTCCAATCCATCTAATTCATTGACACATTCACACGATTCACAAAATGCAACCTAACAACTATCGCATAATATGCAAAATTCACATTCAAAACAAAAAAATATAACCCTCCCCATGCTTGAACAACCTATTGTCCTCAATGTGAGAAGGAGACAAACAAACACATATGGAAAGAAGAGACATAAAATTAAAGTAAAACAAAAAGTAAGTAAAGACTAAATGTAAAAAGAAAAGGTTGGAACAAGGCCTCATGGTGATGGAGGTGGGGAAGGTGTTGGAGGTGGCAATTGGACGCCTTGAGCTTCGAAATAACGATGGATATGATGTATGTCCCAACTCTGACATCATTGAGTTCGGGCCATCTCCTTCATTCTTCTAGAGTTCTCCACAAGTGTATATGTGATTATCTTGCTGTTTGCGGAGATTGTATTAAGCATTTTCTTTCAGCCTGGTTCTTCTGTTTCTTCTTCCGCCTTGGACTCTTCACTAGGGGAGTCCTCTTCTACCTGCTGAGGCAGCACTATACTTGAACTCACCTGACTAGCCCTGATCTTCACATGCGTCTTTTGGCTGATATCTTGGAGTTCCGTGTTATAGGACTTAAGGATTTCAGCATGCCATCGATGATGATGATTTAGTAATTCTAGGAGATGGATAGTTAAACCACTACACTCCACGCTATGATACTCAACAATGGCGGAAACTAAGTACCTCATACCTAAATTGTTGCTCCTCTTATGCAGAGTCGCAACAATAACGTTCAGCACATATGTGGAGGTGAACACTGGAATGTTGTGATTTATACACCATAACATGAAAAGTTCCTTGGTTGAACACTTGTTAGTTTCTAATTTATCAAAAACTAGTTGACACATGAATTTGTGCAATAACAAGTGTTCATGGGTCCTTATGATGTTATTTTTGGCATTTTTGGAATCAAATTGCTCTAACCCAGTGAGCTCATTCCAATAGTAAGAAGCATGAAAATCATCATGCTGATCGATAATGGAAGATTTGAGGAACCCACACATATCACACATAATTTCGATGTTCAATTCATGAGCTCATCCCTGCAACCTAAACCACGTTTCTTTAGGGTTCCTAGGTTCATAGAAAAGGGAAGTAAAGAATTCTAGAGTGAGCTCCTAGAAGACAAGAAATTGGAAATGTATAAATTTCACCCACTGAATTATTTCTGCTAAGTTTTCTACCCTATCGTGCAATTCTAGCCTATCAAGCATATCAAAATTAAAATATTTTGGGACTACAAATTTTTTAGCATTAAGGGATTGGAAATGAATACCTTCCTTCTCTATGTAGATCAGGAATGGTGTTCTAGAGTCTACTGTCATGTTCCTTCTCCCTTGTCTCAAGACTTGGTTTTGTCCTGATGATTGATCCTACTTTGCTGATTGCTTAATGCCTGACATACTGGCTTGTGAGTAGGTAAAAGTTGGAAGAGACTGGAGGTTTGAAATTTTGGATAGAGAGAAGTGATTGTGTTTGGAGGTTCTAAACTTTGAGGGATAAAGTAAAAATGAAATGAGTGAAAAAGTGAAGTTAGAAATGAATATATAGGTGGATAGAAGGTAAAATGGTAAAAAAAAATGATTCTAAACTTAACATGTCCCCTTTTATGCCGTAGGCCACGATTGTGGCTTGCAATTCTTTTCACCAAATTTTAATTTTTCTCTTCTTTTGTCCTTCTCTACTTTTTCCGAAATCACTTCTTAACTCTTTATGGCCCTTTCACCTCTCTTTGCTTACTTCCTTGATCATCAAATTCATGTCGAAGTCCTATACCTGCCCGATTTTATTTGAAATGAAGAAACCTAACTACGAAATTCATCTATTTAACAATCAAGGTAAATAACATCAAATTAACAGTCCATGGGTTGCCTCCTATGCAACGCTTCTTTTAACGTCGGTGGCTCGACGCTCTATCCTTGGAAACTCAGTTGGGATCAATTATGAGCGGTTTACTTCCACCTTTTTCGTTCAACATCAAGTTTGTAGCTTATAAATAATCTAAAAATTGCAAAATAATAGAAGGACGATATTGATAACATTATAAAAACCAATTAAGCTCAATAATGTCCTTTTTTCAAGTAAACTGTCAACAAAACAGGGAATAACAAAACTCCTTAATCTTCCATCGAATCTAACAGTTTGTCTTGTAAGAAGGTGAGTTGCTCTCTTTTTTCCTTAATCACCTTCGTCTTCTCTGCTTCTTCCGCTTCATGAATAGATACTTTCATAGCTTCTTCAAACTCGATGTTTGTTGTCATCTATTCTTCATCCTTTTTTTAGAAGATTTGAATACATCAATTATCCTGAATGAGCTACTATCCTTCGGATTCTTTAATACATCATTCATATGAAATGTCACTTAATCATCATTAATCAGAAGAATAAGGTTCTTTTCATGGACATCTACACAAGATTTTTTTATGTTCACACATGGTATATCAAGAACTGGTGAATAAAAAGGAGGGTTGGCATTTTGTTCTTCAATCTCTTTCTTCGTCTTTTGGTCTTCAATAAGGTGGGGTTTAGTTTGGTTTCCACTAGTTCTTCTAGCTCTCCCCTATTCTTAAGTATGATAGCCTCCTATTGCTCTATTTGATGTATTTCCATATTACTTAAAGAGTCTTCCACACTTTTATTATAAAATTCACGAGAAATCGATCTCACTCAAATCTCTAGATTGTGAATAGACGAGGCATGATTTTCTGTTACTTGCTCAATTTGCTCTTTTAGTCTCTTCTGGTGCTCTTCCATGTCCATGAGCTTGTCTATGATATTGTCCAATTTAGAATCCATGAATTGGACTAATCTTGTTGAAATCCTAATAGGTCTTGATGTCTTAAATGAGTCCTTACATTGTTAGCCCAATAGAAATTTAGGCGGTTCTACCACCTCGGAGTGTACATGTTCCAATAAGGATCGTTACTTCCCTAACCATACTGTGCCTCATTGTAGTTCGCAAAAGTTCCTTGTTCCCTACAATATCTATTCTCCATCATTGTTCTTCCCATTTCTTCTTGGCATCTAGCTCTTCTGATGTCTTATTCTCACTATAAGATGTCTTGATATGTCTTTACTTTACACACCAAACTTCTTTCTCTCTCTTTTTTTAAACACAAAAAATGATGAAAAGCCTTAGACTATAAGAATTAAACTAATCGGCTCCCCAATAATGGCGCCAAAAACTTGATCGTGGTTTTTCGATTTGTGTAAGTTTTTGTTGGCCCCTGGATTTTTTTCTCTAGTTAAGCATGATTTAAATGAATTATGAGGTCTTTATGGATTTATTTTGTGGAGTTAATTATTATGTTAATGTTAGTAAGATTATACGATATAGGTTAATTGAATTAAAGTGCGTTAAGGTAGTAAGATGTATAAGGGTATTTTTGGTAGTTCACTTAAGCATTTAAGTTATAAGGCATTAAAGGAAGGGTAAAGGGGACTTTGCACACTCATTAAGGGTATTATAGGAAAAGGAAAATGTTGTCTTGCTTTTTAAGAGAAGAGGAAAAACAAAATTGAAAGGAGAGAAAGAAGGGAATACCGAAAATAAGAAAGAGAGGAAGAGTGTTTCGGTGGCTTGAGAGAAAAGAAGGAAAAACAATTAGGGTTTCCATCTTTCTTAGTTTTAAGATAGATTTTGGGTTGTGCAAGAAGGGGAAAAAAAAAGAGGAAGAGAAGAGCTTCCATTTGAGCCAAGAAACTCTTCATTTGGTAAAGGTTCAAGGTAAGTCTGATTTTATTCTTTTGGATTTTTAGAAGAGTTTTAGTTCTTGAAGCTTCAGAAATGTTTGGGTTTAAGTTTTCTAGAATCGATTTTAGTGAATGTACTTTGTGGGTTCTCAAATTGGAATTCCTATTGAATTGGGAATTTTGTCAATGTTAAAGGAATCAAGAGAGGCAAGAGGAACAAGAGGAGAGGCATTTTGAGCAAGTCTTTAAGCAAGGAATTCAAGGTAGCTACATGTTTATAATTAAGTAATGAGCCATGACTATCTTTTCAAATTTAAGAGCATTAAATGATTTCAATTTTTGTGAATGTTGCATTATTGCTCTTTGAATAATTTGAGAAAATGCTATGTGTTTGGTATGTGAATTTTGTGTTGATGATATATGAAAATGATTTTTGAAAAGATACTATGTTTATGAAATCACTTTTTGGAAAAAGTGTCATTTTGGGCAACAAGTTTACAAGTTATGAAATACAAGTTACGTGGGTTTGGTTTGGTCCATTCTGTATATCAAGTTCACTTCGACTAAAGGCTTCTCCTACTTACCCGCTAGTGACATGGAGCTCCTTTAAGGACTCCCTCATGTTCATGACTACACAAAACCACTATGTGGGATTGTGTTAGTTTGTTCTGTTCATAACTACACAGGACCATTATATAGGAATATGTTAGTTCGTTCTATTTATAGACCTCCCAAACCATTCTGATGTGCTTATATGTTTATGATTTGGGACAAATTTGATGAATTCATCATTCATGATGTTTATGAATTACTTGACAAGTTGTGAATTTAGAAAATATGTGTTACATGGATTTCAATGTGAATTTTACAATAGAAATAAATATTTCAAGGGTTTTGCTTATTTCTTATTATAAACTTGTTACTGACAAGCTTTTAAGCTCACCCTCATTCCTTCCCATCTCCAGGTGAGGAGCAAGAGATCGAGTGACCAAGAGTCAAGGCATCACTCTAAATTTGCATATTTTGCTTTATTTTGGAGTAATTTATGAAAAACAAGGATGTAGTTGCATTTTGAGCAATTCTACTTTATGTAAACTAAGTATTTTTGGATTATGATGTATTGTGGCTTGGAATGCCCATTAAAGCTTTGTAAAATGCTTATCTTTTGATGTTAATGAAATATGAATTGTGTATGGATAATGTTGAGTTAAAATTAGGTATACTTGAAGAAGTTATCAACTTGAGAAGATGAATTTTGAATATGAATGGTTGATATATAATTATAAGCGAGATGTTATGGAAAAGAAAGATAGGATTTTATGAAAGATGAGAATTAGTTGTAAGTGATGAGTCAAATGAGTAGAGGTTAGAGAGTTTAATAAAGTAAAGTTGGTAGTTGAATGGTTATGCTCATGACATTCCAAGTTTGTACATTGCCAATTTCAAGTTTTTCATAAGGGAAAATTTTGTATTTGAACTTCAAGGAAAAAACTGGATTGATTTAGGCTGAATTAGACAAAGTTGTCTTCATAAAAGTTGTAGCTTATCTTTCTATTTTTCCAATGGTATATATTATGAAATTTTTGGACATCGTAGTTGAAAGTTATTATCATTTAAAGTTAGTGATGTTGCATATATGCCGGGCAGCTTCGGTTGTGATTGCACTAGGCACTCTCACGATCGCACCAAGTGCTCTTGTGATCACAACTTCCCTCTTTGCGATTGCACCTTTCTCTTTACGATCGCATCTGCCTTCCTCGTAAGCATACCTTCATCCTAGCGATCGCACCCGAAGGTTTTTCCAACTCTGAATATGTTTGACTCTTTTGACCATAACTTTATCATCCGACCTCCAAATGAGGTAATTTTTGAACTCATAGATTCCTAACACATTCCTCTATCTCTCAGAAATTTATATCCTTTGGGGTTGATTTGAAAAATATTTATGGAAAGAAAGTTAGGGTATGGGTTGGAAGAGCTTAAATTGGTTATGAACATACTTCAGTATTTTAATCATATCTTGAGCTATAGAGCTCCGAATGAGATGATTCTTGTTGCAAAATAAACTAGAGACATGGAGAAGAAGCCTTTTTAGATTTCCACCTCCTAATTAAAATAACCCTACAAGGAAACCACACTCACGTTTTTGGATTCAGGAGTTGGACTCTGGAAGTGGGGTCCAACATGGTATGATATCAGAGCAAGGAGATGAATCGATGATGGTTGAGGAGATTACATTGAAATAATACTACAGGGTGATACGCTCAAGTCTTATGATATTCTGGATAGTTGAGCTCTGAAAATGGGGTCAAACATGTTTTTGTATCAGAGTGATAGTTGGACTCCGGAAACGGGGTCTAGCAGTTTCAATTGATTAACCTCGATAATTTGTAAGTGCATGGGTTGTTCACGTCATACCTAAGGTACCGATCTTAAGAGGAGTGATCATCTAATCATAAAATCTAAGTACAAAATAAATCGAAAAAATTCAAAATGTAACAAAACTAAAACAAGAATTTAATTTAATCAATTAAATCAATTCAAGAATCAATCACGAAAATATTAATAAATTATTAGTTGCAACACACACTCAAGAATCAACCTAAGGAACTACTAATTGAGAGAAAAGAAAATTTTACCTATCTTTAACACTAACCTAATCGATTATGAATTACTAGATTATTCTAGATGATCCTAAGGTTGATTACACTCTCTCGAATTATAACCATTAACCCTAATTTATAAACCCTAATCAAATTACAGAAGTTGCAATTTCTCAATTAACAACCTATCCAAAACCCTAATTAGATCTAAAGTTGTCTGATAAACTATTGGAAACCTATGCAAGATCTCTCTTCACACAATTTACCGAATTGATTTAACTCTTGTTCTATTAAATCACTAAACTTTCGTTAGCCCAATTTAATTATTTTTCATTCGATTCACTCTCTCATTTTATCACTTAATTATGCGATTGCAAAAATTAAATCACAATAAATCCAGTAAAACGTAAAAAATCAATTTCCATTAAATCAAAGATAAACTCGAAGGTGAGTTTAGAACATCATCAACATCCAAGAATCTTATCATCAACTATTATTCCAATTCTATACAAGAATAAAATTGGAAATAATAGGAAATACAAAATTGAACAGACTATAGGAGACAGCGACATCGGGAAACTCCTAATCTAGGAAGTACGTCGAGTCGGCTTCTTCTCCGCTCTCACTTCCTTCTTCTCTTCCTTAATCTCTCGATAATTCACTATAGGGTTTCTCTAAAAATGGTTTATGCAAAAGCTCCCTCCTCTTCTTTTTCTTATTATTTAAATATCTTTTATGTTTTGAGGAGCTCTAAGATTTTTGGGGGTCCAAAAGGTCCAAAAAATTCTCGAAACTTGATGTTTTTTAGTGTCTACACATTTTCCAGACAATTGTTGCCCTACATGCCCCAATTATAGGCCACATCTGAGCCTTCTGTCATGATCATGGCAAACAGGCCACGATCGTGGGCCATGTCTTAGGCTTTTGTCACGATCGTGGCAAGCAGGCCATGATCGTGGGCCATATCTTGGGCTTCTGTCACGATCGTGGATAGGCTGACTCCAGTGCTTCTGTCATGATCGTGGCCTGTTGTGCCACAATCGTGGACCGTTGTTTCAACCCAAATGTCTGTGAAACTTCTTTATTCTTCGCTGTTGACCTTGAAACACTAACAAACACATTAAGGTACCTAAAAATTATAGTAAGTAAGCTCAAAGACTTATACTAACCCATAAAACACTTAACATAAATAATTAACAAACTAACACAATTGTAACCTAAACACATACTAAATGATTGAATTAATCATTAATTACATATCAAACTAAGAATTCAAACACGATGCAATTCACACTTATCAGTGAGCTTAGAAGGCTCGTCAAATTTAATACTCATCTTTTATAGTGAAACACTCAAGTTAGATACTTGGGGATTGGACGTAGGCATGTATTATAAGCTAAACCAGTATAAATCGATAACGTCCTTCTCTATCTTCTCTTAACTTTTATATTTAGACATTATATTGTGTGTGTGTTTATTTTAGCAAAAGGCTCCTTCACTTTATAACAGACTCCTTATGTTTTCAAATTGGAAGAGCTTCATTTCAATTTTAACAAGAACCTTCTGTTTTAAATTGTTTTTAATAGGATTTTTCGTTTGACAGGCTCTTGTTGTTTAAAAGGTTTTATTGTTTAACAAACTCCTTTCATTTAAACAGGATCTTATTGCACAATAAGCTCCTACTGTATTAATTATAGACAGGCTCCTATCATTTCCTTTTGAGCTGAAATAACTTGCAAAAAAATTTTATAAACACGTGAGTTTACTTTATCATTTAGTATCAAAACGAGCTTTCACATTTTTATGTTTTACAGCACGTGATAGATTATGGCAAACACCTTAACAAGTTTTGAAGGACAATCCGTCTCAAAGTCTCCTTACTTCAATGGAAATAACTACTTATATTGGAAAAGGAGAATGACCATATATCTCCAATCTGTAGATATCAAAGTGTGGCAAGCAATTAAAGTTGGTCCTATAATTCCCACATTCGATAACAGAGAAGTATGGATTGATGCTGACAGTAGAAATGCATAACTACACGCTAAGACAAAACATCACCTGATATGTGCATTGTTTTTAGAAGAATATGAAAAGATATCCTACTGCTCTACAACAAAAGAAATGTGGACAAACTTCAAGTCACATTTGAAGGAACAAATGAGGTCAAGAAGAATAAAATAAGTATTTTACTTCATCAATATGAAACTATTGGCATGAAACAGAGAGAGACCATAAACGAATTCTTCGGATGCTTAAACAACATCATCACGACCCTAAAGAACTTGGGAAAGATATATTTCAATGATGAGCTCGTAAAGAAAATTTTGAGGTCACTACTAAAGCAATGGGGACCTAAGGTGATGGCTCTAGAAATGACAAAGGATCTAGACACTATTTCACTTGACTAGCCACGAGAAAATATGATGATCTATGAAACCGAGCTTATATAAGATGAAGGATCTTCCTACAAAAAAGGAATGACACTAAAAGCAATTGATGAATAAAATGGTGATGAAAGTGAAATTGAGTTGCAAATAGATGTCCGCTTTTATAAAAAGAACCTGATGAAGAAAAGAGAAGGAAACAAAAAAAAAGCTAGAAACAACAGGTTTCTATCAAAAGGCAGCGGCTGCAATAACAATATACAAAATAATCAAATCATATGTTATTACTGCAAAAAGCTTAGACACATGGTCAGATAAGAATTATGAAAACTTTGAAGAAGAAGAGCCAGAAGAAGTCAACATTGTTTGCTTCATAACTAAATCAAGAGACAAAGATGTATATTATTCTGAATCTAATATTGAAGTTGATGAATTGAAAAACCACCATGATGGTACTACAGAGGATCAAATATAAGTATACATGCTAATCGTTAATCTCATACTAACATAAGACTGGAGTCAATCTGTATTTTATCTTCAAAGGTGTCAAAATGTAACTTAAATGTTTTGATTGTTTCCTATATATCCTTAACCGTTTTTTCTCGGTGTGTTTAAATATTCTCATATTCCTTTCATCCAATATAGCTTGTATTAGATATGACACATAAATGAAAAGGTGACTTTTTTTTTGTTTTATCATGCATGTTTAAAGCTGAACGCCAAGTTACAATCTAATACCACTCATTTGATACATCTCCTAACAAACACCTTTGAGTTATGTCCTTCCACAAATGCTAAATGAACTAGCATCTGAAGAATAAGTGAGTAATACATTCTTGTTCCTGCTTGTATAAAACACATATGTCTAGAATGGACATAAATTTATTCAATCTATCATTTGTAGATAAGTTGTTCTTAATAGCTCTCCACATTGTGATTGAAGCTCTAAATATCATATATTGGCACCAAACAAGTTTATGTCATGCTACCTCATTTGCCTGCTCTTGAAACAGTTTTCTACAAGTCAAATTGTTGAATTTACCATTTCTGCACAAATTCCACCAGTTGACATCTACTGTGTTTTCCTTGAGCTCACTATTATTGATCTAATTATACAAACCAAAATCTCGAATCCTTGATAAAATTTCAGTTTTGTGTGCTAGAGCATAAGCAACAGATTGATCATCCCCAATGATATTTTTGATCGAATTAAGCTCACCAATATCCTCACATACTCCAGCAATTAAGCATCTATCACACCAAAAAGAAGTATTGATATCATTTTCCAAATAAGAAATGGTCAACTGTGAGTGATGAAAGTCAAAGAAAAGAGCTTTTAGAGAGAGATTAGACCTTTTTTTTACTTGCTTTCGCATGTAGATTATACTGTTAAATATTTGAAAAAACAATAATTTATTATTCTCCTCATATAGGTCAAAGATTTATTGCAACTTTTTTTACAAAATACTCAATAAGATATAAATATATATTCATTTAAAAAATAGAACAAGTAGAATTGATAAATTATTCAATAATAGATGAGAATTAGTTCTTTACTCTCACAATTTTAATAGAATTTTCAATATAAAAGTCAAACTAGTATATAATATCAAACTTTTATTAACGTGAAAATAAAAACATACGAGGTCAAAACATATTAATGAAAAATTAAAAAGAATTATTGGCTGAACTTTTAATAAGAAAGGGAAAGTAGTTATATTCTATTTTATCCTCATTAACTTAGAATTTAAGTCTATTTATTGAGAATCCTTATAAATATGAGTATACTCTTATTTTAAATGTTTAATGGGTTTTGTTTTTCTGTTAGGATTAAGGCTTCAAAAAATTATGTATATATGTTCAACTTTTTAATAAAAGTAACAAACTTTGAATTTTCAAATAAAAGATGTGAATGACTTTTAGACCATAGAAATAATTCTTCTAACTTCCCATTTATTGCTTTCTTAACATCTAAACAATTTCAACCAAAGGGTTCAGCCACATTAATTTGAATTTTCAAGAATATGTTTGTGTTGAAAAATAGATATTTAGATAAGATCAATCTTATAGGATAAGATTATTAGAATTAGAAATCACTATAATCAAGGGATTTCTGCTATAGGCTTCTAGACATAATTTAGAGGGTGCTTGGTTGATAGGTTTGAGAAGAGGTTAACAGGCAAGGAATAAAAAGTTAGTAGTTGGTTGTTGATTATCATTATAAAGGCAATAGTTTGATATCTCATTTTTGGAGAACTCTCCATACCCTTCATTTAGTAGAGGAATGAAACTAAGTTCCTTAGTAGTGACTCTTTTAAAAAAATATTTTTAATACTAATAATTAAATACAATTAATTATTTACAATATAATTAATTAAAATACAATTCATTCATTAATTAAAATATTGTAATTAATTAATTAAATTATCATTAATTAATTAATTACATTAGAGTTAATTTAAATATAATTAATTAAGTAAAATATAACTAATTAAAATATAATTATACATTAATTAAAAAATTGTAATTAATTAATTAATTAATTAATTAATTAATTAAAATATTATTATTAATTAATTAATTAATTAATTAAAATATTATTATTAATTAATTAATTAATTTATCATTAATTAAAAATAATTTATTAATTAGTTACAATATAATTAATTAAATTATAATTCATTCATTAATTAAAATATTGTAATTAATTAATTACAATATATTAATTATTATTTAAGCTTTATTAATTAATTAATTTAAATATAATAAATTTTTATTTCTTAATAATTTTTACAAACCAACTACTATCAATATTAATGATAATCATTCCTTCCTCATAACAAACCATCATAATTATAATGATAATATCTATTATCATTCCTCACTATATTCATTATTATTCCTATTACTATTATCCCATACGAACCTACCACCCCCTTAGTTAAGATTAATACCTATTTTCTTGTCAGAAAGTCGTATATATATATGTATCCGTGTATATTAAATAAAATATAAGTTTTCTTGGAAATCTTAACATTTTGGTTATATTTTAATTTTTATTTTTAAATTTAGAAAAAAAAAATTAGTTATGTTTTGTTTTTATGTTTTTTATTTTTATTTTTCTTTCTTTTAAAACATATAAAAGATCACAGAAAAGTCATCTTAATTTTTTATTTTCTTATTTTTGTCTTAATATTATTTTTGTTAACTAAGTAAATATCATTTAATTATTAAATATTAATTACTAATAAGAAATATAACTAATACAATTTAACTATTCAAATACTTTTAATTTATTTTAGTTTATAAATTTATATAAGAAATTTGAACTTAATATTTTTATATTTTAAATTTAAAATCTTATAAATTCATATATTCCAAATTTTAAAATAAATGTCTATCAAATAAAAATATTTTACATAATAAATTTGGTTTTAAAGACTAAAATATATTTTAATAAATAATTTCTAGTTTAAAGTAATATTTTACAAATTTCTTACTTATTTAATTAACCATATTTAATATGTATATTAAAATTATTATTGATATTTATTAAAAAGTACTATAGAAGAAATTAAATTAAAATATTAATTCTTAAATTAGTTTTATATAAAATTGATTCATTATTTTATTACTTACATAAATAAAAATACCATTTCATTAATATTAATAGCTAAACATATTTAAAAAAGAAGAAAAAAATTATGAGAAAGGGAAGTGGAACCAAAAACGCTTCTCATAAACCTGTCCAAACCTGAATCCAAAATTTCATATCTAGACGTAAATTATGAATTTTATCCAGTTATTCAACCTATATTGCATATTATATACACAAAAACAATAGTAAAATTACACGCGTGTTTAACGCTCTTTCTTATAAAAAGCTCCTTATTGGTCTACTCATCAGGTTTTCATTTTATAAATTGATTTTGAGGCTCTAATATTAGTAAAGCTCATTCGTTCATTCTCTAATTAGAAACTTCTCAAAAGTTGGGAATTAGAGATAGCATTAAATTTTAGATTCTATATAAGAATTGTCCTTTATGTACCTATGAAGCAGAATGACTGGATCACATCTTTTTTAAGTGTTGGCACACAAGTCAACTTTGGAGACAGTTTCTTAACTTGTTTTATCTGCATGATAGAAGCGTCACCTGGTTGGATTGTCCATCTTGGGTAATGGATTTGAAATGGAAGAGTAAAGAAGATTGCAGGGTATTTAGGGTTGGTTTTGCTATGCTAGTTCATTATGTTTGGATAATGAGAAACACTAAGTTATTTGGAAATTCTGAGCAGTTCAAATTTACTTTAAGTTTAGATTGAAGATTGAAACATTCATCTCTACTTGATTAATAGTTTCTCTTAACCTAGCAATGCTTTAAAAATGTTGTCTTAATATGTAGTTTGTTGTTATGTTATACTTCAGTTGGGGATGAATTTTATTTATGATTTATTTATGATTGTAATGTCCACCTTTTTTATGAATGAATTAATAACTTTCCAAAAAAACAACAATAGTAAAATTATAATTGTCTGAGAGCTTATGAATTTTTATGGTTAGTTAAATAAAGATTATGAAAAGATAGAATAAATTGTATTCTCTACTATAACTGATTTGTCAAAAATTATTATTTATCAATAACTTTAATCTAAAAGTTCCATATTAATGACCTTGATGGACTTAAAATTCAAATTGGTAAATGTTAGATTTTATCTGTTAATATTATTGAAATTAAATTTATAAATTATTGAAATAAATGAAATTACACATAAATTTTTAATTTAATCATCGATTTGAGTATTATCAAAAGTTATAAATTTCTTTTATTCGATTCTATGATTCCGAGTATCCACGATTCCTATACATCCTCGGGTGAAGATTGTGATGATTTAGAGACTAGACGGACAAATACAGAAGACTAGTCTCCAGCTCCCAGTAGCTTATGCGTCAGATTTTCTGTTGAAGCCCAAAGGCCAAGTCCAAGCTGAACGCAGCTGGACACTCGTCTTCGGCAGAATAAAAGACGTAGTCAACCAAATATTGTTTGAATTAGTGAATCCTTTTTTAATAACAAAGGAAATTGAACTTATAACAAACTAACTAGCGCAGTGCTCTGCAGTACACTGCTCCTTGCTGGTCCCTGTGAATAAGTTCCAGAGTTGACAACGAAGACTCCTGAAGAAAATGAAATCTTGGGTTGGCTAGGACTGCGAGGGCTGCCAGGTTATCGGTGCACTGGTTCCCTTTTTGATGCACATGTTGTATCTGCACTTCCCAATCTCGTTGGAGTAAGCTATGGGTACCTTTCAACAAAAAATTATTAACGTCAACCACTATATTTGGTAAGGAAAGAAGGTTAATGACTTCTAAGGAGTCCACTTCGACCATGACTCAGCGGTACCCTAGCGATCAAGCCAAAGTGAGGCCCGAGTGGACTCTCCAAAGTTCTGCTGTAAGTAGTGAGCTTCCAATGTGCTGAAGAAAACCTCCACACCACTATCCATGCTAGTCCCGAATTAGACCACCGGTGGTAGCTATGGACAAAGCTTGCTTGACTGCTCCATCTGTGTTGATTTTTATCCAATCTTCCGACGGCTTGGTCCACCCTACTGGACTACCCACCGGTAGACCCTGAGTTGAAAAAACATAACTTTCTGCTGCCCCTCGCCCTGACTATCCACTTCACAAACTACATCATTGCTCGCGTTCCGTCTTCTGGCCAAACAAAGTCGGCTTCAAAAAGACTTTTATTATGCCAATTGCAAAGCATCTAGCATGCCACTCCAAAAGTAGTAACCCATTCCCCAAGCAGCACCTCAATCTATTTCATGAAATTAGATTGCACCCAAATCTCCTCATTATGATGAAAGAAGTTCGAATTGACCACCTCCGGGGGAAACCTAGTCCAGAAAGCTTGTACTCTAGGGCAGTCTCGGACGGCATGGAGAGTGGACTCTTCCTGTCCGCATATATGACAGCTGCTATCCGTTGCCATATGACGTGCTACTCTTTGCTAATTAGTCAGGAGCTTTTTCTTGGTCATTAACTAGAGGAAAGCTCTGATCCTCTGGGGCCCCGCTTATTTCCAAATTAAGTCCCAGAGATTTGCAGAACTATTCGTGATGGTCCCTTCTATTAAATCATAGGCTGACGCCACTGTGAATCTCCCATGTTCAGTTTGCCCCCATCTTATAGTATCTTCCGAATGAGGTTCTGTGCTCCGGGTTAACTCCGCAATATCCATGCAAACAGTGGAAGGAAAGTATTGTTGGAACAAATTCCACTTCCAGATTCCCTCCTTGTTCTTTAGATCTGCAACTTTAGCATAAAGGACACTATCGGGTACTGTCGAGGTGGCCATCGAAATTAGCGATCCCCAATCTTTCACCCAATTATCCAGCCAAAAAGATATGTGTCTACCATCTCCGAGTTTCCAGTAGATAACTTGGCAAACAAATTTCCAATTTGCCACAATTCTCCACCAAAAACTTAAAGCCCCTGGCCTGTTTATAGTGTTGGGGATATGGTACAAGTCCATACGATATTTAGCCCTTAAAATCCGAACCCATAAGGCTTCCAGATGTGTAAGCAAGGCCCAGCATATTTTAGTTAACAAAGCATCATTGGAAGTTCTAATGCACTTGATGCCTAGTCCCCCGGCTTTTGTGAGCTTACACACCATTTAACTAGGGGTGTTTTCCTCTGCTCTACTGCGGAGTCCCAGATAAAATTCCGCATGGTGCGCTCTAAATCATCACAGAGTCTACGCGATAATCGAACTGTTTGCATCGTAAAAATTGGGAAGGCCGAGATCATAGATTAGGTTAAAGACAACTGCTTAGCACACCACCCTGTTAGTTTTTTTTGTGCATTATCTAGGATATTTTGATATGTGTTTTGCGAGGTGCGATCATGGATCAAAGGCACTCCTAGATATTTGCCAAGATTGTTCGTACTCGTAATGCTTAGGGCTTGACTGAGACGATGTGCGGTTTTCGAAGGAACATTCTTGGAGAAAAAAATCTTCGTTGTAGCAGTGTTAACCTTTTGACCAGATGCCTTACAGAACACCTCTAGAGTCCTTGTGACGACTTGCCTTTGGGTTTCTGTAGCTTCAGCGAACAAAACTAGGTCATCTGTAAAGAACAGGTGGGACAGGGGGGTCCTGTAGTGCTCAATTTGATCGGACGCCAGCGACCTTGTCCCACTTCTCTCAATATAAGATGGCCTAGTCACTCCATAAAAAGGACAAACAGGTACGATGAGAGCAAGTCACCTTGTCTAATCCCTCGAGAGGGGTTGAAAGGCTCTAAAATTGTGCCCTGCCAATTCACCTACATGGATACTGTCGTAATACACTGGATAATGACCCAGATCAGATGTTTCGGTAATCCAATCTCTACTAAGGTGTTATGAATAAAATCCCACCTAATCCGGTCATACGCTTTTTTAGGTCTACTTTGATCGCTAGATATCCAGTTCTCCCTATCTTCTTTCTCATCGAGTGAATGGCTTCTTGGGCTATAGTGATATTATCAGTGATTTGACGGCCCGAGATAAAACTACATTGGGTCTCCTTCACTAGAAAATCCAGGTGATTCTTCAATCGATTAATGATAACTTTGGAGAGAATTTTGTAAGTCACGTTGCAGAGATTAATCGGCCTGAACTGGGTGTTATTAGTCGGGGAGGGTTTTTGGGGATTAGGACCAATATGATCTGATTCAGATCCTTCTCCTACCGTTCCTGCCTGAAAACTGCTTGGATATACTCTGTCACTTTGGGGTCGACCCTCCCTCATTGCTTTTGGAAAAAAAGGTCATTGTAACCATCTACCCCAGGGGCTTTATTCGAATTCATGTCAAAGACTGCAGACTGAATTTCTGTGTGGTGAGGCGGCTAGGCTAGATCTCGGAGTCTGACTTCTGAAAGTGCAGGGAAAGCTCCTAAGAGTGGGAGTCTGTATAATGGACCTTTCTCTTGCGAATACAGTTAGACAAAATAGTCTCTTGCTAACCGGCTCAATTGCTCCTGATCGTTAACTATAGACCCCTGGTCGTCTCGGAGACTCTCGATGTTCATTTTCTTACATTTGGATATGGTAATGGCGTGGTAATATTTGGTATTCTTATCATCCTTTGATATCTAATCACACCGGGCTTTCTGATGCCGGTATATTTCTTCTTCATTTAAAACTTGTATCAGTTCCCTACTCAAATATTCCTCCAGGTCAAAAAGGGACTCCATATTGCCATCATTCATGACTCTCTGAATGCCCTATAGTCTTGCAAGCAGTCTTTTCTTCCTATGGAAAATATTACCAAAATTTGAATAGTTCCAGCTTCTAAGGTGGATGGAAAGATTAGTAAGAGACTCGCTCAATGTTTCCTCTAGTTGAATCCAATGCGCTGCTACCACCTCATCAAAACTTAGGTGAGTCAGCCACACATTTTGAAATCTAAAAAATGGGGAACCGATATGTCTAGGAGTTGGCTGGTGCAGTTGGATCCACATAGGTCTATAGTCTGAACCTAGGAAAGGTAGGTGGTAATTTACCGCTCGCTGGAAGGTTTGCATCCACTCCGTCGTCCCAAAGACTCCATCCAATCTAGCCTGAGCCACTCCTTTGTGCCTCGTAAATTTTGAGCCAACGTACCCCAGATAATGCAGAATACTTCCCTGGACCCAGTCTTGAAATTGTTTGTTCACTATTCGAGTTGTCGTAGCTCCACCTCGTCTATCGGTGATCTCCAACTTTGCATTAAAGTCCCCACCTACTAACCAAGGTCTATGTAAGGACTATCCGACCCATTCTAGAGCTAGCCATAGGTGATTTTGCGAAGAGGTATGCGGACTGGCATAAACCGCGATAAAATCGAACGAGGAGGACTCATACTTGATAGTGGTATGGATAAATTGTCGGTGTGCTAAAACAATCGAAAGATGAACGTCATCCTTCCGTAATATCCAAATCCCATTTGAGAAACCTTCGACCTCCACTCGAAATGAGTAGTCAAACCCCAAGGTACGGATAACATCGTTGGCCCTAGCTCCACTAATGCGGGTTTCTAGTAGGACGAGGATACCCATGTAATTTCGTAGAATGATTAAAAATCTAGTCCCACCTATCCCTTGACAATTCCAAATAAGAATCGACATAACAAAGAGTAAAAACTAGATTATGTACCTCCCATGGGAGCGTCCGTTATTCTGTCGCCTAGGGACTGTTGTGTCTGTAGCTCGATACTATCACTCTGGGGCCCGGCCTCCAGTTTATCAAACTTGTCAGCTATATCTGGGGGATCCGTATGCTGTGTGATGTTGCTCCCCCTTGGGCTGACATTAATCTCCTAGCCCTCTACTCTGTCCATAAGTTGGAGGTTCTCACCTCCATTCAAACCTCGGGCCTCCGTATGCCGTATGCTGTTTGATCTCCCACTTGCACTAAAGCCAATTACCAATGTATCAAATACCATAGCCATCTATATGTCTATCACGTCTCTTTCGAGATAACGGCTTAGTGAGAGGATCTGCTAGAAACTCTTCAGTTGTTGAATCTGCGATGGTTGGTTGTTTGGAACTCTTCCAACTAACTGTTCCACCACAAAGAGTAAAAATATACCCTGACTGTGATCTACTATCATCTTGATCAGACTGGAAACTAGTATCTGAATAACCCTGAACTCTTAGCTCAGTTCCTCCATAGACCAGAAAAATATCTTTAGTCCTTCTCAAGTACTTTAAGATATTTTTCACAGCTGTCCAATGACCCTCACCGGGATTAGCTTGATATCTACTTGTTATGCTCAAAGCATAAGCAACATCTGGTCTTGTACATAGCATCGCATACATGATCGATCCAATAGCCGAAGCATATGGAACACCATTCATTCTATCTCTTTCCTCTTGTGTCTTAGGACACATGCTCTTGGAAAGAGAAATCCCAGGCGATGTAGGTAAAAATCCTCTCTTGGAATTTTCCATGCTAAACCGTTTTAACACTTTGTCTATGTACGAAGATTGGGACAAACCAAGCAACCTTTTTGATCTATCTCTATAGATCTTAATACCCAGTATATAAGCTGCTTCTCCCATATCTTTCATGGAAAAATTCTTAGATAACCATATCTTAACAGACTGGAGCATTGAAATGTCATTTCCAATGAGCAATATGTCATCCACATAAAGCACTAAGAAAACGACTCCACTCCCACTTACCTTCTTGTAAACACAAGGTTCATCTACATTTTTTATAAAACCAAACTCTTTGATTGTTTC
>JAOTIZ010000002.1:28298731-28324225 GCA_027123425.1 Erythroxylum panamense | reverse complement strand
AACTGTTCTTGTACTTGTATATATACACTTTACTATTGTAATACAAGACAATTGATTCTGGCCTTTCTACAATCACATGGTATCAGAGCCATAGATTGCCTTCTTCTTTCTTTTTTTTTTTTTCTCAAACCCAAGAACCTTGTCTCTCAATCATAGTCTTGTCTTGCTGGTGACGCAGAGCCTAGACACAAGTGTTAACCATGAACCCCTCTGACACACCGAACCAATTAGTCATGACAAATCAGTCTGCTCCCATCCCCACCAATATCCATCATGCCTTTTCTGTCAAGTTAACCATCAAAAACTATTTATCTTGGAAAACTCAATTCTCTCCACTGTTAAACTACCAAAAGCTGAATGGGTTCATTGATGGAACCTGTCCACCACCACCTAAAACTCTTCCGTCCTCTACCAACCCCTCTCAACCAGTCCCGAATCCTGCCTATGAAGAGTGGTTTCACAAAGACCAGATGCTTCTTTCATGGCTTCTATCTTCTCTCACTGAGGAAGTTTTTCCCTATATCATCGGTCTTGATTCTTCTTTTGCTGTTTGGCAAGCGTTAGCTCACACGTTTGGAGCAGTCTCTCAAAATAGACAACTGCAACTTAATATTGAGTTACAAGAACTCAAGAAAAATGATTTATCTGTGTCCGAATACCTTCACAAAGCTAAAAGCCTCTCTGACCAATTGAGTCTTGCAGGAAGAACTCTCACAACTGCAGAGTTCAACGCCATTGTCTACCGTAATATTGGTAGTGAATATCATGGCATCATCACCACCCTTAACCTTCGACCTGAACCTGTCCCGTTTCATGAGTTATTTGGCCATCTTGTTGCCCATGAGGTCCTTGTCAATAATTCCCCTGAAATTCCTTCTGCTAATGCTGCAACCACATCAGTCTCTGTTCCTGTTTCTGGTCACTCTGCTCCTGCATCACGTAACTTCTCTGCTCCACCGTCAGCCAATACACAGAAGTCTTCTTCTAATTCTCATTCCAGGCGTTCCAGAGGTCCATGCCAGATCTGTGGATTGCGTAACCATGCTGCTGATAGGTGCAGGCGTCGTTATGCTCCTGCATCACACCGAATGCCTCAAGCCAATCAAGTCTCTTATGGAAGCTTTTATCCGTCTCCACCTTCATATACTACTGCTGCATCTCAACCCCTTCCCTGGTTTCCAGACACGGCTGCTAACTATCATGTTACTCCGGACGTATCTACTCTTCAGCATCCACAACCATACTCGGGTAATGATCAACTTCATGTAGGTAATGGCCAAGGACTTCCAATTGTTAACACTGGTACTGCTTTTCTCCCTTCTGTTAATGGTCCTTTAGCTTTAAAGCAAGTTTTGCACGTTCCGCACATTGTCAAGAATCTTCTATCTGTTCAGAAATTTACTGCTGATAACTCTTGTTTCTTTGAATTTTGGCCAACCCATTTTGTTATTAAGGACCAACGTACCAAGAAACCTCTTCTGGACGGCAAGAGTGAGCATGGAGTCTATGCTTTGCGCCCTACCTCCCTCAAATCGGCTATGGCTGGTGAAGTTCCCACTCTACAAGATTGGCATTCCAAGTTCGGTCATCCCCACTTTCGGCTTGTCCACAAAATTCTCAAAAATAATCAATTACCTTGTTCTGGTGTTACTAAAGATCCATGTTCTTTTTGTTTTCAAGGAAAGTTATCTCGTGTTCCTTTAGCTAGGGTAGATCATACCAGTAGACAACCATTTGATATTGTTCATTCTGATGTTTGGGGCCCTGCTCCTGTTCTGTCCAATTTAGGCTATAGATATTTTGTTCTCTTTGTTGATGACTTTACTCGTTTCACATGGATTTATTTTTTAAAACAGAAAAGCGATGTTTATTCTGTCTTTCTCTCCTTTGAGCAACTCATTTTGCGTCAATTCAACTCTAAAATAAAAGCCTTTCATTCTGATTGGGGTGGGGAATATCAAAAATTACATAAATATTTTTCCGCTACTGGTATTATACATCGTATTGCTTGCCCTTATACTCATGAACAAAATGGAATTGCCGAACGCAAAATCCGTCATATTGTTGACACTGGTCTCACCTTACTTGCTCAATCTAATGTTCCCTTTAAATATTGGACTTTTTCTTTTTCAGTTGCTGTTTCATGCATTAATGTCCTTCCAACTAATGTCCTCCACGATCAGTCCTCTTATTATCTTTTGGGCAAAACTGTTCCTGATTATAATTCTATGCATCCTTTTGGTTGTGCCGTCTATCCTCTTTTGCGCCCATATCATCCCAAATTTCATTTTCGCACTCAAAAGTGTGTTTATCTTGGGAAATCTCCTAACCATGCTGGATTTAATTGTCTAGATATTTCCTCTGGTCGCATTTTTATTTGTAGGCATGTCAAATTTGTCGATAATGATTTTCCCTTGCGTCTTGCCTCCATATCCTCTTCCTCTGTTCCTCAAAGGATGTCCTCTCCATGGCTTGTGCTCACTCCCGGCTCTCATTCCACCTTGCCGTCCAGCCCTATATCCTCAGGTATGACTTCTTCTTCTTTTTCTTCTTCTTCTTCTTCTTCTATCTCTCATAGTTCCTCCCCATCTCCCGTTCCATCTGATATTCCCGGCTTAGATTTAATTGTTGACCTCCGCCATTTTCCCACCCATCAATCTTCCTCATCTTCCCCTAGTCCAGATCGTTCTCATCCCATGGTTCTACGCCCAACCACAATGGCCAAACGCCAAGCCTACTCTGCTCAACTTCCTACCTCACCAAACTATCTACAAATGGAACCTCAAACTTATAGCCAGGCTAAACCTTTTTTAGAATGGAGAAAAGCAATGTCAGATGAAATTGCCGCTCTACATGCTAACCATACTTGGACACTAGTTCCCCGTCCCCCGAGTACCAATGTCATTGGAAACAAATGGGTGTATCGTATCAAACGCCGTGCTGATGGGACTATAGATCGCTATAAAGCTCGTCTTGTGGCGAAAGGGTTCAAGCAGCAAGACGGTATTGATTATTCTGAAACTTTCAGTCCAGTTGTTAAAACAACAACCATTCGCACGGTGCTTGCCCTTGCTGTTATGCATGGATGGTCGCTTCGTCAGTTGGATATCTCCAATGCCTTTTTGCATGGTTCTCTTAATCATGACATCTACATGGAGCAGCCAGTTGGTTTTCGAGATGCTACCAAGCCTACACATGTTTGTCATCTTCAAAAGTCCCTTTATGGTCTCAAGCAAGCCCCTCGTGCTTGGTTCCATCGTCTCCACAACTTCCTGTTGGGACTTGGCTTTACCCCTTCAAAGGCTGACACCTCTCTGTTTATTCTCAATATTGCTACTGATAAGTTGTTTGTTCTTGTTTATGTCGATGACATTCTTGTAACAGGCACAAAGGATACTCTTATACAGTGGTTCGTTACTCAACTTCAACATACTTTTCCAGCCAAAGATCTTGGCTCTCTTCATTATTTCTTGGGTGTTGAAGTTCATCCTCATCCGCAAGGTCTCATTTTGTCTCAACAAAAATACATTGCTGATCTGCTGGCTCGTACAAATATGACACATGCCAAACCTTGCAAAACACCTATGGCTGCTCGTCCACCTCTCACCCAGGCCTCTAGTCCGCCTGTTGCTGATGCTGCTCTCTATCGTCAAGTTGTTGGTGCTCTTCAGTATTTAACACTTACTCGTCCAGATATTGCCTTTTCTGTCAACCGATTATGTCAATTCATGCACAATCCTAATGAGGACCATTGGAAAGCGGCAAAACGCTTACTTCGATATCTGAAGTACACGAGTTCTGATGGTCTCCTCTTCTCCAAGACCTCCTCCACCACTTTGCAATGTTTTACTGACAGTGATTGGGGCGGGTGTCCAGATGATCGACGCTCCATGAATGGCTATGCCATTTACCTTGGCAATAATCTCATCTCTTGGGCGTCCAAGAAACAACCTACGATCGCTCGATCGTCCACTGAGAGTGAATACAAAGCATTAGCTAATTCTGCTGCTGAAGTGGTATGGCTCACTTCGTTACTTGGTGAGCTTGGCTTCACACCTACAACTCCACCAATCTTGTGGTGTGACAATATTGGGGCAATTTACCTAAGTAAGAATCCAGTTTTCCATGCTCGCACTAAGCATGTGGAGTTAGATTACCATTTTGTTCGTGAATTAGTCTCTCAGCAGAAACTTCAAATTCAGTTTCTTAAGAGTTCTGATCAAACTGCTGATATTCTTACTAAGCCATTGGGGACTGCATTATTTGATCATCATAAATCCAAGCTGCGACTTCTCTCCGATTCGTCATCTGCTTGAGGGGGGCTATTAGTGATATAGTTTATCTCATTTAAACCTCTTATCTTTATCATGTACATGATATATTTCGGTTTATGTTAAACTCTTCTTTATCTTGTACATAGGTAGTTAGATAGATTCAAACTAGTGATTTAGTGTTATCCAAACTGTTCTTGTACTTGTATATATACACTTTACTATTGTAATACAAGACAATTGATTCTGGCCTTTCTACAATCACAGATCTGAACTCGATGTTTGTGAAATGTTCACCTGCGCTTGGCCTGAAGTGAATCCCCAATGCCTCAAGCTCCTTGGCTCTTGGATATGAATACGAATCACGGCCTTGTCTTCCTCGGAAATATGTTCTCCCCAGATCTCTTGTGTTGATGTATCTTCTCAGGAAAATATCAAGAAGATGAAGTGGTTGATCGCTATTATTGGGTTCTTGGCATATACTCAATGGGTCTTTGAATATTGAACAACATTTATCAAAAAAATTGAAAGTAGCTTGTATGTAGGTAGTTTGTGAAGACAAATCACCACGAAAGCTGCTGAAGAAGTTGTAAATTAACTCGTCTCCACGATTTCCCTCGAACCTCAATTTCATTAGCGTCTCTAGCACTATATAAGGAAGTTGGTTCTCTAGCAACATCAAGTCCCTTCTAACAGAAACTGCAACGTCGCTTCTGATCACGTGCTCTTCTTCATCTTCGTTCAGGAAGTTGTCCATGAACTGGAGAACGAAACATCCGTCGGCAAGCATCAGTCTGGTGAATTGCGTCTCGTCGAACCTCGACAGTCCCTCCTCATCAGGATAGCATCGTCTTGCATAACCAGAGATTCGTTCCACCGCGCTGTAAATGTTAGAAATCCCCATAGGACAAGCTTCGATGAACCGAAACATCATAGCATGCTTGAGGTTCTCCACCTCCTGAAGCTCGCTCTTTCCATGATGATAAGGACCTATAGAAACAACCATAGGATCAAAGCAGCCATTGTATGATTCTCTCCGCCGAAACAGTTCAGGGACCCTGTGTAAACTTCCCACACCCATGTGAATCCAGAATTCGTGGGAGGACGCACCAGGACCGTTCGCCATGCTCGTCGTTTCACATTCGTCGTGGCAATCAAAACCTTCGGAATTTATAGATCTTTAAAAAACCGGAGCCAACATTGAACCCATTAAAGAAAAAGACCGATTGCATCAAACCGTTATAAAATTAATATATAATAAATTAAATATAAAATAAATAAAAATGAAATATTTATTAAAATAGAAAGAGCACACTAATATTTATTATTCGATAATTAAAAATAATAAATCAAATTTAATAACTTAGTATAAATTAATATAGAAAATTTTCCTTTGATTTCTACACGATTCACTCTTGATACCATATTAAACACATGGGTAAAATGCACATTATAATTATAATTATAATCAATTGAATTTTCATTTTCCCCCCTCTATTTCCACTGTTTACAAACTTTACAATGCAGTTTCCAAGTTGCTTCTTCCAAACAACTGCGATGGGTCCCCATTTCTTATTATCTTGGGACGACCATAATGGAATATTTGACCCTTTTGAGGCTGTAGACCAATTTCATTCGCAGGCTCTCAGAATTCACGTACGGAGCTCGAGCTTTCATATTGATGATTTGTTTGATAAATTATGAGTGAAAATTTACAGATCGTTCTTCCTTGTGGTTGTTATTGTTGAAGAAGAATTAAAAGAGCTATTTTTAGTAAATTTACTAAACTAAATTTACGTCAAAATGTTGATTTTAAGAAGAGATAGAGATTTGGTTCAACAATTCAAGATTTGAGTTTGAACTCGAAGAAGTTTAATTCAATCAAAAATAATTTAAATTTAATATGAATAATATGACATGTTCATCAATTAAATGAAATAAATAGCTATGATTTATATAGACAAAATAAAACTATTTTAATTATATTAATATTATTGATGATATTCAACATCCATTTGGTTGACTTTTTGGAGAGTAGAAAAGTACTTTTTTCTACTTTAAAAGTTATTTTTAAGAAAAATGAGCGTTTAATCGTAAAATTTAAAATAACTTTTTTAATAAAAATGACTTTTTTAGAAATTAAATTGCAACTTTTTAAAAAGTTCGAAGTTTTTCAAAAAAGGTACTTTTTTGAAAACATAATGAAACATTTACAATTCATCGGACCTTCTGTCTGGAATCCACAATCAATTCACAATTCATCACTATTGATATAAAACATTTAGTAGGCAATCAATGCAAATTCAAATAGAAAACATAATGAAAGAAGACCATCTTGATCTACTCACAATACGCTCCAGATTAGCATTTGCTTCCAAATCCTGAAAATGCCTGACTGCGAACTCTTAGCCTGCACAACCCATTTATTCAATACGTTGCACACACATTAATAATTTTGCACAATTATAATCATTGATGCACATATATGTACGATGCATGTTCATGACTATCCCGGTATCAATCTATAAATTTTATCTCAAAAACTATTCCAATATCACAACGCAAGTATGCCTAGGGTTTAGCTGCACTAAAATCCTTAAACTCGCAATTTATGCTTATTGTAATTTTTCTAAAATCATACTTCCGAGTCTACTACTCCCAATTGATGAGCTAGTCCACATAGGGTAACCTAGGAAACCATCTCCTTGATAGAAACATTTCTCTATGCAGTAGGAATCCATAGACACTAAAATTACTCAATTCGGATCTCTATAGGTCCAATTATTGCTAAAATACGGACCAGAAAAATAATCGCTCGGTCCTCTCACTTTGACTTAATCAATAAATATCAATTTCATCTCCAAAAAATTCATAATTTCATATAGAAATAAAATTAAATATCTCACGAATCCGATGCCTCAAGAATCAGGTTAATCGGAGGTCGGATGGCCAAGTTATAAGCAAAAGAATGAGAAAAGTCAAAATTGAGAAAGTCAAAAATGGTTGCTCACGGTCTCGAGCGTCTGAACGCGGGGGCTCGCGATCGCGAGCGCACGGAGTACAAAACGCGCTCGCCCTTGCGACGGTCAGCTTCCGTGCCAAATTTAATTTAATTTTTTTTCAATTTTCCTTCTCTTTTCCTCCAATTTTCCTTCTCTTCTCCCACATTACACAACTCTTTACACAAGTGTCCAAAAATCACAAATGAGGTCTTATTGGAAAGATTTCAGAAAACCCTACAAGTTTTATGAAGGGCTTGAAAACCAATTTCCTCTCTAAGAGTGTCAAAAATGCAATCAAAGTTGCTGCCTTCACATTAACATTCAAAACAACACAACATTTTTCTTAAAAAAATCATATCTTTTCATTTCCTTTGCCAAAAATTCCAAGCTTTATATAAATAAAAAGATCAGAACATATTCTACAACTTTCATGAACAACTTGGAAGCAAATTCAACCTCTAAATGGTCAATTTCTCAATCACAGTTTATGCTCATATAAGTGTCATTCTCAACAGTAACACAATCTTCCAAAAATCATAACTTCCTATCCCATTGTCTAAAAATTCCATGCTTTGTCTCACTGAAAACATCAGAAAACATGCTATAATTCTTATGAAGGACTTAGAAGCAAAGTCCATCTCTAACTAGATCAAATTCTCCCATTATTGTGGTTGCCCTGTTTAAGAGTGTTAAATCAACATATTACCTAAACCATATCCAACCTTTAAAAATTCATAACTTAAAATCCCTATATCCAAAAATAGCATATTATACCTCATCACAAAGCTAAGACATTCCTATATAACTTTCCATAAGATCACTTGAGCTAATTTAAACCATAACAGTCCAGAATTTGCTTCAGAGTACAGGAATCACAAAACCTATACTTAGAGACATTTCACACACAAGCACATTCATTCTTTGAAAAACCATCTGAAAGTTCACAAGTCATAACTTTCAACCTAAAAATTGAAAAATGTCATACTTAGTGGAGATAGAAAGCTAACAAGAAAATCTTCTACTTTCATGAAGACCAATTTCCTAAAATCTATCTACTTTAGCCTAGAAAAATTCCCCAAAGTTTCTGGTCACAAATCTTCAATGTTAGAATCATGACCTATTTACCCTGCACAAATTGCCTACTTTCAAGGAAAAATTCAGAACCCTTCAAGCCACAATTGGACAGAAATTCCTTCATAAGAATTCTAGCTAAACTTCTCAAGTTTAATTCAATCTAAACCTCATCTCAATAGCCTAACTATATTAAAAGTTATGACCCAAACATTGAAACATACTCACATTCCATTTTCCAGCTTTTACACCTAACTCAACGCCTATCATTCCAATACAATTTCTACATCACTAATCATCCAATCTAGTCAAGAAATCAGCCACAATTTGATCAAGATCTTCACTTGAACAATTAGCCACAAAATGGCAACACACACACTCAATCATTTTCCTTTAATATACACTCATCGAACATCATTAAAATCAATCCAAAACACTTAATACACATACTACACATGCTATATCATTCATCCTTACACAAACGTGAAGTTAAACCCATACAACCAAAACACAAGTTCCATGAAATTAATTCACAAGACATCACAATTAATGCATCTAACTACCAAGTAATAACGTAAGACATAATCCTTACCTAAACAAGCTTCCAAAACTTCAACTCTTAAAGACTACAATTTCTCTACCTCCCAAGACCTTATACGATCACCATCATCACTTATTGGGGGTGAGGTTTTGGTTAGGATTTTAAGAGAAAAAGGAAGAGAAAACAAGTAACAAAGGAGAGGTGGAGCTTAAGACCAATGAAGAAGAAAGTAGGAGAGGAGCTACGGATGAGAAGGAGAAAATCCCATTTAACACACCAATGACCTATTTAGAGAAGAAGTGTCGTGGAAGGCTCTCCAAAGTTAAGTTATTTAGATAAACACTAAGTATAAGACTTAAGTAGGCAAGTGACAAGTGTCACTCGCCACTTGTCTTGTTCTTAGGCACTCATTTATTTCCTTTCCAATAACAATTCTATTTCTACTTCAATCTTTCCCCAAAATTTCAATGGCTTAAATTTACTAATTCCCAAAATCATGTACCTCATTTCCAGTGCCATTGAACAGTCATTTCCAGTAACGAAAATAAATCAGTCAGCCACTTGGCAATTTTTTCGGTTCAGAAATTTTTCCCAAAATTTTCCAGAAAAATTTTCTAAAATTCTCCAAAAATTCAAAACTCATAAAGACCCACTCCAATTAAATTTTCAAGCACAAAATCATAGTTTTCACAAAAATCACATTTATGACCAAATATATCGGAAAAATGTCATGCAAACATATACAGTCATTTACATGTGCAAAAGTCACTATTTACAAGTATGAGTATGCATGAACATACCAAGAAAGTTCTAAACACTCATAACCCGTTCCAAATTACTATTCTACCCTTCCCATCGGTGATGGGCTGTTACATTCACTATTGTTATTCTAACATTATAAGATCATACAATATCCAAACTCTCATTTCTTCTTATAATATCTTCAAAATTTCAAACCTTCAGGTCAATATTTCTTGAATATTTTGACAAAGAAAATGGAGTAATTTGGCAACACTTCCTTCTAAACATTTTTTTCTCCTACTTGTTAAGTTTCTAATATCACCTAGATCACATAATTTGGTTCATTATTCCGAAAGGTACACTCCGAATATTTTGGACTGTTCTTAAACTGAAACAATACTCTGTACTCAAATTTAATTCAGATTCTGGAATTCTAGAGATAGAATTAAAATTAAATTTCTTCAGACAATTTGTATCATTATGGCTCTAGTTTGCTCTAAATCAATAACCATTCCGTTTGCATAACTATAGAATAAGTTATGGCTAAAATATCGAAGCATGTTCAGTGAAAAATGCTCCAGTCAAGAAATTCCAGAACTCCTCATCAATTTCGTCCCAAAATTAATCAATCCATCACCTCCTAGTAATTTTAGATAGCTATAATTTTTATTATAGATGAAGAACAATGTGTTACAAGTATGTTGGTTCAAAAATCAAGTCATTTGGAGCTCGGAAGAGGAAGTTATGATCAAAAGAATAAGGAATGTTCAAAACAGTCCTTCTTCGATAGCCACGTTCTGCACGATCATGCTTTTTCACTTTTGTTTGAAAAGTCATGATTATTCTTTTCCAAATCTCCTTCAAAAGTCACGATCATGCAGAAGCACGATTTTTCAACTCCTATTCTTCACTGAACTGTAGTTCTTCTTCTTCTTCCAGCTCTTCTTAAAGTAGACTTTCGGATTAATATTACACGGTCATTTTAACAAGGAAAATAAAGGATTTAGGCAAAATATTCTTCTAAAAATTGTATCTTTATGACTTAAGTTTCTGATGAAACTAAGTTCATGCAATTTGGTTTAGTACTCTGCATGTTATACTAAAAAAAACTACAGATTATCCCCAAGCCATGATAGAATCCAAAAACTTGACTTCAAGCTAAATTGTGAAACTCTTAGAGAAAGAATTCACAATCGATTCCTTTATGAAAAGTATAGCCATATTTCTCTAGTTTAATATAAACTAAAATAATCCAATTTGGACGTCTACAAATGAAGATATATCCAAAATATAGATTCTTGTTCACTAAAAGCACTGCATCTGCACATTTTCCAGCGTCCTTCATCATCATTTTCATCTTAGTTCATCTATTTTGCTTAGTCTATCTCTTCTAGCTTCTTTACTCAATATGTCATCTTCATTCCTACTCCCATTTCAGTTCAATTCCAATCACAAACAAATCATACTCTATGTTTGACCATAATACTGAAAACAGAACCTGTCATACATGCATATTCACCATATTTTCTGCACTCTTCTCATTCATATTTCATTGATCTTTCAAACTCAAATGCCCACTAGTTTTATGATCATGTAATGTCAAAATAAATCACCAAATTTATTCCATATTCATACTACCCATAAGGATTAGCACAATACTTACTAGCTAAAACTCCAAATTCTTCAAAACATCATGAAACCCTAATTTCTCATGCAACCCACGTACATCATCTTGAAGGTGGATTGGGTTAGATTTTCTTGTGGCAAAAGAAAGAGACAACAAAATGGGAGTAGTAAAGGTAGTTGGAAGCAAGGTATAACTTTGGTGAAAGTTTGGTGAGAAATCTATGAAGAAGAAAAAGAAGTTTTAAAAAAATCTATGAAGAAGATATGTTAAGATAAGAAGAAATAGTAACTTGGTCTTTCAAGTTTAAAAGAAAGGTGGCTTAAGACTTGACTTAATAAGTGACACTTGTCACTTATTCATTTGTCCAATTCCTATCTTATTAAACTAGTCCAATCATCTCCAAATTTTACTCCAATTTTCTCTACATTTTCAATATCATTTTCTCACAAATACTAAAATCATCAATAACAAATTCTTCAATATCATTTGATTCTTATTTCTATTTCCATTTAACACTTGACTTGCCACTTAGCCAATTTTTCCTAGTCCATAAATACCCCTTAAATTTCAGAAAATTCCCATATTTTCACCAAAAATTCTGAGTCAACACATATACTCTCCAAATCAGTTTTTTAACACATATAATTCACAATTCTCAATATAATCACATTTAAAATTCAATTATACTTGAAAAATGTCAATGAATGCATGTATAGTTCATTAAAATGTGTGCAATTATCAAATTCACATGTTTAGATGCTAACATTATGTATGAGCATGAAATGCATTTTCCTAATCTCTCATTGATATTTTCTCAATTACTGAAGTCTAGGTTCTAACTCTTAGTATGGAAACGGGATGTTACATTTCTCCCCCTTAATAAATTTTTTCGTCGAAATTCTTGACTAATTGATCAAAAGGGCAGGGGTATTGTTTCCTCATATGCTCCTCCGTTTCCCATTTAACTTCATCACTCGAATAATGTCTTCTAAATGCCCATAGTTAATAGACTCACTATGTCTTTCAATCACTTATTTAGTCATTTACTATCTTAACTAGTTCCTTAACATATCTAAGATTATTCACAAATTCACTTCCTGTGTTAACATTACATCTATGTCAGATCGTATCTTAAGATACTCCTATGTAACATAGGGTGAATCGATCTATCATTATTGGTAAGATTAACTTAATTTAATGGTCCTACGCTCTCAATAACTTCATACAGACCAATATAGTTTGAGTTTATCTCCCTTTTCTTTGTAACCTGAGCACACCTTGCCAAGGTGATACTCTTAGAAACAATTCATCTTTTGCTTACTATTTCACATCTCTTTAGTATTAATACATTTAACTCTTAGGTCGATCTCACTATATTCCATATCTTCGATGTTGATCCACCTAATTCATCCATCTTTCTAGAGTCATTTAATTTCTAACATAGATCAATTTCACTTATCAACAATATCCAATTCTGGCCTTTATCTAATTTTTTTTAGCCCTCATCATTTCAATGTAAGGGAGAACAACTCTTTTTATCGTATAATGCCTCATACCGTATTTTAGTGATATCACTACGATAATGATTTTTTTTATGGTCAATTAGAACTATACATTGATCCCATGTTCCTATGAGCTCCAAAATATAGGCTTTAAGCATATCTCCAATAGTTAAGACTGTAGGCAATTCAAACATTCAGTCACTTGATTCTACATTATTAGTCCCTAGATGTTGTTTTTGCAAATTCCTACTAGGATGTATAGCTTAGATTGTTATTATTAGTGTCTCTAATAATCTCTTTGCTCAATCATCTTATCATATACACGTACTTCTTATTTCAATCACAAAGTATCTTTTTTTAAAATTCAAAATCTTCAATTTGGGCTTTGCTAATCTTTTCACATGAAACTGATCTTAAATTTCAATGTAACTAATAATACTTCATTTTGTCCCAAATTCAACTCGGCATCCTATGCTCTTTATTGCACTAGGTTTTGTAACCTCGATATCTGAATTTATGGTACACCATTATTGAACTTTCTGTTCAATACATCATATACAACACTAGCTTTACTGAGAAATACTCATTTACACAATCATAATCATTCAGTAATTCTATCCATTGTCTTGGTCTTATATTTAGTTCCTTCAAACTTAATGATTACCTCAAACTTAAATGATCTGTATATTTGCATATAGATTCGAAATGTTTCACTGTACATATAATGTCTCCAAGCTCCCAAAATAATTACTATTGCAACAAGTTTCAAATCATGTATCAAATAATCAACTCATGAGATTTTAATTGTCTCAATGCATATGAATTCACTTTATTATGTTGGATTAGATTTCATCCTAATCTCGGGTGTGAAATATGATTGTATACTACAAAATCTCCAAATCCAAACGATATGATTAACATCGGTGTTATAATTCCTCAAAACTCTTTTTTTAATACATTCAATATATCATTTATGATCATAGTCGTTAATTGATCCAAGCAAAAATTGTGTCACTTTATTTTTCAATGCCATGATACTATCGCGGGCACTGTTAACTCAAATAAATATTACCAAAACTCTATGTGCCCCTGATTAGTTTCTTATAATTCCTTAAATAACTAATTCCTCAATGAGGTAATATTATCTCATGTTATTTTCAATTTTCCCAATTGAATCCTTTTCTCGAATGAGTTTCTCAATTCATTTGATTTTCTGTGATTTCACATTGACTTATTCTAATGTTTGTTCATTCATATTAGTTTCTCCAAACATTTCAATTTATTTGCAATCTCAACTTCCTGTGTTGGTAACACATTCCTTAGATTTAATTTGTATCTCCTGTACATAATTGCATAGAATATAATATGGACATAAATTCTCTTCACATTAATAATAGTGGACCTCAAATTCAAGAGTCCACTCATGTAGTTGGATACTTTACATCAAATAAAATGCATACACTCTAAGTAGCATATTCTACATCTTATGCTTTAGTATCCGGTAGGAATAGGACACCAATATTCACTTTTGACTCATTAAAGATTCATTTGAGATTTGTTCCTTCATTGATCATTCTTAAAAATTAAACCATCTGCTCTGTTTAACCTAATTCGACGAAATTCTTCTTCGAAAGAAGATTTCTTACTACTATCATCTATACTATTCATGTAATCTTTATCAGTCAAATGTTTTCATCATTGCTTATCAACCATTCTTAGTACTTCAAGAAGATCTATTCCAACTATTCATAATCTCTATTAAAGAGCAATTTGTATCATATCTTACATGATTAGTATATTCCTTATAATAAAACTTAGTGGAATAGTAAACATATTCATTTACTCTTATAATTTGGTAAGAACATTACCTCTTAACTAGAGATGTATTTATGACAATTCACTAATTAATAACTTATGCTAAAGATACCTTAACCTCATTCGATTCTAGACAACACTTCTCCTTTTGCGCCTGTCCTTGATCGTGGAGACTATGCTATGATCATGCCCTTCACTTTCTTCCTCACATTAACACACATACTAACATCATTTCTACTCCAATTTTCCAGAACTTACCTCTTCTAATGCTACATCATTTCATAATAATTCAACTACCATTTTGAGTGCATTAACTCATCTCATTTGATTCATCATCTTTTTCTTAATCTCATTCATACATAAAATCCTATCTTATATGCATTTCTAACTTTCTCCTTACTACGTATCATTCATCTTATGTAAAGTCATTTATGTCTACTTCATTCCCCTTTTATTCTTTCTTGATATCAATCTCATCTTCCTATTGTCATTTATTTCATCTTCCACATGTATATCCTCAATCAATTCAGAATTATAGATGCATAATCATCATGAAATTATGATCTCAATTCCACTAATATATTTTATGGTGGATCATAACTCTTGTCATATTAATCAAACAACCATTTCAAGTCCTTGTTTAACCTTTCAAGGTTATAGAAAAATTTATTTTCTTTCAACTTGGATTGTACACTTTAAATCTTTTCATTCATATTTATATCTCTACTTCCCTCAATCAATTCACGACAATGTATTCACATCTATTTCACATTCAAGGATATACCATTACAGCACAATATTGATGTCATATTTGATGATACATCTACAAATACAAATGTAGTGAATCACTATCTATCATATCGAACCATATACTATTTCTCATTTCTAGATATCCAATAACTTTCATTTTCTTACACTTTGATAGATCATCATTCTTCTTATTATTTCCACTTTCTTAGGCTCTTAATGAATGTTCATGCGTGTGAATCATGTAATATGCGACTTAGATTGGGGATCAGTTACTACTGCCTGCTAGAACATGTCTAAAATGCAAGCAACTTGACATATATTTTGAAAAATGCCTAAGTAAGATACTAAATTTGGGTTCTGATACCAACTTGTAGCACTCCACTCTCATAGGACATATCCCTAAACATACTGACGGTATTCGAGAACATGCTCTACGAGGGTGACATGCTAGAATAGTCTAAGAATCATACTCATTGCAAAAGTTTTGTCACCCATTACATGCATATAATAGAAAACCAATAGTCAATTCAGACCTTTTTTTCTTCATAACAGTATAATCACAATTATTATTACACTTATTGATAAATCTCATTTACAAACATTTCCCAATTTGGAAAGTCATTACTAAACAAAATTTATTTAAATGCCCAAGGTACAATAATTGCAAAATACATAATTTTGATACAAAAATAATGAAATACAAATGCAGACGTAAACTGATCCTGACCTCTATCTCTTTCTCGATTACGGTGGCTATACTCCAATTTGTCTAACTAGATATCTCTAAGCCTGAAAAAAAAATGTTGCAAATTTTGTGTTGAGTTTTGTGAACTCAGTGAGTGGACCATCTTCGATGGCTCACTCGATCACATAACACATCAACTCATACAATCACATATTTCACATCATTTCATTTATCATCATGTAGCATCACAAAACTCTTTTGTTCACAATCTTCATATTTCACATTCAGAGCAGTCACACAATTCATTTAAAACATACATATCAACTATATATGCAATGCATATGAGACTCATTTCCAGTTGTTATTGTTATGATCGAGTGCTTTATTACTGGCCCATATCCCTTGTGGATACCAGGTGCATTAACAATTGAGCCAGAGGCTCTTATCATATTCTAAGTTTTAAGCTCCTTTTTGATGGCTACTCCAGTCACAACAACCTTTATGTTGTCATGCATTCATGTAATAAAATGCATCACATTCACATATTTTCATTCAGTCACATGATTTCAGTTTCACATTCATATTCATATTTATCATCGGACTTTAGTCCGACATTCAACAAAAATGTTGAGTAATCACTTATTTTGTCAAATTCACATTCAACAAGCACTTCCAATATGTATTTCATACATCAAACGCCTTGAACTGTCGATTTCTGGAATCAACACAATCACATTCATATAATAATTTAATATATAATTTAAACCGAACAGTCATTTAAAGTAAGACCATCTAGGTCGACCCACAATACGCTGCAAATTAGCATTAACTTCCACGATCCATAAATGTCTGAATGCAGACATTTTATCTTGGATATCAAAATTATGCAATACACACATTACACACACATTATTAATTGCACAGTTACATAAACATTCAATTATACACATATGTATATGTGTCATGTATAATGCATGCTCAATTTGACTATTTTGGGTATATTTCCTTAATCGCATCTCTTGATCAATCAATCCTTGTCAATTGGATGTGCCTAGCTTATTTTTAGGTTTACAACTCAAGAACACTTGGTTATGCTAATATTATAATTCAATTACTCGTCATTTTTTTTCTAGCATTATATGCTCTCATAATATCCAATTCTCATTCACCTTTACTTATCACAAATTACTCAACTCCTTTGAATCACAAATACTATCATATGAACATCTTCATTCCCATTATACTCAAGCCTTTAGTAGTTTGATATCAACAATTCATTCACTAAGTTATAACATCATCAATCTATCATTCCAACTTTTCTCAAAAATAGATTTTCAGGTCAATTTGTATGTTATTAAGACAAGGGAAATGAAGTATATAGGCAAAACTTTATTCTAAAAAAATGTTCCTCTATGTCTTAATTTTCTAATGAACTAAAGATCATACAATTTGGTTTAGTATTTTGCAATTTATACATAAAATACTTTAAACTGTACTCAAATTGCAATAACACTCATTACGCAATTTCAAGACAAATTTTGAAACTTTTAGAGACAGAATTAAAATTAGATTAATTCATGAAATTTGTATCCATATGTCTCTAGTTTAATATAAAAAAAATCATTCCATTTGGATATCTACATATCAAGATATGGTCAAAATACAAATGCTTGTTCAATGAAAACATTCCATTTAACAAATTCCAACTCACTTCATCATTTTCCTCCTAAATTCATCAATCAATCATTATCCATCCTTTACTAATGAATTAAGATGGCCATGAATTTTTTTTAGAGGAAAGATAATGTGTAAGGAGTTTGTGGTCCAAATGTCAAGTCAATCGAAGGTCCAGAGAAGAAGTTATGGTCAAAAGAGTAAAGGGTATTGAAAACTATCTAAAAGCATTACACCTTCACTATCACGATCGTGCTTGTGCATGATCGTGCACTTCCTACTAATTCCTCACTATCACAATCAAGCAATAACTTATTTCTCCTATCTATCACGATCGTGTTTGTGCACGATTGTGAACTACCTAGAGTTTCCTTTCTGTCACGATCGTGCAACTCGCCTGAGGCTTCCTCATTATCACAACCGTGCTTATGCATGATTGTGCACTGCCTCATGTTTCCTCTCTGTCTAAATCGTGCAACTCCTTTGGGGTTTCCTTTCTATCATGATCATGCATCTCCTCTAGGGTTTCCTCTTTGTCACATCATGCTTGTGTACGATCATGACAGACGATCTTCCCCAGATTTTTACGAAACTGCATATATTCATCACCAATTCTTCTCTTTTGCTTATTCTATCATTTCTAACTTATGTCCTCATTATTTCCTCTTCATTCCTACTCCCATTTTGGTTTAACTCATTCATGTACAAATCAAAATCTATGATTGATCATAAACCTCAAAAATAGAACATATCATATACGTTCATCATATTTTCTACACTTTTTCATCTTCTTTAACACCTTGATTTCATCTCTAACTATCACCTTAATCCTTCTCATTTCATGACATCACATTACACTAACCTTTTGTTTAATTCCTACTCACTTTAATCCATCTCTGTAACACCCAAAGAGATCCACGTATAAGAAGAGTGAAAATAGAGCATAAGCTTATCATCTTTCCATGACATTTCTACACTCTTTTTACATCATCATAATTATCTTTCTATCTCAAAAATCATCTCAACAACATCTTATGAAATATTGTTCATCAATTATGCAAAAGCAAGACACAGACATATCCCAGTTTCTCATTCATGTTTCAAAAAATATACATATCACCATTTTATAATCATTTAACTGTTAACTATCATCAAATATGCTTCATTCAACAAATAAAGAAGAGTAGTGCTTAAGACTTACTCGTTTAAGCTTTAAGATCTTCAAACTCTTCACATTTTCTCTTAACCCTATCTTTCTTCTCTCACTCATGAATCATCATTCAAGTGTGGTAGAGTAGGGTCTTTAGTAAGAAATGAAGAAGACTACGAAACAGTAGTAACAAATGAAAGGTGAAAGCAAGCTTCAATGTGGATGGGTGAGAAGTGAACATCGAGGATGAAGACAAATAAAGAAGATGAAGAAAGAAATGAAGAGGGAGCATTTAGCCAAAGAAATAAAATGAAAGCTAAATGGTTGTCTTTCATTTAGGCCATACGTAAGTGAGGTGTGTGGCAAGGCAAGTGAAACTTATCACTTGTCACATGTCACCACCTTATGGTCTTCACTTGGTCTTTTTAAACTAATAGTCCATTTTTTCCCTATTTCTAATCCAATTGTCTCTCAATTTTTCATGAAACTTATCATTAAATCCCAATGTCATTTATAAAAATTTCCATTACCATTTAACACTTATTTCTACTAGCATAAATCAATTATCTTGCCACATAGTATTTTTTCTAGTCCAAAAATACTCAAAATTTTGTAAATTTTCAAAATTTCACCAAAAATTCAAAATCAATAATTATACTCTTCAAAATAATTTTCAATACATATAATCCACAATTCTCAATAAAATCACATTTATAAATCAATTTTACCCAAAAAATATTAAATGAATGCATGTACAATCATCGAAATGTGTGCAAAACAATCAAATTCACGTGTATGTATGCTAACATTATGCATGAGTATGAAATGCATTTTTCCAATCTCATTGCTATTTCTCAATTATAGAAATCTAGGGTTCTAACCCTTAGTATGGAAACAAGATGTTACAAATCATCAATGATAATTAATCATCCCAAAGAAAATTAACCTCCATGGATACACAATGTGGAAGCAATGATCACATTAACAACTTATACCGAACCACTGAGTAAGGACATTGATAACTTGAGTAGAGTATGCAGACCAAGATAAGCATTATGATATGATTTGTGTGGTAGATCACATGGTTATATGTTAGGTTAGAAATTCCTTTTCCAAATTAATTAAACAAGTTGGCTACTTAAGGAATTCCTAACAATCTCAAAATAACCCTTATAGCGATAACTATGGTCTAGGATAAGGAAATAACCTACATTCCTCATGAAATAATAAGGTATCTCAAAAATCACCTCCATTAGGATATTAATAATAATAACATTAAAAAATAAGCTTATAGGAATTAATGATAAAGTATATATCCACAATTGAGGCTCAATTTCAAAGTCAAAAAGCTTCTCTTAAGAAATAGGAGGCTTTAATACATAACCTTAAAATCCAAATTGGTCAACAACCTAAATTAGTAGTTGAGAGAACAAAAGGGTAATTATTTAAATGACACAAAACCAAATCCTAAAAATCATATGATGGAGGAGTCAGAAGGAGTTGAAAGATGACAAAATGGAGCAAGCTAAAAGAAAGGAGTTCAAGGAATAACATTCGAGAATTCCCTAATTTGTGGAACTAAATAAGGAGAAGTTTGATGAAAGATTCATTAAGTTTCTTAAATTGTTCAAAAAGCTTCATATTAACATGTCGTTTGTTAAGTCTCTCTCATTTATGCCAAGGACACAAAATTTTTGAAAGACATGCTAAGAAATAAGCAAAAGTTGGAGGAATCATTGAAAATTACATTAAATGAGGGATACTCTTCTATCTTAAAAAATAAGATATCAATGAAACTAAAAGATGTAGGAGTTTCATTGTCATATTATGTTATTGGTAGTTTGTCTACAAGTAGGGCATTGGCTAATTTGGGAACAAGCATAGATTTAATGACTTTATTATATGTTTAAGAAATTGGGATTAAGAGGACTAAACCAATTAGGATGAGCATCAAATTAATTGATAAATCCATTAAACATCCTAGGGAATTATTGAAGATATTTCAGTTAAGTATGATAAATTCATTCTATTAGTTAAATTTATTGCCCTTGATATAAAGGTTGATGTTGAGATACCCTTAATCCTAAGTAGACCTTTCCTTGTAATAATAAGAGCTATTATAAATGTTTAAAAAGGTAACTGATACTTAGGTTTGAAAGAGAAAGCACGTCCTTAATATCTCAAATAAAATGAATTAGTTCTTTTCTTATGATGATTCTTATTATTTTATTGATATTATAATCTCTAATTATTTTTAAGAATTAATCCAAAAGGATGTATTAGAAATATAAAAAAAGGGAAAATAAACAGGTGCATGAATAAGGTAAAGTTTTAGTACCATAGGGCAAGCTACTAGGGGTGTTAAGGATGAACAAAAAGGCATTTATGTGAAAAAGCTTAGATATGAAAATGAATAAGACCTTTATTTGTATACACAAAATTGTGAAAAAAGGGGGCCATATGTCCATTATCTCAACTTAAAGACAACTTAAAAGGAGAAAGTCAAGCTAAAAGACTTCAAATAAGTACGTATTTGGAGGCAACCCAATTAATTATTTTTAAAACAATTATATTTTATTTTTAATTTTTTAGGAGCAATTATTTGAATTTTAGTTTTTTATATGTGTTTAATAGGCTTCTTGACTTTTACATATTCGTAACTTTTATTTCCCTCATGTTTTATTTTAGAGGTGTTAGTTGTTTCTTTGCTTTTATTTATTATTTTGTGGGTGAAAAGCAAGAGAAGGATGAGATAATTTCATAAGAAACAATCGTGTTGAAGGTTATCTTAAAGATACATACCCTTACATAAGCAGGATGTCAATACACAAAAAGTGTTTCTTAAAAAGTGTTCATAAGTTTTGGTATAGATAAGAACTCAGTCTATAGCACGCCCATCTCCTAACTCAGATTCCAGTCTAGAGTAGTGGTGTGTTGATAATACTCTTAAAGTTGTCTTTTATCATAGTATATTTACTTAAAATCTAAAAGTATACCTATTGTTAATAAGTAACATAAAAATGAATAAAGTGTCAATTTCATAAGGGACCTAAAATATTTTAGAACCTGCTTTTACCACCAACTAGTCAAAAAGATTAAAAATATATTTTTGTAGATGAATTTGATTACCAAATAAAATCTAAACAAAAGAATAAAAAATAAGAACATATCAAAGCAAATAGTCAAATTAAGAATTGAGAATTAGGATGTAAGTAATGTCTTTTTCTCCCTATCATCATTTTTGTAGATATGATTTAATAAACTTCGAAGGTTTTAATAATATGGATTGACATTAATTCCCAAGTTATGGAATTGCTCTCTCTCAAAATGTAACCACCCATTCTCATATTGATTAACTGATATCTCTATATAATTAGAACCCTTAAGAATGTATTGGGTTCTATAAATTGATATGAAAGGTTTGTCTCTAAAACCTGAGAGTTAACATAAGCCTATCTTTAGTATCCCATATTACTCCTTAGATAAATTCTTAGGTTTGATGTGGATCTCTTTACTTCTCATGCATTAATATGGAAATGTAAATGTGATTAAGGATATGAGCATGCATTAGGACATGGATGTCTCTATAAAAATTTTTAAATTCAATATCGACATGGTTTATGACATGAGTGCATCCCTAGTCATGGATCTCTCTGTCCTAGAATTATTTCAGTGCATAAATAAATATAATCTAAGACACAAACATGTCTTAATCTATCTTCATCATTTAGATTCCTAATTTTTGGGTATGTCTTTGGCCTACTTCCTGAATTTTCCAATGTAATTACTCTTATAATGTCCTCTTTAAGAATATGTTTCTTTTTCTTAATTGTTAATTACAAAATTAAAACCATAAATATAAATGTTAAACCAAGGGTGGTTACAATCCATGTTTTGGTGTAACAAAATATAAGTACCACTAATAAGTTTGTTTTTATGAAAGCAAAAGTGGTCATGCACAAATCAAGGTATATCTTATGAAGGCATTAGATAAAAATTGGACTTCAACTTATTCAAATGAATAACAAATTCAGGAGTAAAGAAGAGCAAGATATAATAAAGTTATAAATGAATTTGTAATGTTTATTGTACTTCTTACTTGGTCACTTTGATGTTTCAAAGGCTCATTATGCATAAACAGATCATTGTTCTAACTTATTGCATTAGTTTTTTTCAATCATTAAGATTAACTAAAGTTTTGATTTTTAAAGAAAATCCCCTAGATCCATAAAAAAAACTTTGGTGAACAAGTGGAGAAATGTTAATTCAATTTTTAATAAAATTAAGTTCGAGGATTTAAAGATGTTGGCATCATAATTTTAGGTGTATTAGTCAACCTATATAGGTTAATGGTTGACCGATTTAAATTAAAGTGATCAAAACTTGTGTACTAAGAGTTTGTAGTAGTATTTTGCAAACTAGGTAAGAGTGAATTCATTAGAGCATCCATGCATGAAACTTCCATATTTGAAGTCAAACTTAAGGATACAAATCAAGTTAAAGAAAGTAAAGTAGGCATGCTTCATCATCAATATGAATATTTCAAATGAAACATGATGAAAATATGTATAAAATTCGTTGATATTATTAATGCTTTTAGAGGTCCTAAAAAGGAATAAACTAATATTGAACTGGTGAGAAAGTTTCTACGATCAAATTCAAAGATAGAAAGCCAAAGTGAGCCATTTAAGAAGCTAAAGACTAACAATACTACCTTTAAAAGAGCTCATGATGCCTCTCCTCACCTATGAAATAAAGCCTAAAAGACACAAGAAGAGACAAATCTTCAAAGGAAAAAAACCTAGCACTTAAAGCCTTAAGGAGGAACTAAGTGAGGAAGATGGGACATCCTCAAGTGGAAGCAATAAAAAAAGTCACCCTTATCACTAGGAAATTCAACGAGTTTTTAAAGAGAAAGAACTTTTACAAAAGAAAAGACTTTAAGAAATGTAAGGTTAATTCAAAATAAAAATCTTCTAACATTATATATTCTAAATGTAAGAAGCCAGGCCATATGAAGTCCAAATACCCTTTTGCTTAAAGATAACGGAAAAAAAATTAAAAGAGTGATAATAATAAGAAGAAGGCTTTCAAAGTATTAACTTAGGATAACTCAAGTGACACTAAGAGTAAACAATTAAAAGGAGAAGTGGATCATGTGCTTTATGGAAAATGATGATAATGAGATACTTTCAAACTTTAACTATGATAATAATGCCCCTCTCCTTGTCTAAATTTACTATAAGAAGTGAAAAATTAGACAGCATGCTATGAGCTTAAAAGAATTCCAATAATAGGCGCGGCTAGGTGTATTTATAGGAGTGCACTCAACACCAAAACTACTTTTGCTAAGGGAAAATACATGTATAACAAGATAGTAAATAATCATGGTTCATCTATATCTAGACAATCATATACTAGGAAAAAAGGCAAGATCCAAGTGTTTTTTTTACAATTTCTTTTAATTATGATGAAAATAAATATAAAAGTGATAAAAAATTAAGCAAGCACTTACCTAATAAGAATCTTGTAGAACTCTCACACTAAACCACTATCCCAATAGTAGCAAGATCATCATATTATGATATGGTGTAAGATACGTAAGCAATTAACTTAGTGCAAGTGGGAGGATATAAAAGATACTATCATCTGATTTAAACACCCTTTTATCATATTTTACTAATAAATCATGCAATAAGCTATTCAAAATCCAAGAACAAAAAATGTTGTTGAAAGTAATTTGGTTTAACCAAACACTCCTCAAGATTTCCTTTATTCTATGGGTAGTAGTGACAAGGAGACTGTTAATCTTATATAGAATATGAGGAAACAATATTCTACAATAATGTAAGTTGTGCAAATAACCTAAAATACTAAACCGTTTAATGTAATTTCACCTCTGACATATAATTTATGGTTTAGAAGCTTTGCAAATTGGTTGTCATTAGGGATGAATAGATCACTAATATTATAGAATGGCTAATGCGTTAAAGAAAAGTGCATAATTTATACTATTTGGTGGCAAAAGAACTTAAATAAGATACTTCAAGAAGTTATCAACCGGAGAAGATGAACTGGTAGTTAATAAAATTTAGTTATCTTGCAGCAGGGAAATAGTTGAATCTTCGAGAATGATTAACATGCATGATAGAATTGAATGATAAAAAAAAATCATAAAGGAGCTTTGCCAATTTTGTTTGTAAATTATAGCTTTGAAATAAGCTTTATCGATAATTTTTTGTTTCAGTTTTCAGATTTTGAGAATTGTTAACCGTGGATTTGTGTTTCAGCTTACCTAATTTCTTAGTTCATGTTTAAGCCTTTCTTGTAATGTATATATTGCATTCTTTTTAATAAATTCAATTTCCTTTTAAAAATTTAAATAATTTAATAAAATATAAAAACTTGATACTTCATCATTATCTCTAAGATATATTTTGTTAAAAAAAGTAAAAAACGAAAGGAAAAAAAAGGAAGAAGAATAAAATGGAGAGGAAATAAAGAGGAAAAAGAAAAAGATTATGGTTCAGCCGGATTCTGGAGAGGCTGCACGTTGCCGTTTGGATCCATGAGGTTGATCAGTTCCGACTTGAAGATTTCTGCAAAACAAAGAAGGCACGTCGGGGGTTGTTTCCCGATTAGCCCCTCAGATGCTCAAGTAAGTC
>JAOTIZ010000002.1:28276002-28286279 GCA_027123425.1 Erythroxylum panamense | reverse complement strand
GGAAGATTGGGATAGATTGAAAGAAGAGTATCAAGGAAGTGATAGAACCCGACAACTGCAAGTGTTGAATTTGAAGAGGGATTTTGAGTCTCTAAACATGAAAGAGGATGAAACAATTACCAAGTATTCTGATCGTATTTTTTTAATTGTTAACAACATTAGATTGCTTGGAGAAGATTTTCCCGATAGGAGGATTGTAGAAAAAGTTCTTGTAACTCTTCCGGAGAGATTTGAATCCAGAATATCTTCTCTCGAAGAGTCCAAAGATCTTAGCGAAACATCATTAGCTGAGCTAATGAATGCTCTTCAAGCATAAGAGCAAAGAAAAACCTTTAGGTAAGATAAGATTACCAAAGGTGCATTTTATTTGCAAAGCCAACAAGCTAGAACAGGGAAGAAGAATTTCAACAACAAGAACAAGAGCAACAGCTGCGGATTCCCAACTTGTGCACACTGCAGTAAGACTACTCATCTTGAAAAATATTGTTGGTGGAGGCCTGATGCAATGTGTGGTAAATGCAAACAACTTGGGCACATTACTAAGGTTTGCAAATTCAAGAATAAAGATTGTCAATCTCAACAAGCACAAATTGCAGATGAAGTTTATACACAGGAGGAGCAACTTTTTTGAAGCTTTGAAGAATTTGTCACCAAAATGCCAAGGAGGAGTGTTAGACAATTGGCATTTTTCGTTCCAACTTATTTTTACTGTTTTACCTTTGTTTGCAGTTGATTATTTATTTTATTTAAGCTAAAGACTTGGTCAAGTTTAGTTGCTAAACTTTCTAGATCATGTAGATATTAGTTGCAGATTTTTTCATATTTAGTTTTATCCACTTTTTGAATTTGAAGTGGCTCCAACTTAGGAAAGTTTGTTATCCTTTCCTGTATAAATTCTACAGCTTCTATGAATAAAATTGCATCCAATTTTTCCATTCTTTGCTGTCATATTTTCTCTCTCATATAATTATTGTTTTCCAACTTAGTATAGAACTATGTATTTCTATTTTTTCCAACAGAAACAATGGTCAAATTCAATTACGCACTAAAGGCTAATTAGAATTAGCGCACCTTCCAAATTGTAGATTAGTGGCTTTTCATTTTACTTCTTGTTAATGATTGGTATTACAGAAGTGAAAGTATTATTATCTCTTCCTTTTCATCTGAAATGCTTTACTTTAAGCAACCTTAGGCTTGGTGACATCTAATGGCTGCATAAATTATTGGGTTTGCCCTATCTTAAGTATTGGCCAAAAGTTACAAAGCTCCAAAGTATCCTCCTTTAAGTCATGAATGAAAGTAATGCAAATTTCTCCTCAAGGAAAATGAGTTCCTATAGTGATCAAATTTTGATCAATTGTACCAACAATATTGCTGAATACGATGCTTAAGTTAGTAGTCTTCAAGCAACCACATAAATGAAGCTATGGAAACTCGTATTATTTGGTCCTTTAGCATCAGTAATTTGTTAACTAAAAGGTGAATAGAAAATAAGGGATTCAAAAATAATCCCTTACCTAAAGTACTTGGAGCAATCAATATAGGAGTTTGAGGAAATAGGATTTTTCATCTTGGAAGAAAGAAAAATCAATTAATAATTGTAATTGCAACTGGCTACGATTGCAAAATTGAAGAAAGAAGAGGTAGAGAGGAGGTTCTTAATTTCAAGAACTACAATTGAAGTTGGCCATGGATTTCTTCCTAAGTGGTGAAAATTTTTGGCACACACCCTAGTGAAATAAAATGGTAAAACAAATCCTTTTAGCTAGATATTACAAGTTTACTTTAAAGAGGGACTTCATTCAATACAAGTGAAAATGTCATGCTTTTCAGATATACACCACTAAACAAAAGATGTCAGTAATATCATTACACGACCTTGGCCCTTCTTTATGTGAGATTTAATGTTGATTGACCAATTAATCCACCAGCCCTGAGTGGTAGTCAATTCAATTTAGTAGCCATATATTACTTCACAAAATGGATTGAAGCAACCATTTATGCTTACGTTACCTAACAAGTTTTCAAGAAGTTATTGGAAAGAGATATCGTTTTGATGCGGACTATGAGGCAGAAATGTTACGGACATTATGCCAAACCATCTCATATTCAACCCTCTTCTTTAAAAGAGACCTTCAATTTCCTAAATCTATCACCACCATTTCCTTTAATTAGCCCTAAAAATGTTGAAAGTCAACTACCTTAGAATTCACTTAAGGGGTAGCGGTGGAATAACTCCTGGAAACAAGCCCCGGGGGACTCGATGTTTAATATTGAGCTACATTATTGTCCACCTAAAGACGAAGGAGAAGGAAGGATAATGACTATATTGTTAGCGAAAATAGCAATAATAATTAAATTGGAATGGCTTATTTGAAATGTAAAGCGTAGTGAAATATCATTATCTTAAGTCCAAAATTTGCCCCTATAGTACAACAGGATAATGGGATATGACCCCAGTATTAATGTTTTCTCCACTAACTTAGGTGCACTCCAAAGGATAGAGTAGGATTAATTGTCTCCGAGACTAAAAAAAAGGCTGAAAAATGCAGAATTTGTGTGTAAGACAAAATGCACATATAATGTATTTGTATTTAGAGGAAAATGCTTGTGTTGGATGAAGCAAATAAAGATACAAGAGAGATGAAGAAACAAAGAAAATGAACAGTAGTTTTTTGGTGGTAGTTATGTCATTGAGCATATGTGTGACTCCTATATATAGTAGAAACAATATGCATACGTTGGCATTAGGAATTAAAAGCTATATGATAATGTTAAATAAACGTTATTAGTAACTAAAAATTTTGGAACAATGATACTCGGAAATATTATTGTTGCGTTGCTACTGTTTGTTCGAAATTACTCCGATTTTGTTGCTACGTATTTATTTTGGTAGAAGTCGAAATACGGTATTGTTTCTTTGTATTGTTTAATTACTTTGTGTGAGATATTTCTGCTCTTGGATTTAATATGTTGTCTGCAAATGAGACCAACATAGGTTCTGCATTTAGTATTCCCCATATAGATTCAGCCCTTATCACCGTAGCTTGAAAATTATACCTGACCTAATTAGATTAGAGCCTCTAAATGGAAAAAATTTTAAACGATAGCCTGAGAAAATTTGGTTTTATTTTCAACAATATGAAATCAGTTATGTAATGTTTCAAGCAATTCCTAGTGACAATAAGACTACTAAGGATAACCATATCATTAGGGGCGTGTTACTCAACCATATGATCAATCCGTTATTTGATATCTACTGTAAGTACAAAATTGCTAAGAAAATTTGGGATGCTTTAGAAGTGAAATATGAGATGAATGATGTCGATACTAAGAAATATGCAATTACTATAGGTGGTTAAAATTTACCATTGTTGATGATAAACCTATTATGGACCAACTACATGAGTATCAAAATCTAGTTACTGAAATCCTTACCGAGGGTATAAATATGCATGACTTGTCTCATAGAATGAGTATAAAAATCAATTGAGACATAAGAAGAAATAGTTGAAGCTTTAGGAGTTGATAGATGGTTTGTGACGTTTCTAAATTTGTTATCTCACATCATAGATGGTTAGTGATGTTTCTAAAGTGGGTGGGTGGAACAACAATGTGACAATTCCTGTGGGCCATTTAGCTTTAAAAATGCTAGGTTCCAAGCTTAATGTTTTTAAAATGCTTATACAATTCCAGCTTTTAAGATCTAATAATCAGTTATAATTTGGTTATGGTGGTTAATATATCAAAAACCCTTTGAAATTAAAATCTAAAATGATAATCAATAACAATCAAACCAATGTTTTAAAATTAAATCAGAAACTAAAGTGATAAGAAAAGAGGTTTAATGTTTAAATATTTAACTATTATTTGATCATCATAAAATCGGTATAAAGTAAAGATTGAAAAAATGAATAACTTAAAATAAGATTAAAGAATGAGACTATCTTTGCTAGTCAAAAAAGTTGATTTTAATTGAAAAAGAAGATTGTTAAATAAAAACTAACTAGTTTATTCTAGTTTATAAAAATTGGTTAGTTTACAAAAACTTACCAATTAATTAATAAACTAGCTAGTTTTTAATAACAAGGGTTATTAATATAAACTGAACCGAGAATTTTACTGGTTTAAGATTTTTATGGTTGAACTGATCAAACTGATTCAATTTTTTAATTACCAAATCAAATAATCTTTATACATAAGATCATGTTATATAATTAAAGATGGCTTTGATACTCTATTAGAAAATTAGGATGCGTTCTCATTACATATACAATGGAAGAAATAAAAGTTTTTATTATTTCTCCAAAACTAAGATTAGTCAAATTTTAAAACAAGATTAATGCATAATCATAATGAAGTGCAAATCATAAATCATACCTTTTAATGAAGAATGATTTACTTTTCTACAGCTCCTTTATGAAACTAGTTTATGAAATAGGTTAATGGCAAAATTAATTCAAGTTAAATTTGAATTGCATTTGTTTTTCGATTTACAATTTTATATGTCAATTTTCAATCAATTTAAAGACCGTTAATAGATCGATCCAATTTATACTTGTCAGTTTATAGTTGTATGTGTCAATTGTCAAAGATTGGATAAATAGAAACTGAATGGTTAAAATGTCAAAAATATTAATCAATACTTGGAGAAAGCTTAAACAAAGACTTATACAATTAAAAGCCCTTGAACTCCCAACTTTTGGATTTCCTCGCTGATGATAACATATCATTCAAGTCTACACTTGTAGAATGGTGCACAAATGTTGACTACGAAGGCAGTTCCTGTAAGACTTTTGCTTGTAGTTCTCACAGATTTACATACATCGTCCACATTTTGTTTGTTTATATGAATCTTTCTCGGACTACGAAGGCAGTTCCTGTAAGACTTTGCTTGTAGTTTTCACACAGGTTTACATACGTTGTCCACGTTGTGTTTGCTAATATGAATCTTTCTCGGAACTTGCAGCGCAGTTATACGAGTACATATCATTTTATAATCATGAAGACAATTTTGCTTTTTCAGGGTCATTCCTAAACATTGATTAAGGGACAAAATCTAGCAGTAACGTGAGTACGCAGTAACTATATATTTTTCACCTTTAAAATTGAGTAAATGTAAACGGTTTTGGAAACGTGGAGTGGATATTTATTATGGTACCGAGAAAGACAAACTTGGTTTCCTGACTTGACTGCTTCTCCAATCTCTAACATTTATTTCCACTTTTAAGTTGGTCTTGATGCAGCCAACTATATATGTTCTTAGCTGTGTCAACTTTCAAACTGAGTTTGCAGACAAGAAGATTAAAGATCATAGTTTTATATTAGGTTGACCTAATGATTTCAACTAATGCCACTTTATTTATCCCATGTTACAGAGAAGTTTGTGTATTTTGACATATTTTGTCTGATTGTCGGCCTATCAAAACACCGGGAATATCGTTAGATTGTTTCACTTCACTGGCTTTATACCTTTCTCATCCTTCAAGGATCCTTCCTTGGAACTTATTCTAATTATTTTCTTTCTCCTTTTTAGGTTTCTTATGCTAGCTTATTGTTCCAATGTTATTGCCTTTGTTCTTGAACATCTTGTTTCGTAGCTAGGCTCGGGTATTAAAAACGAGTTGTGTTCAATATTCACTAGCATTTTTAATATTACTTATCAATCTAAAAAGTATAATGTTGCTGCTCTGATCTCTTTTTGTGGGGTCTGAATGTTAATTAATTATTCCTAATTTAAGCATTGAAGCAAGTTTCTAAAACTTAATATTATATAGACGTGGACTAAACAATTCAAAGCACTAGTCATATATGTATGGAAAAGAAAGCTCCAACTCATTGAAAAGGTGCACCCCTTAATTTGTTTTCCTGTACGGTGCATATTTGGAATATCTTGAATTGTGGATCCATGTGATGAAGTGAGACTAATGTGTTACTGAAAATTTTAAAAAAAAATTCCTCGAATCGACTAGAATAAAGAAGTTGAAATGACTAAGATAAGCAAGAAAGAGGTGAAACTATCCGGTTCACAACAATATATACCTTGGACACCAGTAACTGGTGGACAAAAACTGAAGCAAGGAGTGTTAACGGATCAAGTTTAAGTTAATCGGACCATAAGTCAAGTCATTAAGAGAGACCAAACAATATTATTTTTTGAAATTAAAAAAAAACTCTCTTCCTGTCTTCTACCTATCGGGCCACAGGCCATCTAACCCTCGGTCGGGTGCCACAGGTAGGGCAATCCCAGCTCAATCAATCCACGGACCGAGTCCAGCCAGGCCCATTGTCATCCATTTAGTGTTGTATTTATTTTTTTAAAATTTAGTGAAAATATATGTTTGCTTTAGTTTTTAGTTTCTATTTTTTGTTTTGGTTCAATTTTAAAATTTATGAAAATTACAATATAAGGTTTTTTATTTGTTTTCACAATCTCATTTAGCATCAATTAAATATATATTATTTAATATTTTAAATATTAATAAAAAAATATGAATAATTTAATTTTATATTATATTTACTTAAAATTATGAACAATTTAACTTAATTTAATTTTGTGATTAAATTAATTATTATTAATAAATATAATTAAATTCAAATTTCAATATATATATCTTCCAATAAATTTTTGATTTAATAACTAAAGTGAATTTTAATTTTACAATTATTTTTTAATTTATTAAAATATTAATAAATGTTATATAAGATATTAAAATAAATTTAATTAATTAAAAATAATTTATCTTAAAGTTATTTAACATGTGATTATTATCAGTAATAAAAATATAACTATATTGACATTAATAACTAAATAAAATTTTGTTTTTATTTAAAAGAAAAATAAATACTAAAAACAGAATTGAAAAACTAAAAATAAAAAAGTTAAATAAATCGGCTACGTAGTAATCACTTCAGGTTTAAGATTTGATCCTTCAAAAATCTTATTTATCCATACTTATATCAACATACATTCCAACTAATAAGGCTAGAATTAATTAAACTAATGTAAACATGACAACAAGTGACAAATTCTTCTCATAAACATTCTCTTCCATTGAGTGTATCACTTTGCCTTTAAATATGCTCTGTAGCTTCTAAAACTACCATTAATCTTTTACTTAACATTTGAAACATTCATTTGTTCTTGATGGTTTCATATCCTTTTGGAAGATGACCCAAGTCTTATACTTAGGTTGAGCTCATTAAAGTTTATTATTCTTCTATTGCTATAACTCATCTATCCTCAATAAGACTAGATGGAGCCTCTTGATATTCCCCAGCTCATTTTTTCTTTTGGAATTACCATAAGGGTTTTTCTTTTTAACTTCGAAATATCATATGAAGATTAATCTACTCATTATGTAAGTATAATGAAAACTTGATATTGCTCGCACTCGAATCAAATAGTGGTAAAGAGCTCCAATTGGGTTGCAATTTGACAAAATATGTAATATGACAAATAATTCTGGCTTAAATTTTATTCCTTGTACTCTACTCTATATATAGAGTAGTCCGTTGTAACAGAAAGATATGAAGAGATTTGATAAAGAAAAAAATAAAAGAGAAATAAAAGGATAATGAAGTGGATCAAAGGATGGATATGGACTGAAGAGAGAATGGGCTGGACTATTAGTCCAGAACCTTTATCTCAAGCCCAACAGCTAACAACAACTCTTTGACCCACCAAGTTAAACTAAACCCTTTGACCATCGTATTTCCTTTCTAGGTTTAGTTCTCTTCCTCAGTTGTCTTGACACGTCGCCTCAAGCTCGAAGTTCGTTGAAAATCACCGCCGCAAGCTGGACCGTAGATGTTGTCAACGCCGAGCTTGAGTAGTAGATCATGGAAAGAAGACTTCGGTAGAGCCTTTGTGAAGATGTCCGCAAGTTGAACGTTGCTGGAGACGGGAAGAAGATGAATGATGCCCTTCTGGAGCTTTTCACGAACAACATGGCAATCGATCTCGATGTGCTTTGTTCGTTCGTGAAAAATTGGATTTTCGGCGATGTGTATGGCCGAGAGGTTGTCGCAATAGAGGTTCGCCGGATGGAGATGGTTGATCCCGATGTCATCAAGAAGGTAGAATAGCCACTAGAGTTCACAAGTTGTGGTGGCCAAGGCTCTATATTCGGCTTCAGAAGAACTTTTGGAGACCGTTGGTTGCTTCTTCGATTTCCAAGAGATCAGCGAGGAGCCGGGAAAAATACAGTAGCCAGTGATGGATTTCGGGAGTCGAGGCAAGTTCCCCAGTCTGAATCAGAGAAAGCACAGAGCTTGAGAGGTGAGTTACGGCGGAAGAATAGCCCTTGACCCGGTGATCGCTTCAGGTAGCGAAGGATGCGATGTGCCGCTTGAAGGTGAGAAGTTGTTGGTGCAGCCATGAATTGCGAAAGTTGTTGAACGGCGAAGGAAATGTCGGGTCTTGTAGTGGTGAGATAGAGTAACTTACCAATCAAGCAGCGGAAGGAGGAGGGATCAGCGATGTGGTCTCTAGATGAGGACAGTCGGAGATCTGAGGCCATAGGAGTGGCAGCTGGTTTGGACAGTAGGAATCCAGTTTTTTGAAGTAAGTCAATTGTGTATTTGTGTTGACTCAGATTTATACTAGTAGAGGATCTTGCCAATTCAAGTCCTAACAAGTATTTTGCAAGGCCGAGATCTTTGATTTTGAAGGCATTATTAACGAAATCCTTGGTGGTTTGTATGAGCTGCAAGTTGTCATTAGCCAGTAGCACATCGTCAACATAAACAAGTAAGATGATAAAATGTGTACCTTCAGATTTTTTGAACATTGAGTGATCTGATTGTGACTGAGCAAAACCTGTGGAAAGGAGAGTAGATGTTAATTTGGAGTGCCATTGGCGACTTGCCTGTTTCAGACCATAGATGCTTTTTTTGGAGATGACAAACAAGATCTGCACGTGGTAGAGCTAAGCCAGGAGGAGCCTTCATGTATACTTCTTCAAGTAAGTCTCCTTGTAAAAATGCATTGTTTATATCCAGCTGATGCAATAACCAGTTTTCTGGGCTACTAATGCCAATAGAACTCTGATGGTTGTCATTTTTACCACAGGTGAGAATGTATCTGTATAGTCTAATCCCTCTTGTTGAGTAAAGCCTTTGGCTACTACACGGCTCTTGCACCTTTGGAGACTCCCGTCTGCATTGAACTTCAGTTTGTGGACCCATTTGCAGTCAATTGCCACTTTTCCTGGAGGTAAGGGTTTAAGTACCCAAGTGTTATTTGCTTCGAGGGCATTTAATTCTGTTTGCAATGCTTATCTCCATTCTGGATATTGGACAGCTTCCTTATAGGTAATGGGCTCTTTGAGAGAAGAGAGCCTAGTGGAGAAAACACGATGTGGAGGGGACAGGTGATCATAAGATAGAACAGTGGAGAGGGTATGAGGTGAAGTGTAGGAAATGGTAGGGCAGTGATAATCTTTGAGGTGTGATGGGGGTTTGGTTTGTCTTGTTGATCTGCGCAGAAGTGGAGTTGGGTCTGGAGAAGTAGGGGAAGTGATAGGTTGTGTGGGTAAAGATTGTTGGTTGGATGAAAGTGATGGAGTGAAATCATCAGGGAGTGTGGCTGATTGAATGGGAAGTATAGGTGAAGGTAGGTTGGGAATGATATCTGGGGTAAGGTAAGGAAACATAGTTTCATAAAAATGTATGTCTCTAGTCAACAAATATTGGTTAGAGGTGAGGTCAAAAACCTTGTAGCCTTTAGTACCTGTAGAAAAACCAATAAAAACACATTTTCTTGCCCTTGCATCGAATTTTCCTCTATTTGCTTCTTTAGTGGAAGCAAAACAAAGGCAACCAAACACCTCTAAATCTGCTAAATCTGGGTTAGTACCAAATAACACAGAGTATGGAGATCGGTTGGATAATAGAGGTGAAAGAATTCGGTTGATTAGGTAAACTGGACGAAGAACACAATCTGCCCAAAATTTTGTAGGTAGGTTTGCTTGCATTTTTAGAGCTCTTGCTACATTCAAAATGTGTTGATGCTTTCTTTCAGCTCTGCCATTCTGTTGTGGAGTTTCAATGCATGAGGTTTCATGCAAAATTCCTTTTTCCTTGTAAAAGTCTTTCATGCAAAATTCTATTCCATTGTCACTGCGAATGCGTTTAATATGTGTCTCAAATTGTCTTTCAACATAAGAACAGTAGCCTTTTATTAGATCTCTAATTTCGGATTTGTGCCTCATCATATATATCCATGTCATTCTGCTATGATCATCCACAATTGTGAGGAAAAATTTGTAACCAAG
>JAOTIZ010000002.1:28239610-28254694 GCA_027123425.1 Erythroxylum panamense | reverse complement strand
GCAATTTCACTATTCATGAATCAGGTGTGCATGAATATTACAAAATAAATCCTAAACCCTCTTAATCCTTTACCAAATTACCATTTTACCCTTCCCATCGGGGGTGGGATGTTACAAGAAGGATAACGTATGTACCAATAGAAGGGTGACACATGGACTAATAGAATGATAACACATAAATTAATTTGACCTTCTTGAATTGTTTAGAGAAAAATGGATGAAAAAGGCAATAGAAGTGAGAGTGGAGGTTGGCCCTAAGGTTAGAAGAGAGAGAAAAATGAAAATGAGAAGAGAAGGAAAGAAAAAAGGGAAGAGGAGGATAAGGAAAGAAGTTACCAAGGTAAGTTGAAATTCTGGTTTCAATTTCATCTTTCTCTTTCAATCTATTTTTCATATCCATAGAGCACGAATTTAAAGAAACTCAAAGAATGAAAGTTGTAGATATAGGTCTTAACTTGACCTCTGTGAAAGTGGTTTAACAAAATAATGCTTAGAGCTCGAGTTATGCTTGTTTCCCTAATACTGCCTGTAATAGACCCCTATGCAGGAACCTTGTATTATTTCCTGCTTTTTGGGGACCTTAGAGTCTGAATTAATGAAAGTATAAAACATGAAAAATGATTATTGATGTCTTATTAATGCTTATATGAAAATATTTGATTAGGAGATGTCTTGATAATGATTTATTGATAGTTAAGTATTGTTTTCCAGTCTGTTCCTTACCAGAAACAGGACAAAATTTGGATGGAGATTATATTTTAAAGGGAGATGTTGTTTGTGTAATTTGTATATATTAAGATTAATGGAAGTCTGGTTTTGGGGGGCATAAGAATCACGACATTTGGATCTTTGTAGAGAGAGAGTTATGATTAAAAGAAGACAATTTGTTCATAAAGGAACATTATGAAGAAAAGGATGTAAAAATTGCACATAAGGTTAGGTTAGCTTGATGGTTGAGGAGACATTGAGCTGAATTAGTAAGTGAATTATTGACCTATTGACATATGTTAGAATAACATTTATGATGGTTGATTAGGGATGAATTTGTTTGTGATGTTAGTGTTGAATGTGTGTTGGGAATTTAATGAATGGATTGTTTATGTTATGTTTTGATTTTGATGCTTAAAAGACCATAATTTGTGAACTACCAATAAATTATTTGAATTGGAATTAGGGATGAATTGATGAGGAATTGAAATATCTTTAAGGTGTCAAAATTTGAAAGAAAAGTGGAAGGAAAGTGAAGGTGAACTTTCGGTTCACCCATCCCACGATAGTGGGAATTGTCTCGACTCCTTCCTATGATTGTGGAAATCCTTGGCAGTGAGAAAGAATTGTGATTTGTGTTTTGGTTGAATCATATAAGGATAAGGCATTATACATAGGTGTATTTGGACTTGATTGAGGCTTAAAATGAACTTAGTTTGATAATGAATCAATTGGTTAAGTGTTTGATGAGTTTAGGTTATTAATTTATGCTATAATTTAAGGAATTGATTGTTTGGTATCAATGCATATGAATTTGGAAAGTATGAGTTATTAATGGTATAAGGATGTTCCCTTGAATGCAAATGTGATTCAAAGGATATGAACAATGTGAATTATTTATAAATGAATGAGAATTGAGAAATTATGTGAATACAAAGCATTAGAAAAGGATTGGTGATTGTATGATTGATGAATTGAGAGTGATCAAACTTACTTAAGGTATAAACCTAATTTTAAAAAAAGTTATATACAAGTTATAATAAATAAATGATCAAGACTTGTGAATAAGGATACATACCTGGAATAGTCAATTGAGCATGCATTGAACATGACACATATACATGTGCATGGATGAGTAATTATATGATTGATCAACTTAGTAATATGTGAATTATGTGTGTATTGTATTACAATAGAAGCACAAATACACCGACAGTATCCAGACATTGCTGGATCATCAAGGCAATAGCTTACTGGAGCATATTGTGAGTAACCTAGATGTGTGATCTCAATTAAATATGTATTTCTGTTTGAATTGTTTTTGTTTAATCCTTATATGTATATATATTGAAATGATTTAGATATGATTGTGATATTGATGATTATAGACAATTGATTATCCAAGGAGTTCAATATTTGGGACTATATTGGGAGTGTTAACTACATGTCTGTGAATGTGGGAAATAAATGCTCAACTGAATTTTGTATGTTGGACTTAGGTTTAATGGATGTGATAAATGAATGTTTACACTGGATGAACGTGATTGTTAGCATGTTATGTGAAATCATACATGTCATGACATTGATATGTATGATCAGATAAAAGAGTTGTGATCGGAGCTACTAATGTGAAAAAGGAGCTTAAAGCTCATAAATGTCCACAGAGTCACAGGCTCAACGATTAATGAGTCAGGTATCCACAATGGGTATGGGACAATATCTGAAATGAGTTCGATCTCTACAACAGATACGAGACAGTTATGAAATGAGCCCGATATCCACAACGAGTATGGGACAGTTACATAGACGCTTGGTTACGACAAAATAAAAATAAAAGTGGAGTCTCCTATGCATTTGCATCCATATCTTTACATGCACCATGTGAATATTTACAAAGAATTACTGAATTGAGTGGATATAATGATATGCTATATTTGTGTGTATGTGGATGATATGAATGAGATGAAATGAATTACTAGATTATCCTAAAATGATTATATGAAATGTTTGTATTCATAATGAGCTTATTGTAATATGATGAATTCGGCAATCAGGTACTAAATTCTTAATGATATGAAATATAGGATTTGATGCTGAATGATGTTTATGTCTATTTGAGTTACTTAGTTTGCAAACTCATCAAAATTGCAACGCTGATTTTCAGGTTTAGAGGAGACCAAGCTAGTCTAGTCGAAGTAACTTTTGTATTTAGATATAGGTCAGTGTCAGGATCAGTTATACTTGCAAATGTCTTAGTTATGTTGCATCAAGGATTGTATCTCTCAATTGTTATATATTGTACATGTGAATTTTGGAAATGTAATGACATTTGGGACTGTATATGTTTATGAATAAAAATGGAACAACATGATTATTAGAAATTTTTATGTTATGTGCAATGGATTAAAATGTAAAATGGATTGATTTAATCGTCTTAACATGCCATTTTCGTACCGAATATCCTTCGGTACGTTGGTTATATGCTCTATGGGAGTAGTATGTTACACCAAATGTCTTGGACCTAGGATTATGCTTAAGAATAGTTCTCATAATTAGAAAAAGAAAAGTGTATGCCAATTATGTAATTTGGCTATAATCCCTATTAAGTATTCGCTGATAAAGTTTTAGAGAGATGTCAAAATCATAAAAATGACAAAATGTATTGACATTTTGAGTTGACTAATATCTCCTAAACTTTGATATCAACACCATGATAGCAAGATGCAGAGATAAAGTAGAGTTAAAAGATATAGTACTTTGATAAAATTATTTTACTTAATTTGACCTACTACAAGCATAACTGTGGACTATAATTAAAGGCATTTCTTATATATGATAATAGTTGTCATAAGAAAAAATGATTGCATGACTTTTCTTACCTATATTAGATATAATAAAGATCATATATTTTGTTAGTTCACGTGTATAAGTATTTGATACTAAATTTAGATTCAACATTATTATAGTGTTTAATGCATGATAAGAAATAGATTATTAAGTAAAAGTAGTTGATCCAAGTTTATGCAAATAGTTTGTATATGGTGGATCAAAGGAGACTTATGCTGAACATAAGTGACAAGAATACAAAGTTGGATAACTGAGATCATCCTTTTATGCCATATTGGTTAAATCAACATGATGAAAGTCATAAAGTTACATACAATGATATATGTATTCTTTTTATTAACCGTATGAAAATTTTTAATTGAAGACTAACCAAATCAATGTTCAGAGAAAAAATGATTATGGTATTGAATTGTTAAATTTATATATGTGATGAATTAGATATAATAAAATTCATAAAATGATGATACTTATATTTCATTATATTACTAACAAATTTATGTGATATAATCATATCTATTAAATGAAATATTGATTTAAAATTTTGAAAAGTTCAAATTGTTTAAATATAAGTAGAAATTAAATATTGAGAATGCTGAAGCACATCGATGAGATCAATGTGGTGAGTTTTAAATTTTTAGTTCTCTATATGAAATGAGATTCTCTAGTGAATACCTTCATAATAAAATTTCGTAATGGTTTTATGTAAGAAGGAATATACAGTGTGAGATATTATATAATGCATATTTCTTCTATTGTGATGTCTAGTATAATGAGATACCTTTAATGGTTCGATTAGTAAGATTTCATATTAGATATGAAATATTAAGTCTTTGAAAGAGTCAAAGTTATTGATTTATGCTTAGTTGAAGCATGCATTATCCATTAAATTTAGAACTAAATTGGATAATAAAAGGTTTTGAGATATCCAAAAGGTTGGGTATAATCTTACAAACCTATTGAATAAATTATTTGTTTCAATGTACACTTATAAGAGAATGGTTCTCAAGATAAGTAGTGAGAGTAAGATGAAATTTAAAATTTTAAAATCTCATGATAGTACATCCAATTGGGACTAGTGCCTTTGTTGATACATTTGGTGTATAGTTAAAAGGCTACGACACATTGAAAGATTAACTTTCATGATGAATTTAAAGAGTTTGTTTTAGAGATGATTGCGAATTTATGATGTCTACAAGAAGGTTTATGGGAGTATAGTTGTCCTCTTCAGTAGTAGTATGTAAGGACATATTGCTTATATAGAACAATAATTATAATATTTCAATTGTTGAAAATATAATTATCCAATAATAACTCTCATTGGATATGAAAACGTAACAACTTAATTCTTGAAATTAGATCTATATAGATAGATTGGAAGTTGTTTACCTATTCTAAGTGCAAATAGATAGATAATGTAATAAAGATGTTTAGCATTTGAGATATTAGATAAATTCATAGGAGACCAAAGAGATACAAAAGTAAGTATAGCAACTTGGAGGAGGGCTATGTAATTATTGCAAAAATGGAACATAAAGAATGTGTGTAAATTTTTGTGCCATAAAAAATATTATTGCAAATTATTAACATTCCTAGACTAAATGATAAGTTTGATGAGTTATCTAGTACATGTTTATTCTCTAAGATTGATCTAAAATATTAGTAGTATCAAATTAGGATTAAAGAAGGAGATGAGTGGAAATTTTCCTTTAAAACTAAATATGGATTATATGAGTAGCTATTAATTCCTTTTAGTTTGATTAATGTACCTAGTAATTTTATAAGTAGATTTATGAACAATGTTTTATGTGAATTTTTAAGTAAGTTTTTGGTAGTATATTTTGATAATATTATTGTCTATATAAAACCATGGGTTAGCATGTTAAGCATTTAGAAAAGGCTTTGCTTGTGCTTAGGAAAGAAAAATTTTGTGGTAATTTGAAGATTCACTAAACATTTTGTTTCTTAGAAATATGGTGACTGCAAAGATTATAGAGGTAGATGAATAGAAGGTAAGAGTCATTAGAGTGACTAACACCCAAAATCATAAGTGATCTTAAGAGTTTCCATAGATTGGCCAATTTTTATAGGCATTTTGTTAAGAAATTTAGAACAATTGTTGTCCCATTGACTAAGAGAGTGAAGAAAAGTATAAGGTTTAAGGAGGGGGAAGATTAAGATAGAGCCTTCATATTCTTGAAGTAGAAGTTGAGTTTAGCTCCTATATTAGCCTTACCTATCTTTACCAACACCTTTGAGATTGAATATGATGTTTTAAGTCTAGGAATTAGGGCAATGTTAATACAAGAAGACCAACAACATACTTAGGTGAGAAGCTTAATAGGGTTACTAATAGATGCTAATTTGACTATAATTATACATCCATATTAGATATATTTTGCTTGTTGTTTCATATTTTTGTTGTATGTTTGATACTTAATTCACTCTAATTGCATTTTAAGGTTATATTTGCTTTATGGACCATAAGGAGAAGAATTTAGATAAAAATGTAGTATAAAATGAAGATTTGAAGCAACTACAGACCCACATGAACGTGTACAGTGACTATGTAAGTCTATGTAAATGTGTGAAGATTGAAGAATTTGAGTTCTGGTCATGTAGAGTTACACGCCCATATATCTTGATATTGTATATTGCCTGTCTAAGTCTCTGTATTTGTGTGAAATTGTGAATTCAAGTATTTTTTAATATAAACAATCTCCTCTACACTCGTGTAAGTGACTGCTTATATCCCAAAAATCCTAAATTTTACTATAAATGACATTAATGGAGGCAAACAAGGGAGAGCCAAAATTTTAAGTAGTTTTAGGTCGTAAGCAGCATTTAAAGGCAACCATTTTGATTAAGTGATGAAGAAAACATGAAGAATACTTCAAGAGACCCATTAGATATCAACCTCAAATCCATACTTGTAAGAAGATTCAATAGAAGAGAAAGGGATATTTAAAATTGTGATCTCTTTGTTTTCTATTAGTTTTTCTGTAAGTTTATCTTTGATTTTTTTCTATGATTAGTAAGTAAAAGAGTTTAGTGTAGTGTGATGAAACCTAGTTTGTGATAACTATATATTTTAATATCTTATTTAATGCAATTATATTTATTGATTTATTGTGATCCAATTATACTTTTCATTCTTGTTCTAAAATATCTAGAATATTAGTGCATAATGTACTTTCATATGATTAAGATTGAGAAATCCTCTTGTATGAATAAATTTATCATAATTGGAAGGAGTTGCATGCAAATCTAGAGATAGGCCGACTTAAATCCTCTGAATTAGGATCAAACATAATAGAAAAATTCATAAATCGATAATGTAATCCTAGAGGTTTTGACTAGAAAGATTTTTATTAACCAATTGATGGATTAGTTGTTAATAGTCTCGAGAGAGATATTAAAATAAGATAAAAAATTTCACGGTCCAATAACTAACAATACAATTGCATGATAAAAGTATAATTATTTAATGATTCATAAAGGGATTCATCACTTAGATACTATTATTTGATATCTATCCTGTAATCAGTTTTGTTTCCAATCTTAGTTTAATTATTTAGCTTTATTTTTAATTAAAAACCAATATTCTGATTATCGGCTAGATAATAAAAAAGGTAACTATTAATACTTGTTTTCATAGGATTGACTTATACTTTCATTGACTTGTACTTTCCTGTGATAGTTATAACTACGCCATGAACTTGTGGTAAATTTAATATTAACCTTTACCTTAGTCAATCAGCAACCTTAAATTAACCTACTTGTGATAAGGAGCTGTATGCATTAGTGGGAGCTTCAGAGACTTGACAACATTACTTGTGGCTTAAGAACTTTTTGATACATATAGACAATGAGTCATTAAAGTATATCTAGGGTTAAAGTAAGCTATGGATTTTAAGCATATTCTAGATTTATATATTGATGATCCTATTAAAGAATGTAAAGCTTTGTCTTTTGGGAAGTTGTATAGGCATAAAGGGTATTTGTTTGGAGAAAATTAACTATGTGTGCCTTTTAGTTCTTTAAGGAAATTTCTTGTCTCTTTTTTGCTTGTCTCTCACTCAATTCAAACGAAAAGACATCATTTCTTTTTCAAAAGGGTTACTTTCGACCATAAGTTTTACATCAATCAATAATTTTAACTTTGGAGTGAACAATTATAACCTTAACATTTAGAAAACGTTAAATTCTGAGCTCACCTTAGTAAATATTTTAAATTCATCTATTAAGTGTCATGTTAGCGTTGACTTGACATTTTTTAAAATATTTTTTATTATTTTTATGAACCTTCGGAATCATCTGATGAACCCATTCCTTACATCTTGGAACATAAAACGGATAATATGAGAAATATAAGAGGCAGATTAGGGAACACCTTAACTCGCTCCAAGTTGAAAGCTTGGTTTGAAATTCTCCTGTGAACAACCCATTTCTCTCCTCCAAGAAGCCCCTATGTAAAGAGCATCTGAAGCTGAGGAGGGAGATCACTCTTCTTAAACGACATATTCGTGTTAATCAGAATTTCCTTTATCACCTCCACGTCGTGAATCATCAACATCGAACTCCACGAGATCCAACAAAGGAAAGTCCTCCCGTACACTGCAGACCACTCGTGGTAATAAGGCAAAACCCTGTGAGTCACGTCGTGTTGAAGCTCATGGCTTTTGCATTAAATCTAACAAAAATCGACGCATGTCCAGGATGTTTCCGATGATCGAACGGTAACCAGGCCCATCAACGCCTTGCCGCTTGAAGTGGTCTTGAATTCTGAAGGGTACCCATATAGTTATGTATACGAGTTTCAAGATGCAGAAACGAAGTAAAAGGGCTGTAGTAACTTGAAGAAGAACAAGAATATCCATGCTTCCACACCTCTCTCTTAGAGAAAGAGAGGAAGTCTGAATTCAGCTCAGGAGAGTAGTTTAAAGCTGTGAAGAAAGTGGCTAGCTAATTTGTATATTGAATATCAAAGTTGACAAAATTATGCAGTCGGCTTTCTTCTTCACATTATTTCATTCTTTGTCGCTATAAATAGTTAGAAATAACAATGTAATGGAGATGATAGGCACGCACTGGCACATTGTGCTCATGCCTTTCGTATATATTATTATAAAAAGGACAAAGTTTGTTACATGACAGTGATGGTAGACTAGTTGTGGTTATACACGTGTTAGGTAATTAATACAGTATGTACACTAGAAATTATTACAACGTAAAAATATTACAACGCTTGTTACATTACGTAAGCGTAAATTATTCCTGAGTTCTAGCATTCCCCCTCAAACGAGAGAGTGCTGAAACCAATCCGAGTTTGGTGCAGTTTTGAGTAAACAGAGAGTGAGATAACGCCTTGGGGAGGCAATCAGCAACTTGATATGATGAAGGTATATAGTGAATATTGATAAAACCTGAAAGTATAAGATTACAAATAAAATGTATGTCGATCTCTATATGTTTGCTGCGTGCATGCTGAACTGGGTTGGACGTAAGGGCACGAGCACTTAGGTTATCACACCAAATCATAGATAGTTGTTGTAAAAATAAACCAAGTTCCAACAGTAATGAACAAATCCATCTAACCTCAGCAGCACCATCTACTAGAGCCCAATATTCAGACTCCATACTTGAATGTGAAACAACTCTTTGCTTACGAGAGCTCCAAGAGACTAATGTATTTCTAAGATATACACAAATACCAGCCATGGATTTTCGAATCTTCAACATCTATGGCCCAATCTATGTCAATGAATGCAGTCACCTGAGGAGATTTAAAAGGTTTGATGCGTAAACCTAGATGACAGGTACCTTTAAGGTATCTGAGAATACGTTTTACTCCTTGATAACGAATGTTAGTGGGTTGAGATAGAAACTGGATAAGTTTATTCACTGAGTAGGCTATATCAGGTTTGGTTGTAGTAAGATACTGAAGAGATCCAATAGCTTGTCGATAGTGAGATGGATCTTGCATGGGTTTTCCATTATCTTTGGTAAACTGACGACCAGTGACCATAGGAGTGGGTATCGGTGCGTAATTTATCATATAAAACTTTGCCTGAATGTCGAGGGTATATTTAGTTTGACTCATATGAATGCCCATATTATCTCTGCAAATTTCTATCCCAAGAAAGTAATATACGAGACCAAGATCCTTTAGAGAGAATAAGTTGTTCAGCTTCAGAACTAGAGAGTTTAGGTAGTTGGGATCATTACCTGTAATCAGTATGTCATCGACGTATACGAGAATGAAAATTTTGAGCTTTGTTGTGTGTAAGAAGAAAAGTGAAATGTGATTTTTAGCATTATGAAATCTCCATCTTAATAGTGTCAGTTGTAACTGATCAAACCAAGCACGAGGTGCTTATTTGAGTCTGTAGATTGCTTTCGTCAGTTTGCATACATGATTTGGATGTAGATGATCACAAAATCCCTCCTATCGGCACATGTAAACATTTTCTCCGAGAATGCCATTAAGGAACGCATTATTAACGTCCAGTTGTCGAATTTCCCAGCTGTAAGTGACAACAATGGTGAGAACTATCCAGATCGTTATTGGTTTTACTACAGGGCTGAATGTTTCATCGTAATCAACTCCTGGTGATTGTTGAAATCCTTTTGCGACAAATCATGCTTTGTGCTTAAGAATGGATCCTTTTGGTTTCAGTTTGTTTTTGAAGACCCATTTGCAATCAACCAGCTTCTGCGCATCGGTGTAAGGAACAAAAGTCCATGTCTTGTTTCGTTGAAGAGCTGTGAATTCATCGGTCGTGGCTTATTTCCAGTATGGTGAGGCCAAGGCTTCTGTGACATTTCGAGGTTCTATGAGTTGAGTAGAGTTTGTTGAGTGAAGTAGCCTAACAAATGGATATTTGGGTTTGTGTATTCCATTTTTTGCTTGTGTGGTCATTGGGTGTGTATTTGTTTGGATGGGTCTTGCTTTTTATCCACTTTTGCTTTGCTCGCCTGGGCTTAATCCATCTGTTAAAGATGACCCATATCCTGAAGAATGAGGCTCATCTGAGGCTGTTGGGGAGTTATTTATTGAATCAACTTGTTCGGTGTTGAGAGAGTATATAACAATGTTATTTTGGAGATTATGGATGCTTTCTCTATTTGGAGTGATCATCAAAGGAATAATGTATTCATTCTTAGCAGTTCACTGCATGGAAAAAGTGAATCATCAAACACAGCATGTCATGAAATATATATTTTTCCTAAGGATCTGAGACATTTTGATCCCTTATGTTGAGAAGTTGGTCCAAGATAGATGCATTTATGACTGTAGTATTGAAACTTATGCTCGTTGTACAATTTTAAACAAGGATAACATGCACCTCCGAAAGGTTGTAGGGTTTTATACTCAGGTTCTTTGCCATAGAGTTGAGATAGTGGAGTTAACCCTTGAAGTGTGAGCATTGGTAACCGGTTGATGAGATGAACCGCCATTTGAAAGGCATCTACCCAGTACGTGTAAGATAGCTACGCTTGAGCTAGTAGCGTTAAACCCATTTCAATAACGTGTCTGTGCTTACATTCTGCTATCCCATTTTGTGCAGAAGTGTAACGACGTGTGAACCTCATTTCGATTCCAGCCACTTGTATGATACTTACAAAGGGTTTGTATTCAGTTCCATTGTCACATTGGATTGTTTTGATCTTTGAATTAAAATGGTTTTCAACTTATGCCCAAAACAGGTTAAAGGCATTCACAACTTCATTTTTATGTCTCAGAGGGTATAACCAGGTATATCTACTATAATCATCAACAAAGTGAATATAGAAACGATGACCACTTACAGATTGAAGTGGTGATGGTCTCCAAAGATCCGTATGAATTAACTCCAAAGGAAAAGAAGCATGAGTCACAAATTTGGAAAAAGATAACTGTTTTGATTTCCATAATGACATACTTCACAAATAAAGTTCAGATGTTGAAAATTCACATTGCATTTATTCAATACTTGCTTCAGAACTCTAGCACTAGGATGACCAAGCTTGTAGTGCCATTTTAGAAATTCTTTCCCTTTTAGTGTGAGTGACGTCGTATTGCTCTGAGCTACCTGAGCATGTTCAGACATCTGATACATTCCTTGATTTGTTATCCCGCGCACCAGAGGACAATTTGTCTTCTTGTCCTTCACAACATAACTGTTATTAGTAAAATGAACATCTATTGGATTGTCCTTCGTGAGTCTATTAACACTCATAAGATTTTTAGTCGCAGAAGGGACTAGCAATACATCTTTAAAATGAAGTCTGGAATTAGATACAGGAAGAGACGTAGATCCTATACCAACTAAGCAAGTTGGTTCTCCAGTGTAAGTATAAAGGTGAGTCGTACCTGTATGAGTAACATTTTCTAGTTGATCGGCGTATGGAGTCATATGATAGTTTGCTCCACTGTCCATGTACCATGATGGATCGGAGATTTGTGAATGAGCATAGTATCCTTCTGTTGAGTTGGCATAAAAGGCTTGTGGAGCGGAATGGTTTCCAAAACCACGACCAAGGTTCGATGGAGGTTGAAAGTTCCTGTCAAAACGATGGTAGTAGTTTGCTACCACATGTCCTGATTTTTCACACAGATGGCAGTATGGTCGGTTTCCACTATTTAAGTCTCCTCGATTTCCTCCACCTTAGTGTCCTCAAAAGCTATTGCTTGATCCTCTCCAGGAACGTTGCTTGATGGTATTATTTGAGGTGTGGTTACTAATGTCATTGTGCTGAGTAACGTTCGCAGTTGGTTGAATAGATGAAGTTAAGAAGTGGCTGAGTTGGTCCAAATGACTCTCGAAGACCAGGAGAGTAGACTGTGCTTCGATCCAGGTAAGATTAGGTTGATCTACCAACTTTATGATGATGGCATTATAATCTGAGTCGAGACTGTTTAATGCATGAAGAAGAAGATCTTCTGTTGCAACAGGGGCTTCAGCCAATATGAGCTGATTTGCGATGCTTTTCATCTTACAGATATACTCATCCATTTTCATTGAATTTTTACGTGTTTGATGAAGCTCCAGCTTAAGCTCCATAACACGGGACTTCATCAATGCACAGGTGAGATCACGCTCACCAGTCCAAAGATCACGAGCTGTGTCATAGTGCAGCAGCTAAGTTCCAACTTCTTGGGTCATTGTGATGCGTAACAAGCCATCTAGTAGTCGATCTACAGCATGCCATTCTTCATAGAGTGGGTTTGGAGTCATTTCTGCTCCTTCATAAATGAAACAAGAAGGTGTCAAGGCTGCACCATTGATGTGTGATTCAAGAAGGTTTCCTTCGATGAGTGGAAGAACCACCGATTCCCATACGAGATAGTTTCCTCTATTTAGCTTGATAGAGGTTGTTTAGCTGGAAGAGTTAAACAGAGAATAGGTTTCGGAATTCTAGGTAGACGAGATTGAAGTAGTAGGAGATGTAGAAGACGCTACTGAAGAGGAGGCCATTTGAGAGATGAGTATATTGCTCTGATACCAAGTTAGAAAGAGCAATGTAATGGAGATGATAGGCACGCACTCCCACACTGTGCTCATGCCTTTCGTATATATTATTATAAAAAGGACAGAGTTTGTTACATGACAGTGATGGTAGACTAGTTGTGGTCATACAATTGTTAGGTAATTAATACAGTATGTACGGTAGAAATTATTACAACATAAAAATATTACAACGCTTATTACATTATGTAAACGTAAATTATTCCTGAGTTCTAACATAAATTAATTTAAATGCTATTTCTAGTTTCTGATGTTACTTGTTAACCGATATCTTATTGTATGAGAACTCCTTTGTGGAAGTAAGAGGACTAAAACTCCATGTAGTAGAGATTGGGACTGGTATGCCAACGACAATGTTTTAATTTCCTTTTCTTTTGAAAAAAATTTTGTTTAGTCAAATCTTGCTAATAATGAAGTGTGTTCCGTACATGTTCGAAGGAGATATTGTTCCTTGATGGATTTTTGAAAATCTGGTACACATGGAGGCATCAAATGGTTGCCATTGCAAATGTAGCGTATAAAGCGATTGCAATTGATTTCATGGGCTATGGACTACCTGAGCAGCCAGCTGAACCGGAGAAAGGGAAGTTCATGGACCTTGTTGATAATGTTGTTGCTCTTCTTAACTATTGGCATATGAACATTCTAAGTGATCTGAAGCAGCGAGGGGGGACTTTAGCTCTCTAGACAATGACGGCCATATGGCAAAGAAAGTTTGAATATGCGATAAGGAAGAGGACCTGCCTCCTATACGTCCTAAACCAAGCTACAGTGCAACAGTCACAAGTCAATCGGTAGAGGAGGCAGAGGATGAGTTAGCTTGGCCTGAAGAACCACCGGTGGATTATGAAGAAGGGGACATCTCGGTGGTGGATGGGGAGTTTGGGACTGCCTTAGAACTATCTTCCACTTTCAAGACCCGTCTGGATAAGCAATGGGAATGAGCAGTAGTGGCAAAATTACTTGGTCGACGTATCAGTTTTAACATGTTAAAAATCATATTAAAAGGTATGCAGAAGCTGGCAGGACCAATGAAGATTATTGACTTAGACAATGATTATTTCCAATCAATTCGGAGGAAGATTATATCAATGCCCTAACCTAGGAGCCATGGGTGATTTTGGGACATGCACCATCTATTCAGCCATGGCATTCTAAGTTTCGTCCCTTGCAAGGAAAAATTGAAAGAGTAGTGATTTGGGTATGTTTTCCAGAATTGTCTGTCTCTCGTTATCATCCGGTGATTCTCACAACTTTGGGAAATCTGATTCGGCATACAGTGAAAATTGATGATAACACGCAACATTCGCACAGAGGTAAATTTGCAAGGGTGGCTGTCGATGTTGACTTAACTGTCCCATTACGATCAAGAGTTGCGCTAGATGGAGACGAGATGAAAGTGACTTATGAAGGTTTACCCCATGTTTGTTTTTTGTGTGGCATCGTTGGTCATGGATCAATCGAGTGCCCTTCTAAGGTACCAGTGTCGCATCATGATCCAACGACTACTAGTGGGCAAACCAGCAATGACATGGTGGTTCAGGCTGTTCCGCCACCAGCCACGGGGGCCATAAAAGAAATGTATGAGCCTTGGATTTAGGTATAAAACCGCAATCGTCAAGCCACGGCCACAACACCGACTCAGGGGAGAGACTCTGTTCGGGAGAGTAATAAGGTGTGATCGCGTGGATCAAAATTTTCTATCTTATCTAAGAATGAGCTTATGGGGAGAAACAGCACTCGTACCATTATTGCGGAGGAGGGACAACGAGGCTCAACTTCTGCAAGGCTTGAGTTGGGCAAACTCACGCAACCAAAGAATTATTCAACACGGGCCAGACGACCTTTAGAGAAAGAACAAAGCCTCGTCCTAACAACAAAGGTAAGTGTTAGATATATGTTAAATATATCTATTTTATTTTATTTTGGCATATTTCTTTGAATTGGCATATTTTGTGTTATCTTGGATTTAAAAATCTAGTTGGATAATATTTTAGATAGAATAGAATTCTATCTTGAA
>JAOTIZ010000002.1:28209500-28220203 GCA_027123425.1 Erythroxylum panamense | reverse complement strand
AGGTTTTTGTTTTCAGTTTTTATATTACAAATCTCAACCAAACAGGTTTTCGTTTTTTTAAGGAAAAAAACAAAAACTAAAAACAGGAAACAGAAACCAAAAACAACAACAGAAAAACAGAAGTGGAACCAAACGACCCCTTATAAAATCGACTTATCTCAACTACCCTAGCCATACAAGTGTCTGATGTCTAATAGTATCCACAAAATATGTTGAAAGAACTCTTCAACTATTGCAAAGAGAGTTACGCAAGGAGTGCTAACTCCCTTAGAACTTAACTCTATTTATAATAAGTTTTGGATATTTTAATAATTTAATTAAAATTAAATTCTAATTATATTTAATCCTAATTAAATACTAATTATGTCCAAATAAGACCCATTTATGAAATATCTTATATTTAATCATAACGTTTCTTAAACTTTATAACTAAGTCCAATTTGAATATAATACTTTTCTCTCTCTATCCTGTTTTTGTGTGTGACCCATTAAGTTTTCAAATATGTTGGCAACAGATATAAATTATAACACTAAATTATATTTAGAATTAGATAAATTAAATTAAATTAAATTAAATTATTTTTAGTTTTATAATTAAATAATTTATATTCATTGATCAAGATTAGCGTCTAGCAATGTATCATGATCACCCAAATATTTAGAAATGTCAATATTAGTTTTGACTAATTTTTTCATGCATGATTTTTCGTATAATTCTATCTTTTTATCATACAATCTTCTGATGAAACATATAACATGGAATTAATGTCTATTTGATTTGAGTCCAGTCATGTTAGTTCTTCACTATTAGTGATTGATTCAAGTAATAATATTTGAAATATTTTCAAAGCGTCTTTCCACCTTGGCCAAGGAATTCCCAAACTAATATTGATCGAGAACAATGAAATATTATCTCTAATAATTTTAGGGTGATGAATCATGTATTGATCGCTCAATTATCTTCATATAGTTCATACTATATCCAATGAATATCGTCTGAACTTCGTTTTACTATAATAAGTCATAAGTAGTATCAAAATATAATAATCCCTATATGAGATAATTTTGATCTCAATTCAAAGGATTACTTTATCTAATCATCATAATGAAAACTTTAGACATACAAGTAATGTTTCAAATGAATTTTTCGTATGGGTCAGTTTAGTAAACTTGTTCCTTAATAAATACTCACACATTTGTGTAAGTATTTTTATACTTTAGTTTATGAGATCAACCATAAAAAAACATAATGTATGCTAGTACTTTTACGCTCAATTTATGTCCTGTCTTAAGAAAACAATGACTATATATAATTTAGGGATAATACATAAATGCAATATAAATTTCACAAGTGTAATTTCATAATAATTTTATTTATAATGTATATTTACGTTATAAACTTTATTATATATGTAAATATTTGTAAGATTAAAAATGCCTATAAATAATTATATAAGTGAAGTACAATCAACTAATTGAATATTGGGCATAAACCATCGCAAACTTATGAATGTGTCCTTTATTTTTGTCCATTCAATTGTTTGAAGTGTGAATGATTCCTTTACTTCTTCGGCTAATACAGTGACGATTCACATGGCATTAGATTATCATTGCGAAACGCTTTCGATTTTTAAAAGGAATTAAAAATATAGTTAACTTACACGCAATTTTCTGTGCTTCCAAGTGTTTAAGAAGTGGCGAGTTATAAAGACGAGCCATATCCAATTGCACTCTCTCTCGCCCGCTTGGCGAGTGGTGACATCTCTCTGTGCTTAAGCCTCGGAAGTTAGAAGTGCTAAAGCATAGAGAAGCATAGAACTCTGTACTTGCTCTTGTTACCTGTTATCCAAATCCATATCACCCAAAGCCGGTGCTTTCTTTCCTTGAAACTTCAGCTTTGTTTCTTACTCCTTTGCAAGCTTCGTTTACGAGCTTATTTTCCTCTTTAGCAAGTAGGTACATTGTCATTGGTTTTGCTTAAGATTGAACAAGAAAAGACCCAGATAAATTTTGGAGATTTATGGGCCATATAACTTGTTAAATACCAATGGCATCTTTGTCAACTACATGGCTTTATCGAGGTGTGTCATCTCCTGTTGTGTTAATTCTTTAGATTTTCATAATGGCATCTTTCTTTTCTGAGTTGCGTCTCTCTTTTATGATTTGTGAAATACCTTTGTCTCTAGTAGTGAATTTTTTTCTTTCTCTTTGTTGTTTGTTCACAGTAGAGAGAGGATTGAGAGTTTCAGTTTCTGGAGATAGCTTTGTTTCTGGGAAGGCAGGCCTCAATTGTTTCCAGGTTTTAATTTCCGCCTTCTTCTTACATTTCTATGGTACTTTTTAGTTGAAATTTTGATTTGCTATTCATCTTTAGGGACACAGTGTTGAACTTCAGATGATGGTTTCCCTTTTCCTATTATTTGCCTGTTAAGCCATAGAATCTGTTAAATGAATTAAATTTCTGTCAGTCAGCTCCCTTGTAGCCTGTCTTTCCGCCGATACTCCTTCCCTACTTCCGGCAACTCATTGTTTCATCTCGTGCAATTATGAAGAGAACAGGATGAATATCTATTGTTCAATTTTCTTTTCATCAATTAGAAGCCATATAAAAGAACTTCAGGGCTTGACATGAAAAGCGGACTCCATTGCAACAAGTTAGCAAACAGAATTTGAAAATGCTAGTTGCAATCTTATATATGTATATAATTATTTCATATGCTTTCATATGTATGCAAGTTTCATGCATTAGACAGTCTTGTTGCATTTCCAACTAAAGTCTAATAATACTTTGAATAGTTTATACCATTGACTTTTTTTTGTCTGAGAGCAGAGTATATCCTATTTTTCCACTCGGAGTTAATAGCAGCTTTTGGAAGTATAGAGTAGATATATGCTCACATTACCAGAAAGATTACTTGATGACTGAAAGGATAAAATGACACAATGGAAATGGAATCAACGAGTTAAAAGATACAAATATACCCTGCAAATATTTTCAAGTGTCATCTATTTCATGAGCATGCTAATGTTATATGCAAAATATGTAGTAAGCAGTTCCTTTTCTGGATTCTCACCTCATCGTTTCTCATTTTACGTGGTTGATTCGGTAGGATATATGCAGAAAGAGTCCTAAACCATGTCATTTAGCTTTCAAGCGTTTGACATTCTTCACCTGTGTCATTTAGCTTTCATGCCTTTGACATTCTTCACCTGTGTCATTTAGCTTTCAATATTAACATAATGCAAAATTTTGTGAATCAACGCAGAAGTCATTTCTTGGCTCATTTCCAGCTAGAAAATTGCAATTTCCATCCAGCTTTAATGAACCCTGGAAGGCTTCATCATCCACAAGTATAAAATGTGAGAAGAAGGATGACTATACTCAACATATATCTGTTGAACGTCCTCCCTACCATAGTTATCTGGACTCAACATCTGGCCAACTTGAACCAGCATCTGGTGCTCGGGCTAGTATCCCAGGACAGGAATACTGGCCAGAAGGCACTGCTGATCGAGTTAGGGCAGCCAATGCTCCCCAACCAACAGGTGTTTCATCAGGTTCTCCATCATATGGAAACAAACCTGGAAGTAGGAGGAAGAAGTATAAAGCATCAGCTGCTCCTGATTCTACTGAAGCTACCACAAATCCAGTATCCACTGAAATCGCAGAGGACTTGACAGAAGAATCTAAAGATTCCTCATCTGACTATGTAATTTATCAATCAGAGTTTGAGAAAGAAGAAGAGAGTGGATTTGAATTAGACAAGAAACTTGGATGCCCTCATCCCTTTATTGACCCTGAAAAGAAGAAGCCAATCGAAGGGACACTTACAAATGAGGAATTATGGTGGAATTGGAGAAAGCCTGAAAAGGAAGAATGGTCCCGATGGCAAAGGCGAAAACCTGATGTTGAAACGGTCAGTTTGTTTCTTAAAGTGCATGATTAATAATTCTGAATAGCATACTTCTGGTCGATATGTCTTAGATAATTTTATGCCTTAGTGATAATGCTCATATATGCATTTCACCCTTGGGTATTGCCACTGTGAAAGTCCTAACATTTGTTTTATTGATTTTGGAATAAATTTCTTGAACTTGGAAATATATGGCTTCTAATACTCATTCCTTTTCATGCTATTTTCTCATGTTTACTTCTCTTGCTCAAGACTGAAAAAAAATTAGTGTTCAATGCACATCCCTTTTCATGCTATTTTCCTCCTTTGTTTGTGCTTATCTTCAGGCCAATTGCTTTAAAAAGGTTGATCTCGATACCATCTGATAAGCAATTGACTGAGTAATAAAAATGTGAACTGGTCTTTGAATGTTGCAACTGAGTAGATTAGAAATAGGTTCTGGGGTGAAAATGATGTGAATTATAGTTTCTGGATGGATGATCTCCCTTATTTTCGTCTTGAAAAATTTGATGTTGGATTATGATTTTATATCAGGAACAGATTGACTGTATAGCATGTCTGACATGCTAACAGATTTATTAACATTAAACCTGTTCTTTTCTATATTTTTTGCTCTGTCTCTCGTTGAAGGTTTCTCTCACTACTTATTTCTTCTTTGAAGGTTTTTCTCAAAGCAATGGCTGAAACTGGGCAAATCAAGCTCTATGGTGAACATCCAACAATGACAGAAACTTCTCTTTATAGAGCTAGAAAACATCTCTTCAAGGAAGAAAGGTAATACTTTAAAAGTCATGTTTCTATTTGTTGTTTTCTGTTGTGATTTTGTATTTTGTAACTTCTCTGGAAGATCCTTCTCTTTCTCTGTCCATCCCCCACCCTAAACCCTATTTCTGATATCCAGGTGGTGTATAGAAGTTTATGATGAGAATCCACAAAAAATGCATAAAATTATTGGATAAGTGAAATCGAATATTTTGCTGGAGAGTAAAAAATTGTTGAATGCGAAGAACAAGAAAGATCTTGAGCTTCTGTCTTTGGGTTTCTCAAAAATTCTGAGGTAGAGGAAGAAAAAGAATAGGTGAAACAAAATAAGTGATGAGCAGGACTTTAATTTAGAATTATAGAAGAGGTTAGCATGAGTGCAAGAGGTAAAGCGTCTCAATTTGAGAAAGAAGTAAAGCTAACTGAAGAAACAGAGCTGGAGTGCAAAATGACCTTTCTATTGATCACCTTTAAATCATTAGTAGGCACACCAGAATTTGAAGAAAGCTCTAGAAGAATATTTGATTGTAATTAGAACTCATCTCAAGTTTTAAGTTTTTTTAATTTAATGGATCTTTGAAATGGTATTGAAACCTTTATGACTGGAAAATCTCAAGTTCAAATCACGCTGTTCTTGTTTATGATGGATAGAGGAGTTGTGATTTGTCCACGCATTATGAGTTGGGGTGTGTTACAATAATATTTGACCCATTCTTCGTTCTCACTTAATAGCTTATGCTTTTGGATTGAATAGGGTCTTGACACAAAAGAAGAACGTATTTAGGTTCCTGTAATGTTATGAATTCTTGGAAATCAGAGATTCTATGCCTCCAACTGTAAAAATAGAGTGAAGATTTAACAAATTATCCGCTATTCTCCTCATTTATATTTTCCTTTTCTGATTACTTATCTTATGCTTAGTATCTAGTCAAATTGTATTCTATTAGATTGGAAAAAGCTATTGTTATATTCTACGGCTGTGCTTGCAGCTTGTTGTATGTTGACATTGTACCATTGCTAGATAGTCATGTTGGAATGAACGATTATAGGCCTGTGTTTGAGTTGCAAGAGTAGCCAAAATGTGTAGTCTAGTCATGAATGGAAGTGTATGATGACTCTTTCATTTCCTTTTTTATTTTTGTACGTAGGCAGCTAAATATAATTGGAAATGACAATTGGTGACATAAAAATGATTTTTATTCATGCATATTCCTTAATTTTTCTGTCTCTTTTCTTGTTCCTACGAAGACCTCTATGGATCAGTCATGTATCTAATTTTACATTTAGATGGCGTTGTCCCTTTAGTTGGTTATGGCAAAGCTCATGTCAAATTTTGATTTGATTAGGCTTCAGGCTGAACAAGAAAGACTGGAAAAAATAGGTCCCATAGCATATTACTCAGAATGGGTCAAAGCATGGAAAAGAGATACTTCACGTGAAGCTATTCAGAGACATTTTGAAGAGACAGGTGAAGATGAAAATACACAATTGATAGAGATGTTTAGCCACCAAAACGATCGAGAATTTCGGATAATGATGGGAACTGATGTTCGCATTCGTAGGGATCCCTTAGCCATGCGGATGCGGGAGGATCAAATCAAGCAAAGTATCTAATTCAATATTGCAAACTATATGCATTCTCATTCCTTGTAAAGAGTCTTTTGATTTGATACATATTTTAACTTTAAAAAAAACTATGTGCATTCTTCAATTTCTTCTATTTGTTACCCCTAATTTTAGCGGCTGGTGTGGATATTGCTGGAAATTTCCTTCCATGTGAAGTTTTTAGGATTTTATTAGTCAAGATTAATGAAAGTGCAGCTTCCATGTTGATAGGATTCAATATTTCCCTAGTGGAAACGAACCATGTAACTTGCATTTTTTAACTTTTTAAACTTCAATCTCTGTGAGCATTTTCTTTGAAATGTATTCAAGCATGCAAAAGTACTTTGTATGCCATTGACAAGAACTTAAGATTTTTAAATCTTTTACTGCTTGCAGTTCAAGCTAAGTTATAACTTTCTAAATATTTTATGCATGGGACATGCTTATTTCATCTATTTGCCTCTTGTCTGGTTCCCTTTTAAGTTGATTATACTTTCTTGTAGTACTTCACCTTGTAACAACCATCTGTTGTCCTTATAAACAATTCTACCTTCTAGCTCAGACAATTGTCCTTTTCTAAACCTCTTATGGACATGCTATTCGATGCGTATATCCTTATTCTTGCAAGGTCACTTATTTTCATTGGTTAAATATAGAAATTGTGAAGGAACATATGCGAGTATCCTTATCTTGTTTTATTTTTCGCGTGCTTATTTTGATGATGCCATTCTATTGGAACTTTGCAGTTTGGGGTGGAGATCCAGTTTATCCAACCATCAATTACATTCAAGATCCAGATGAAATAATTGATTACAGGGGTCCAAACTTTCATGAACCAACACCTAATATGCTGGCTTATCTGAAAGAGGTAACTGCTTTATCTCAAATGAACCTAGCACAAACTTTTTGAAGACAATTATAATCAAACTCTTCATAGTTGGTCTTTATTGTCATGTTATGGAACTGAAAATTGCTTTTTTGTGAGATATTATTAATTCTTATGTCATGTAGGAAGCTTTAGGTCATGAACATTTTACAAGACAAGTTTGTGATCTTTGAAGATTGCTGAACTTCGCATGCTGCGTAGCAATCCTTCAGCAGTGAAGTTCCTACTTTGTTTATACTCTTTTTCTACTCTCTGTTCCTTCTTATTTTAAGGAGTCTAAAGTTAATTATCTAACTTTGAAATGATTTTTACGCATCTATTTATGAATCATAACAAGAAATTAATATGCCTTAGAGATTAGTATAAACTTTCTAGCATTGAACAAATATTCTGATATGGGGTTTTGTGTAGGATCTACTTATGGGGTGAGCATGGGTCATTTTTTAAAGTTCTTCCCATTTCTAGGACCTATGGTTGTTGCTTAGAAAATTATTGTTGCTTAGAAAATTATCTCTGACAAGCTTTCTGTTAATTGTTTTCTGAAGAGAATTTTGGATGGTTTCTTATTCATCTTATACTGTTTAAGTAGGTTTCTGTTAAACTGTTTTCTTAAGAGAATTTTGGGTGCTTTCTTAATCTTATACCCTTTAAATAAGTTAAAAACATAGAGGTATTAGGAACTAAAATATAATATCAATCTGCTAACCTATTTCCTACTAAAAATAGTCTTCTGAACTTCCTAACTAAGATAATTTCTCTTATTATTACGGAAACTTAAGATGACTATTGTAGAAACATAAAATAACTTCTAATTAGCTGTTATTAAGATTGGCAATAGGCCGTGTCAGGCTCGAGCTTACCCAGGCTTGAGCCTTGCCCAAAATTCAGGCTTGACCCGAAGCTCGCTCAGACTTGAGGCTCCCAACTTGAGCCCAAGCCTGATCAAGCTTGGACAACCTCATTGGACCGAAACCAAGCTTGATTAAATATTTTAAAAAGAAATTAAAAATGACGCAATTTTCTTGGCCAAAATTTTCAGTAAAAAAACTCAAGCATTGTTGACTTTGGGCCGGACCAGGTGAGGCAAACCTTGCCAAGTCTAGCTATTACCATTAGCTCCTAAACACTCTCCTTGTATATTTTGTTTCCTTGAGGATGCTCATCTCATTATTCCCCTCAAGCTCTAACTCCAGATAGGTGTTCTCAAAATCTTCACGAGACTTAATGATGACAACAAGTTAGACCGGTCCGAATAGGCTTTGTATGCCTTGAGCTTGGCCTAAACTATTATTTTTGTCTCTTGTTTGGCTTAAGCCCAGGCCCTAATGGGCTTTTGGTGGCTCAAAATCGAGATTGAATGCCATCACCAGTTGAAGCTAGGCTTCAAGCTCCAGTACAAAGAAAACCAAAATTGAGACTAAAAAAGAAAAAAAAGGGTTTATGAGAGAGGAATAAACATGGTTCTTAAAGCTCTGGTACTATTAGAGAAGCTTGAACTTTGACCTAGCAAACCTTCACCTTCAATGACTCTAATAGTAGCAATAAACACTCACGCAAAACCCACTTCCTCATCTCCAATGACCTCTATGGAAGATGAGTATTTTTACACAAATTACTCAGTAGACTACTTCGTGTATAGGAGAAATGAGTGAAAATTAGTTGTGAGAGCGGATTTGTCGGTCAAAGGCAAGAAGATATTCAAAGTCCCAAATGCTAATTGTTGTCTTTGTGGCAGTAAAAAATTCAAGAGTTGTAGTTACCAACACACAACATAAAAATATTAGAACTTTGATCGATATTTACGATTAGAGAGATCTTAAAGGAATCTAATCAAATAGATCTACATTATTAGGATGAAGTTGAGAAAGATAAGAGATTTGGGATTGTAGAAATCGTCACAGACAAATAAGAGAAGATACTAGATGATCAAGACATTGAAGAAATAGAATCCATTAAGCTTCTTCTCTTTCAAGCCTCTCAATGTTTTGGTAAGTTTCTCTTATAGATGTAGTTCAATGAATGTAAAAAATTTAATCCATCTTCGATAGTATAAGTCATTTGGGTTCCAGACTAGGTCAAACCCAAAATGCTTGAACCTGAACTTAGCTTGAAGCCTAATTTTTTTAAAACTTAATTGCCACCTAACAAAACTCCCAAAATGCCTTCATCATCTTCTTTTCTCCAAATTTGTCAATTCTACCCAAAACAGCTTCTTGCATCTATGTCCACGAGAGAGTGTTTCATCACAATTGAATCAAAGCTCCTTTTTCCTTCATTTCTCAAACTCTGCCTTGGCTAACTTCTTAAAAAAAGGCATATTTATGCTCCTGGTACTAGATGTTGCTCCAAAATTCCCTTCGCTATAGATGTCCCTTCAGTGGTTATCTTTGAATTGTTCCTAGTAGGTGTTGCCCTATGATTTCTCACAAGACAATCTAGCTGCTCCTTTGCTCCGTTTCATAGGTGTGGACCAGATTCATAACAGCTTCTAAATTGCTTGATTATTGCAACTCTACTTCAGTCGCATCCCTTCCATAAGACCAACAACAAATAGGTTAATCTGTTGCTTTCTAGTGTGCTATGTGGTTTGGGCCAAAAAAAATTGGAACTCCTGATGATAATCCTTAAATGTTTCTTTTTGCTTTAAGTTGGTCAATTTGCCTTGGGGATTGAGGTTCATAGGAGGACCAAACCTCATGTAGACTTGCCCCATGAATGTCCCCCAATCCATTCTCGACTCCTATTGCTTCACCTCATAAAGCCCCAGCTATACCTCCCCATGAAGATGGAATGCTGCCAATGCTACCTTATCTTCTTCAGGCTTTTGCTAATTTTCAAGGAACTGCTCACACATATGGATCCAAATCAACAGATCATTAGCTCCATCATATGAAGGAAATTCTAATTTATAATAATTAGGAACAATAGTTCCTCTTATTGGCCCAACACTTCTTTCCCTATAAGTGCAGTTGTTGCTCCTCCCCACCTCATATTCTTACCATGCCCTTCAGTCTTTTGCAGAATCTCCTCTAATTGTGAGTTCAATGACTTTTCACTGGACTATTGATGGTCTTCCACCATAGATAGCCTTTTTCTTGATGTTGCTCATGAACACACCCATTCGGCTTAACAAGTCTATGGAGTCGTCCATAACACCAAACTTTGACACCAAATTGTTATGGATTTTTGTGTAGGATCTAATCATGGGATGAATCATAGTGAAATTCTCTTTTTCCTTATTGAAGTTCTTCCCCTTCCTAGGCCATGTGGTTACTGCTTAGAAAACTTATTTCACAAGTTTTCTGTCAATTGTTTTTATTATCGTAATGTTCTTTAAATAGTTCAAAGACATAAAGGTTTGAGGAACTAAAATAAAATAAGAATATACTAACTTATTCTCCTACTAAAAATAGATATTTTAAAATAATAGATTTTCTATAAATATGATAACTGCACTTAAATAAGATAATTATTACATAAACATAAGGTAACTACTGTAAAAACATAAGATAACTTTCTAATTAGCTGCTATTATC
>JAOTIZ010000002.1:28194672-28209400 GCA_027123425.1 Erythroxylum panamense | reverse complement strand
CTGTTAGGAATAACAGATTCTTAGTATAAATAAGCAATAGGCATGAGGAGAAAGGGCATTGAGTATATTGTGAGTGTTTGAGCCATAGGCTGGAGGTTACTGGTCCTCGAAACCAGATTTTCTTTGTAATCGTTTACAGAAAGTCAATAGCAATTTATCCATTTTTCTTACCTATTTCCTGGAACCTATCAATTCTCTAGCTGGAATCTTCAGTATTCTTAAGAAATTGGGTCGTTTGCATTAGCAACAGGAGAATCTAACTGAGATCCGACGTTCAATCTTTTGAAATCTTGATTCTTTCCACATCCTTCTAAATCCTCATGTAAGTGAATAGGAAGGTATCACAAATAAGGTCTCTTGGGGTTGAGCTTTAGAAACCCGGTTTTCATTTTGGCAAGATTTTAAATTAAACGTGGAATCTTTCAAACAGATGTGAAAGCAAGATCTAGTTTTGTACTTCAAATGTGGAATACTGAATTTATGCTCATGCTTGTAATTCTTGCTTGGGAGCTTGTCCTTAAATCTAAAGATTTTGACATATTCTTTTGCTTTGGAAATCAGAAGTTTCTACCGAATAATAAAATAATATGCTGATGTGCATGAGAATTTTAAGTATTTTTATGTCATTGGTTGACCTTCTTGCTTTTACTTTGTGCAGCATGGAAAGATTATCTCTAGAGAGGAGCTTGAGAAGATTCTGGCAAAGGAAAAGATGGAGCAACTAGAGGTAATTCGAGAGATAAGAACGAACTTTTGATATAGATGTTTGTGGTTTGATAAATCATCTTATTCAACTTGAGGAAAGTGAATGGCTAATTGTTTTTGTCTCATTCTTCAACTGACATGAAAGTAAATGGGAAATTGCATTAACTAGTTTATTTATTAGGCTTACTTCTAACTTAACTGCATATAAATCATTCTGGAAATACTGATACATGAAAAGCTCTTAAAGCACATTTTGCAAAATCATCAGAAGCGGTTTTATCCTGCAAGAATCTTCTGAATCAAGCTACAATATTCAGCTTACAAAATCTTTACATCGAGTTCCTAAGAACCACTTGAACTCTTAAACCTTGCACAACATTTAACAAATACTTTATCTGTGACATGTTTTGTGATTGATAGCGTCCTGCTTATGTGAAATTTGATTTAAGGCTTCTCTTCTAACTGTGGAAGTACTTACCCATAAATGAAATAGAGTGAATTTCTCTGTGCTTTATTTCTTACACTTAAAAATGCTATATCAGTAAATATTCCTGATTTTGTAGTTACCGATCTAATTTTTAGCTGGGAGAAGAGGTACACAGTTTGTTTTCCATTTTTAATCTATCTTCGCTGCCAATTAAAAATCAGGTGACAGACATGGATGAGGCTATGGCACAAGCTGTTGACATTGGTGAAAATGATGTAAATCTCTTGCCTTTTATTAATATAGAATCTTCAAATGTCAAGATTATTTGGATGCATCTTGTAGTAATTGTCAAAGTAGTTAAGTACAATAGCACTTATAATTTTCACTATAGGATGATGCAGAGGATAGTGAGGTTGATGGAGAAGAGGAGGGAGAAGAAGATGGTGATGAAGACAAGGAAGAGGAAGATGAAGGGGAAAAAGAGAAAATTACTCGCAATTGGAGTGTTCTAAAAACTACTCCTCAACCACGCAAGACAAAGGTGATTGCATTTTCTATTACATTATTATTTGATTCAGTCTTAATCATCATAAACACATTAATGCGCACATCAGGCTGATGATCCCTTATGTCTGCATTGCCACCAGCTCCCACACAATTTTTTTTTTCTTTTTCCAAAGCATTACTGCACATTATTGTTGCTATTGTTTCACATAGACATTATTTACAAGCCTACTTTTAATCTGATGTTGGTAGAATATTGTTTGTTGGACATAAATTTTGACAATGTAGACAGTGGCTACTAAGAAACCTGCAAACAATATCAACAACAAAAGGCCTAAGATAGTAGCGCATTGCATTTGCAGTCCTTTTGCTCATTTTAGAGAAAGTCCTTTCAACCCTTTTCTACCCTTCTTCTGAAGCATTAAGACCTACTTAAGACCGTAATCTGTAAGGGTGGTGACCTCATTATGAGGACTGAGAAATTGAAATGTTACGCAACTTATTTATTTGTGTCATATTCATCCTGTGCCTTCCAAACCAATTCTTTTCGCATATTAAGCCACTAATAATATTTGCAGGCTAAACGGAAGAAGCCAGGTCCCATGAATCTTGAAGAGGCAATAGACGACTCTGAGAACTTGACTGATTTTCTGATGGATTTTGGAGATGAGAGTGACGCTTGACCGCTTATATACATTGAGTCAGCACCAAGTCTTTGTAAAATCCCTTCAGAAGTAGTTGAACTAAGGAAAATGTACCGTGAAATCAGAAATGAATGGAAAGTATTGAAAGGTTGGGGGCATGTTGGTACTCGGATAGTTGCTTAAAGAAATAAACATGGAGGACATATGTTCTAGCAGTTGGAGTTGTAACCTGCATTTAAGAAGGTGCCACCTTCATAGTTGAGATAACAATGCACATGGATTGCCATTCTCAATTATGATTGAATCCTTGTATAAATAACGAGAAAGGAATAAACAAAACCGATAGTACATAATATAAAAGAGTCATCAGCACCTTTAGTAAACTTAAGCTCTGATTATGCTCAGTGCAAACTTTTCTCGTAAAAAGAAAGATGGCTTGATCAATTTTCTCGACATGTTTTCGGACGTTAACACTATGAGAATGGCACCTGTGATCGTGCACATGTATAATAAGGGCAATCATGGGTACGTGTACTTGTCTTCTACGTTTGTCAAGTTGTTATCCTTTCCAAGTCAGTTATTGTTTTGATCAAATACAAATACAGTCTAGAGGTCTTTCTGCAAAGTGGAATTTGGTATTAGATATTAGATATGGCTTTAAGACAAAAGTTGGCTGAAGCTCTGCCAGAATTCTGGACTTCTAGGCATTTGGTAAATGATCGTGAAAATACTTGCACATCTAGATGATACTAAAATCTTAAACTTGGATACATTTTTTTCTATATATCGTAATAATCTTTGTTATTAAAAATTGATTAATTAATTAATTAATCCGTCAAATTTTTATAAGTTAATTGATTTTTATAAATTAGTTAATTTTTATTTAATAATCTTATTATTTAATTAAAGTTTAACTTCTTTTATAGGTAAAAAGGACTCCTTTTTTTACTTCTATTTTAAATTTTTTAATTTTAGTTATTTTTTTAATTTTATGATAATCTAATATCGATTGAAGCTTTTAAACATCAAATTTATTGTAATCAGCATTTGAAAAATATGCCGTACTGCCTTCCAGAACACACATATTAGACAAAGTGCATGACTCAGAATTGTCCCCTCTACCCAACTTAATTTATTCTTCTGTGCCCTACACTATCAATCTCATGACTTTCCAAGATCTCAAAAGTGCCCTATTATTGTTTGTTTATTTTTCCTTCTCTTTCTCCCTCTTCCCATCTCAGTAGCTTTTTTGTATTCTGTACTGTGATATGATATCAATGCCCTTTATCTGATATTAAAATATGTATAATTTCTAACTTCAGGTAATACCAATGGACCCATACTTCAGGTTCTGTGCACCTGAATTAAGTATTTTCCTGGAAAGTGGTAACCTTCTTAGTGTAAAGACTCTTGAATGGACCTTTAGATATATTCTAATGCCTCAGTTAAGAATCTTTCTTAAACTTCACTTACTAAGCCAGTTTCCTAATTACGTCAAGTATCTAAGAAACGAAGGACGGAGATTAAGATCCTAAGACACCCACGTTTGGTGGTTCAAAATTGCCTAATCATTCAAAAGTTGGCAGAAAAATCATTTTAAAGAGATATTAGATCACTTTTCATTCTTGTTACCATCATGACCTTGCAATGGAAGAACTTAAATAACACTAACAAACAAACCGATAAAATGATATAGGAAGTATGGTGGTGCACTTCAATTCTACCAGGAAAACAAAAAAAAGAGCCACTCTTTTAAGAAGAGCAGAATTCTAATTTTCAGCAGTGTCTTCATACATAGAAAAACATAGAAATTGTCAAATACAATCAATCTATGATGGAACGTATGTTATTGACATTGGGGACGTTAAATTGATAGTGATAGTATACATCTTATAAATGACTAAGCAATACTTACTGTTGGATCCCGGTTCCGAGACCCAACTGCTTAAACTGAACACTCATAACCCCACTGTTAAGGTTCGGGATCCAACACTTACAATAGTAAATAACAACTTGCAGGAACTGAGATGAATAGTAGCTAGAGATTTGACTTGAACTGAGATGAATAAGGGAGGCAAATTGATCCCATTCTTTTTACTTACTACAGATGATATAGAAATGATTGCTGAAAACAGCACAATTAGAATGTTTCTAATGATTATAAGGTTCGTGTTGGAGTGCTCTCTCTGTCGCCTAAAACATGATCAAGAATATATCAAAGAGGTTGCTGGCTTGTTCCAGATAACCCAAAGAAAGGACATGGTCAACTTTCTGTGATCCTAATGTCTTGTCTGAACCCTAACCCTTTTCGTTCTCGTTAATCATAAGTAATGACCCCTTCCAACTTACTTTCTTTGTCATAAATTAATCGTGCTCACCCTAGACATTAACATAATTAACAACTGGACCCCACATTAATCATCTACTAAGTGTCATGATGCCCTAAGCTTGTCTAGCTTCCATTTTTTGTTAATACAAAGAAAATCTTACTTCTTTTTATACATTCTTTTTTTGTTATGATTTAGAAATTGTAACTAAAAGTCAACATTTGACACGATTTTGAAAATTGTAACTAAACATTACAATAAAGTAGCCTTTTGGCTACTTTTCTTTTAGTAACGACATGAAAATCATAATTAAAAGTTACACCTTTAGCTATATTTTTCTCAAATTGTAGCTACAAGGTGAACTTTATAACCAAAAGAAGAACAAAAGAGAATATAAAACTCACGCATTAGCGTTTTTAGTACTTGCGCATTAGCATTTTTAGTATAATAGGCTACGATTTTGGATAAGAAAATATATTGGTAATGTTTTCATTCTTTTTATTTCGTAACTAAAAGTCACAGGTCCTATAATTCCAGTTAAAAACATTTAGCTATGAAAATATACATATTCTCGTAGCTAAAAGCTTTTAGCTACAAAATTATTTTCGTAGCTAAACTTCACAGAATATGTAATTTCATTTAAAAATATGTGGCTACAAAAATATATTCGTGGACAAATATTTTCATTCTTCTTCTTTTGGCTACAAATATATTTTCGTAGTCAAATGCCTTTAGCTACTAATTTGGTAGCTAAACTCTTCTTCTTTTGGCTACAAATATATTTTCGTAGTAAGATGACTTTAGTTACGAAAAAGATTTCATAGCTGAAAATCATAAATCATATAATTTCAATTAAAAAAATTTGGCTACGAAAATATATTCATAGTGAAATATTTTTATTCTTGTTCTTTTGGCTATAAATATGTTTTCGTAGCCAAATGAATTTAGCTATGAAAAACTTTTCATCGCTAAAAGTCACAAAATATAATTTTAATTGGCTATGAATATATTTTAGTAGTCACATGTCTTTAGATGTATCTTCTATTTTCTTCTTTTGGCTAGAAAATATTTTGGGAGCCAAAAGTTTCTAGCTAAGAAATAAATTTTGCAGCTCAAGGAAAGAATCCATAGTTTCAGCTATGAAAATAACATCATTTTATCCACTAAAAATGATGTTGTTTTTGTCATATTGAAAACCTAATTACAAAGCAGCATTTGATTTTGTCTTCATCTTCCTCCTAGCATTCCAACAACTGTGTCAGTGGCCCATCGTCGTCTTCGTCCACACGCCTGTCTTTGACTTTGTCCATTGCTCGCCTGTCTTTATCTGACTTTGTCTCCAATGTTCACTCGTCTTCGTCTTCGTCTAAACGAAAGTTCTTCTTCTCTAGGTAATTTGTTAAGCTTATTACTTGATCTTAGTTCCAAACCATAAGATCCTTGCATATATAAGCCAATGCCATTTCCCTCTTCAGTTAATGATTCATCTTTGTAGACAATCCAGTGCAAGGGGTTCCCTCCTCCCTATTGCTTTTAATGGAGACTACACATGACCAAATTATTAATAATAACCTAACATTTGAGTGTTGACCTGGATATAAAGCTTAGGTTAAATTCACTTATCTTGAATCAATGTTACCAAGAGATCAAGGATATAGAGGATCTATAAAAGTGATAGCTCTATCACAATGCTAATGATGTACGCTTAAAAATATCATCCTAGCTTTTGTGCAGTGGTAACTATGATGAAGGGAACTTTCTCTAGCTTGGTGCAGTGCATGTCTATATTTAACAAGATTTTTCTCATAGAGCACATTGATTTCTTATTTGTTCAATCCTTATTAATGAAGATAAAACTTTTAACCTCATTTATCACTACAATACATATGTAATAAGAAATTGATGTACTATTCTATCCTTATTAATCAAGATAGGACTTTTAACCTCATTTAACATTATAAAATATATGTAATAAGCCTTTCGCTGGTGATGGGTTTGATAATAGTATAGGGTTCTACATATGTGCTTTTAATTGGTTGAAGGCCTTCTCCCATTTCTCTCTCTAAAGAAATTCTCTTAGTTGCCTCAGGACTTGAAAAAGGGTAACTAGTATGTAGATTTGGAAAACAAAACTAATAATCCTATCTTCCTTGTTAGCCTTTGTACCTATTTGACTGCTTTTTAGAGAGGGCATGCTAATGATGACATCTGTCTTCTGTAAATTTATTTCAATGTCAATCTAAGTCATCATAAAGCCTAGGAAATTTCCCACCATTACCTCAAATATGCATATTATATAATTCCCTGATTTATAGATAGGAGTATCTCTAGGTAACCTCAATAAGTTGGTAATGCATAATTCAACTCAAGAATTTACATTACACAAAAACGAAAAACTGTAGATTTATGGATTGTTAGAATGGGACATTCATGCAATGCATCTTTTAGTAAGTACTTTTTTAATTATTCTTACATTGTGTTTGAGGTAGAAGATGAGCAATAGCTAATATTTTCAAGGATTAAAACTTCCAGTTAAGTACCAAATTTTGGGGAATTCTATTAATGAGAATCACCCTTATCTACTAGATTCTATTAAAAAGTGTGGATACTAAACTTTTCTTTTAAAAACCATTTTATAAAAGGGATGCACTTAACCTCTCATACTAAGGTAAAAGAGCTTATTTTAAAATATAAAATCCTTAATTAATTTGGACAAATTGTTAGGTGCATCATGATAGATGATATGTGCTTAGTTGATCATACATTTATTCCAAAGTACTTCGTGATTAATGCTATGAAATATTTAAGGCATTCACTTTAGTTCATATTTAGTTTTAGGTATAATTCGGAAGTGAAAGAGCTAAAATGAGTCGAAAGCATAATATTTGAGTTGTCTTCTTGAGTCTCATAATCACTTGTCTTCATGTAGAAAGAAGGAGAAAAATTAGAGCAAGAGAAGACAAGAAAATACCTAAAATGAAGAATATGTAAGGCATTCATCCCTTACGGCCATGCATCATTTTGTTATGGCTGTGAGTTATCTCTCACGACCATGACAAGGGTGTCATCGACGTGACACATTAATCATGCCCATGAATCATTTTGCATGGGCATGACATGAGCATGCAGCAATATCCCACAACTGTGAGCTTTAAGGAAGCCAATCACAGTCGTGAGCCAACCACTCACGCTTGTGAGCTTTTTCCAGCTTACTCGAACCCTAGTTTTTAATATAAATAGACATGTTGCGTCACGAAAAAGGCTATGAAAGGTTTAATGAATCATTTGGGAGAATGAAGAGGGAGACATAACACATCTTTAGGAGACCCATAGAGAGATAGGCTTCTCGATGTCATTTCGGAGACGATATCGATGTCGAAGAACCCAGTTAAGCATTCTTTCATTATTTGTTGATGTTTTTTTTAAGAATTGATTATGTCATTCTATATTTATTGTTTGGGTATTGTTTAAAGGTGTTCTTAATGCATTCATTGGATTGTTTTATTACAAACTCATTGCTAGAATCTTCAATATAATCCGTAATTATTATGTTGAGATTTGTTTGTGGCAACTAATGATTTTTAATCATTAGGGATAACATAGCTTAGATTAAATGACTAGAGCTTGTGTGATTGTTTCCTTGATTAATCTATTTTCCTAACTAGTAATGCAGCTGTGCAATTAAATTTAGAGAGCTTGTTCTAGATTGTTCTATAGCTAGGTTTAATTAACGAGCTCTTCTTAAGTAAACACGATTTAAAGAAAAATAGGGGTAACAAAGCTTATTTTTAACCTACGATTAGTAGTTGTTAGGAGAGGTATGAGAATAACAATTCAATGAGGTATGTTTAATTGTGTGTAGGTCGAGAGTAAACTGATGAGTGGGTCCTTAATGTATTAATCTCTTTTCATCATTTTTAAATGTTTTCTAAATTTGTTTTGGTTAGTTTAATTTAATTTTATTTCCTTATTTGAAACCAAACAAATCTTTTGACGAAACACTATCTGTGGGATCGACCTCGACTCATTACTGTTATAGTTGTAGGTCTAGTTATTTTGAGTAGTGTTATAACTCGTTATGTCAATTTTGACACCGTTGTTGGGAAGTGCGATGTTTTAGTTTTTGTTCTTGATTTTAGTTTTTGTTTTGTACATATTTTTTATAATTAGTTTCTTTTTAGTTATCTCTTAATCTTTTCACTTTTTGTTTAGTGTTTGTGTGTGAAAAATGTTTTTTTTACATGGACGGAAGTAATTTTTCCTATAGCTCATATTCGCAATCCTATAACCAAGTTTGGAGTGATCATATGAACTTTAATTATGGATGAGATAACCAGCAAAATTACTTCCTTGATAGTTTGACATACAACAATTTCCATATAGACTAGAAGCTTCTTATTACGACTCAAGTCCATCTCTAGAAGAATTAGTTAATGTTGTTACTGCTAAGACTTTGCAATTTTAGTGGGAGGAAAGACAATTTTGGTAGATACAAGGTTTAACATCCAAAATTTAGAGTGACAATAAAACTTAGGTATATCTATAGAAGAATTAGTTAAGTTTGTATTGTTAATACTTTGTAAGTTCAGCAGGATATGATACAATTCTAGTAAGATACAATGTCTCGAATCTATAACTTGACAAGTCAGGTGGGTCAGCTGGCAGAAGCTATCAACCGTCTAGCATCATAAAGCAAATAGGCACAACTATCTCAACCTGAGGTGAACCCAAGGGACGTTAGTGCATAGGTCTTATAGAGTAAAGAGGAGCTTAAGAATATTGAGAGAACTACTCAAGGAATTGCTTGTGAAGAAGAAGTTAAAGAGGAGCTTGAAGAAAAAAAGGATACAACATTCAACTCAAAGGTGAGTACTGAGTTTATAATTGTTGTTAAAACTAAGCCTTAACCTTTACCTTGCAGATTGGAGAAATTAAACGAGGAAGAAAGGGGTGAAGAAATATTCGAGATATTTCCAGAGTGCATGGACTCAGTAGAAATTGGAAGTTTGAAGATAGAGAGGATGCTGGAGGTGAATGATCATTAACCTAGACCCTATCCTGAAGAACCTCATGTGGAGGAAGCGTATGTGACACCTAAAGATCATAGGATTGTCATATGATAAGGAACACAAGGAGTTGAGCCAGCAATAATAAACTAAGGCGCTTATTGAGAGGCAACCTAATGGAAGTTTATTTCTTTTCCTTTACATTTTTGCATTTCTTCATTGTATGCATATATGTTTTCAAGTTTGTTTGTTTCTTAATTGTTTTTAAGTTTTCAAACAAAAAGAGAAAGAGAAACAAACAAAAAAACAAGCAAACAAATTCTCATTTTTCTATTGCTTCTAGGATTATATAGTTATAATTGGAGAGTGAATTGACTAGAATAATCCATGGCAACTTAGCATGTACTTTTTCTCTTGTGATTGATCAATATGCATTATTTTTAAAAGAGTAGTGACTAGTGGTAGGTACGAGCCAGTGAGTATCACTCTCACTATTTTTTGTTTATGTGTGACCTTTATGATATGTACATCCTAACTTTACTTTAATTTTTTTATTTAAGACCACATTTCTATCACATGCATTATCGTGGAAATGGTATAAGCATTTTTTGTTTTATAAATTACATTAGCCAAAAAACCTACCCGTCGATATGAATTTTTCCTTTGTTAAGCCCCTTCAGTTTTATTATCTTTTCTTTTTGTGCTAATTACATTACATACTTTAAATCTAATCAAATGTCCTACCAAAGCCTTAAAGCCAGTGGAACATTTTTTGATTATTGTTAATTGTGGATGTACAAAAGTATAAGTGTGGGGGTGTGCATATTTGTGGGATGGTTATAATTATTAGGATGTCATTTTACGTTTTATCGATGAAATTCCCATGTTGATGTAGCTTCTTTAAATTTTATTAAAAAAAGAAAGAAAGAAAAAGAGAAAAGCAAAAGAAAAAAGAAAAAGAAAAAGAAAAAAGAAAAAATGTTTAAATAAAAGTATCTAAGAGGAAATGTAATTGTTTTGCAAAGTTATTTATGATTAATGTCTCCTTTTAAAGTTGTATGGAATGGGTGACTTGAGTATAATGCATATGAGGTAGATGTTTTGAAGGTTCACTCCTTATAGTTTCAATGTATTGTTATCATCAATTTTTGAGTGATCTTTTCTAATTAATTATGCTTTATGTGGTTTGTGATGTGAGAGCTTGAATTTGAAATGTGAATCATAGTTTTGCATTCATCATAGTTGATGTTTCCTAGTTTTGAATGAATGTTAGTTTTTGTACTTGATGTTTCATTAAGTGTTACTTTTGCTTCGCTAACTTTGATGGTTTTTATGCTACATTACCTAAATACATCTCACCTTTCCCTTGCCCATGTCCACATTACAACCCTAAAATGTCCTTTGATTCATGATTATGCATGTGAATCTTAATGGTGGAGAAGTGAAATGATATGCAAAGTTGGGAAATTTCATGATCATGAATAGTGTTTGAGTGTACCCATGAAATTATCTTAAACACATTTTATCAAGACTACCTCTAGATTGTTTAATTTCTAAAGGTGATAATTGTTGATTGATCATGAGTAGAAGCGTTGAATGTTGAGTTCTTGCTATAGTTTTTGAAAGTTATTCATTTTTGCTTATGACTATCTATTCTTGGGAAATATGAGAAATAAGTAAATGTTTTGGGTATGTGATTTTTATTTTGATATTTTTCCTGAGGGCGATCAAATCTAAGTGTGGAAAAAATTAGTATGTGCTTAATTGAATATACATTTATTCCAAAACGCTTAGTGATTAATGCTATGAAATGCTTAAAACATTCATTTTAGTTTATATTAGTTTTAGGTACAATTCGAAAGAGAAAGAGCTAAAGTGAGTCGAAAGCATAATATTTGAGTCGTTTTCTTGAGACTCACACTCACTTATCTTTATAGAGCAGGAAGGAGAAGGATTAGAGCAAGGAAGACAAGAAAATAAATAAAATGAAAAACATGTGAGGTCTTATAAAACCCTTAATATTTCGCAAGTGCACAGGTCGTTGCATAGTATATGAGGTATCGATCCCACGAAGAATTAGTGAACTAATCGAATCTTGTCTAAGGCCTAAAGCAGTAATTAAAATAAAAAAACTAAACAGAAAAGTAAACAATCAAATATGAAATGATTGACATGAGAATTTTAAATTAATGCAAGAAATCGAATGTGAGCACTAAATTGGGAATAGCAGTTTGATGATAAGATTTGTAAATGCTGAGATGTTTTATACTCACCTTCGGGTTTTTTTTAATCTTTGATTTAATAAAATTTGATTGTTTTATGTTTATTGGATTTATTATGATTGATTTCTGTGATTGCATGATTCGGTCATAAATTGAGAAGGTGAATCGAATGAAAGATAATTAAATTCGGCTAACAAGATTTAGGTGATTTAATAAGAACGAGAAATTAATCAAAACAGTAATTTTGTGAAGAGAGATCTCATATAGGTTCCTAATAGTTTATTGGACAACTTCAGATCTAACTAGGGTTTTGGATAGATTGTTAATTCAGAAATTGCAATTTTCCACAATTTTATTAAGGTTTATAATTTAAGTTTAATGGTTATAACTCGAGAGAGAGTAATATACCCTAGGATTGTCTAAGACCAATAATTCGATAATTCATAATCGATTAGGTTAGCATTAAAGATAGGTAAAAATTCTCCTTTCTTTTAATTGATAGTTCCTTTAGGTTGATTCTTGAGTGTGTGTTGCAACTGCTACTTTGATAATATTTTCGTAATTGATTCTTGGAATTGAGTCGTATGATTGAATTAAATTCTTGCCTTAGTTTTGTTACATTTTGAATTAATACGAATTGTTTTGGTTTGGCCTTAGATTTTAGGATTCATTCCCTCCTCGTGGGATTGACACCTTAGGTACTACGTGAACGACCCATACGCTTGCAGATTATCAATGTTATTAATTAGAACTTACACACATCAGAAAACTATGATCAAGTTTTTGGCGTAATTATCGGAGAGACAATTAGTTTAGTTCTATAGTTTAAGGCATTTAGTTAGTTTTTCATTTTTTGTTGTTTTTTGTTCTTTCTTTCCATTTATGAAATCGTGTTCTTGTATGAATATATGAGTCATGAGAAGTTTGAGTCGTGTAGTTGAAATCGTAGATTTAGATATTACTTGACTAAAACGATCTCTTAGGAAAGCTTGGTGTGAAGAAGAAGAAGAAATCACGAAAGTAACAATGGCCGAGGAAGAAATCACGAAAGCAATAATGGCCGAAGAATTTTGGCAAGATTTGGACCACAGAGCAACCCAAGGATGTCAACAACAGACCTTATGGACTTTAGGAGACTAAGGTTCAATGCAGCTAACCAAGGAGTAGCTAGGCCACCCATACAAGTAACATCATTTAAAATCAAACCAACCCTCTTAAGTATAACTCAATAGAACGTGAAGTTTTATGGACTAACGAATGAAGATCCTAACACACATATAATCAACTTTCTTGAAATCTGTGATACATTTTGGTACCATTAGATGTCGAAAGGTGCAGTTATAATTTGGTTTTTTCCTTTTACCTTTAGAGATATAACAAAGGCTTGGTATCATTCCCTTAACCCAGTCAATGTCACAATGTCGGATTAGTTAGTTCGTGACTTTTTAGACAAGTATTTTCCCATAACTATCCTTGACTAAGACCATTAAGATCATCAAGGAAATTACCAACTTCCAACAAAGTGACAGAAAATCGATCTACAAAGCGTGGAAAAGATACAAGGATTTGCAACAAAAATGCCCACACGATAACTTACCCGAGGAATTCTTGTTACAAAAATTCTATAATGGAGTAGCCCCACATATGAGAGGCATGATTGACGTACCTTCAAAACGATCACTAATGAGAAAGATGGTTGATGAAGCAAAAGAGATAATAGAGGAGATGGCGAGTAATAAATACCTATGGACGAACAAGCGGAGTAGACAAACTACTACATTCTGTGAACAAAAAGGAATTGTTGGTGTTGATCACATGATGGAAATGCAAGCTAAAATTGATAACTGGACTCGACAACTCAACAATATGAAGGCTTTGTCCGTAACTCCGATAAAGGTTGTGCAATTTAAGTGTCAACTCTATGGACAAATGGACAATGATAGGATGGACTGTTTCTTGATGAAGGAAAGCGATCCGGAGCAAGTGAATTATATAGGAGCTTAATATTGATGAGGAGGGGGAAATAATCCCTACTCCAACACTTATAACCCTGTGTGGAAAAATCACCCTAACTTCTCTTGGACGAACAATACTAGAGGAAAGCTTAAACCTCAAGAACAATCAGGCTTCCAACAAGATAAACCAAGCGCAATGGAATCCAAGTTGGATAGGATTTTAGATAAGCTTAGAACTTTAGATGATGCATAAAAGAAGTTGGAAGGAAAATTTTAACAAGTAACAAAGAGCCACACCTCTTCAATCCACAATCTAGAGGTCCAAGTAAACCAATTGTCAAATGCTTTCTCTACACGAAAGTTGGGAAGTCTTACTAGCACTTCGGGAACAAAACCAAGGGAGCAACTAAAGGCTATTACACTTTGAAGTGGGAAGGGACTTGAACCACCCAAAAAGATAGTAGAGGAGCCTATCCATCCTGTTGAGAAAGATCAAGAAAAGGAGAAAAAACTGAATATAAGTGAATACCCTCCTTATGTCTCCCCTCTACCATATCAACCCAAAATGCTTTTTCCTTAATGATTACAAAAGAAGAAGCTAGATGCTCAATTTGCACAATTCGTTGAGAAATTAAAGACGCTACAGATAAATCTTTCCTTTGTAGAGGCGTTGGAACACTTGCCTAAATATGCAAAATATTTGAAGGACAAACTATTAAGGAAGCGCACTTGGGAAGATAATCAAACGGTGGCTCTAACTGGTACCTGTAATTCTATAGTCACCAACCAGATGACATCTAAATTGAAGGCAAAGAAGATGGATAGAGTTGACTAAAGATTATGATTGCATCTGCAAAACCCCATGTAGCGCCCCCTCACCGTAGGGTACACACCGGGACGCCCGTGGGTCGTTCCGACGCATATCCCACAGTTCGGAA
>JAOTIZ010000002.1:28169665-28186988 GCA_027123425.1 Erythroxylum panamense | reverse complement strand
TCAGCTGGGGATCCTTTGGGATATTTTGGGGTGATGACCTAGATAGGAGTTGTATTGTATATTTTGGATCTGTACATTTGTAAATATGACGGATATGGTATGTAAGGTTTTATAAATGAAATGAAAGTTATCTTTTGGGTTTTAAAGTTTTAGTGAATGCGATTACTGCTTTATTTATTGATGCCATGAGGTGTTATTAGAAGCGATAGTATGGTAGTACACCCTCATCGTAGCGTATGTATCGGTATGACCTACGGGCGTACCGGTGTATACTCTACGGTAAGGGGATGCTACATAACTAGTGGTCAAAGTTTGACCCAAGAAAGGGTAAAAGTCAAATCTAAAAATAATAATGAAAAAGTGATATTAATTAAGGTCCTTGTGTGAAGTTGATATTTTTCTTATGGGTATTTTATTGAGAAAAAGAAAGAATGGAATAAAAGATAAAATAATTTTGGTTCTAAAAAAAGAATTGGAAAATTTTTAATAAGGGACCACATGACATTTTTGTCAATTACCTATTCTCTTCTTCTCCAAAACATTACAGAGAACCACCTCCCTCCTTTCTTCTTCATTTTTCTTTCATTTCTTTCATTTTCAAGCCAACTTTCTTTACTTTTAACCCTCAAATCACCTATTAAACACTAAATCATTAACTTAGGGTCCCTAAATTCACCATGTCGATAAAGAAAAGGTATATGGGTGTTCTTAATGAATAGTATCTGAAAATTTATAAGGTAACTTAATGAAGTTTTGATTATTTTTAGTCCATGATTTTGGTATAATTGCATGCATTAATGAATAGAATGCATGAAATTGAATTGTTATGCAATATTACGAAGATAAAGAAGATGAATTAAAGGAGAGAGAGAAAGAGAAGGAATAAGGAATTGATGATGAAATTGAAGTTTATGGAAGTTTAATTTGAAGATTTGGACATCAATTTGGTATGTATTTTTGCAATTCTATTTTTTTCCTAAAAATTGTGTATTAGGAAATTTAGGGTTCTTGAGTAAGATTGGGGGTTTATGAAATTATTGTTAAAAATAGTTAATCGGTTGTTAAATGAAATAGTATATGTGAATAATTGAGATTTTGGACTTATAATTTGTATTTTCCCCAATTGACATACATTATATTTGAATTGGGAAACTTGATATGCATGTTATTTTTGACTAATTAGTGAGATGAATATATCTTGAATGTTGTATGAATTAAATTAAAACCAATAACAGAAGAAAAAAAATGACATTTACTTTGGTTGAATATAGAATGGCTTGAATTGATTATTATGAGCTTTTATTATGAAATATCAATGGAATTTCATTAGATTTGCCCCTAATAAAATAGATAGGAATTGGAGGAATGTGACAAGGTTAGCATACTAATTAAACAGTTAACATTACTGCGTCATAATATATGTTACCAGACTGTATGGCTCCGAAAGCTCAGTTCTGATGTAAGATATTTGATTTGTGTTATGAACTGTCTGGCTTTGAGAGCTTAGTCTTAAGATGTAAATATTATAAAAAGATTGTATGGTTCTAAGAATTGGTCCCAGTATTTTAAAATCTTATTTATATGGCTCTGCAATAGAATGTCGTTAGATTTAAATTTGGAGCAATTATATATATATATATATGCATGAGTAATGATTAAGTAACTTCAAATGAAAATAGTAATTGATTTTAAATTAAATTGTACAATTTATTCATCATTGTGTAACTAGATATTAATTATTAAAATAGATACATGCTTGTATTTCGCATGATTTTAAATGCCTATTTACGCTTAGAAATAAACGAAGATATTTATTTGTGAAAATATTATATATTATGCATGTTATAGTTGAATGAATTGAATTAAATGAGAAATGGAATTGCTTGAACACCACTAAGCCTATAGCTTAGTATGTGGATTTTCTTTCCGCGTGTAGATTTTGAAAAGAATTAGAAGAAAGCTGTGGTGGATCTACTACAAGACAAGAGTCACATAGAGGATCTCGAAAGATTTGGAGGTGGATATACTACAAATTTTTATTTTGTTTTTAGATATGACATGTACATATAAAGAAGTAAAGGGTCTTATAGGATTTTATTGTGAATTATATATGAATAAATGAAAGTTATGTATGAAATCTGATTTAGATTTGTTGAAATGTATTGGAGGATGGGTTAATTATTGTGTCATAGAATTTGACATGAAGATGGATAGTTGAGTAACGTGCATGAGAAGTGTATTGAAATTTCTTACAGGAAATTTTAAGTTAATATAGAGGAAACTCTCCCTAAATTTTTATAAAGTGAATAGTAATTGCTAGAATAATGAAGTTTTAAATAGAAAATGTTATAGTTTGAAGTATTAAGTATTTAAGAATATGGTAACACTTGGTGTGTCGATTTTGTTATCGAGTATAGGGTGTTACAACTAATTACAAAGTGAATTCCATGATAATTATATAAGCAATTTATATAAACAAAATATGCGGAGCATGACAAAGGATGTCAATATTAATTACTATTGTATTTGTTAATTCTTACAGTTAAAGCATTCAAATTTCTAATAATAACATATTGGGAGTGAAATTAACATATTTCAAATTCATATAAATTGTCACTTCTTTTTGTTTTCAAAATTTAGTGATTTGAACTATTGAAATACATTGAGCTTAAGTTTGTTTGATATTTACTTAAAAAATTAATAACATATGTTATTTATATTAATAAACTTTATATATTAATAAACATATGTTATCTAAATATATGAAACTAAAGGATAAAAAAGAAATCAATTTTTATATATTTATTTTAAAAATATTTTTCACAATAATATGAATATTCTAAGTATAAGAGCTTGCAAGGTATATGTAACTTAAAAATCTTCTATGAAACCTTAATACTTATACCCACAAATTTTCAACTTACTTTTATTTAAAGTTTCTGCTAAAAGTGTTGACAAAAAAACAAATATAGCAGATTTTGTTTAATCAGACAAACTAAATTATAAAGTGGGCATTTATTGAAAATTATCAATTACAGAAATAACATATGTCTAACAAATTTGTTTATTAATTTAATACAAATTTATAAAAAAAGTTATCTATGTAGATAATTTTCAGATACCTGCAACTTAAAAGAACGGGCTTTGAAAGAATTTTTGATATTTAAATCATAAAAAATTTTACTTAAAAAACAAAGAAAATCACAGTTGGGTCAATGTCTTTGGAGAATGTTTATAATAGGTACAAACCTGCTCGCATTCTCATCAACTTGTATCCGCGACCAAATACATTGCACCGTGTAATGTAATAGAAGTACGGTTCTTATGAAATGCTCTTGTACATGGCACCGTACAACGATGTGATCCTGCACCGGTTTGAATGAGATGGAACCCCAGCTGGCTTTTGATTAAGACTTCTACTGTTTTCCAAGTGAGATCTTCTCAAATTGCAATGGAAAGGGCAGGAAATCCTCTGTTTTTATTTGTGTCTATCAATTCTGTCTCGTTTGATATTAATCATTCATCTATACGAGACCTACATACATAAATAGTTTAAAACAAATGAGATAAGATTGTTACACAAAAACAAAGATAGAGGACATGTCCTCAAGAATTAGATGTACGATATCTTTTTTTTCGATTATTGTGTTAGTTTTATTAAATCTCATTACCTACGTAAATAAATAGTTTGTATCAAATGAGATAGAGTTAGTACACAAAAATAGGAACAGATCCATCTGTGTCCCTGGAGATTAGGTGTACTATATCTTTTTTTGTTTTGATTATTGTGTTAGTTTTATTAAATCTCATTAATATAGTAGTATGGACCAAACATTTAATGGCAAAAATCTTGGAACCCTTACTCATTGCACTCCCTCCCAATTATGCTCACCCTGCATGTTTTGGCGTATATTTTTTTTCACTTATCTCCAATTTTTATATTTTATAAATTATAAACCCCCTAGCAGCCTTAAAAAAGCTGCTATTAATGTCTCTGAATCACCATGTACCTAACATATAACAACATAAAGTAATTGAATTATTGCAAAAAGCTCAGGTCTTGTAAACAGGAGCAGGTGAGCTGGGACTATTGCTATGGATTGGTACGTGTAGTAGTGAGACTTTGAAGGATGGCCCGTGACAAAAGTACATGACAGTCAAACTCCTACCCGATCGGACCCCTCTCGGCTTCATCTACACAGTCCCTTCTAATCATCTCATGCAAATGGTAAAAAGAAAAAAAAAAACCTTCTATTTATTATTAAACAAAGCCCAAATAAGGATTGGGGAGGAGACATTCCTTGTAAGAGGATTGCTGAGTAAATCTTCCTAACCCTGAGGGTAATATAATATGTCCCCAGGCCTGAATTGTCCGAAATGAACACGAAAAGGTCACAGTAACGTGAAATTATAAGCAAGTATTCATTGTTGCCTCTCTCTCAATATAAACCTGACACATCTCCACCTGACACATCTCCCTCTCTCTCGCTACTCTGTACGTAGAAACACTTGCAAGCATTCTTTTATTTTCTTCGTCCACCGTCTTCGCTTTGCCATTTCTCATGGGCGTCCACCGTCTTCACAGTAATGGCGGTTTGTTGTTCATTGATTGAGCCAAAGTAGAGCTAAGCAAAAGAGAGGAAAGATTTGACGGAGTGGAGAGTTAAAAGTAGTAGGTGTAATACTATAGTTGCAGAGTCTATCATCACCACCAAAAAACCTACTTCCATTACAGGAAACAACGTGTTGTGGTCTTTTCGTAGCAATGATTACGTACGTTACCACTTAATATATATGCTTCAAGTTGTTGACTTTGCATGTCCGTGTAGCTTCAGTGTGCTACGAGAATGGTTTGTACTTTGAGTTAATTTAGGAAGCTTCTGATTTTTTTTTTCTGATTTTTATCAAGTTTTCTCGCGTAATAAGATCTTTTTTTTTTAAAAAAAATGAAATCGGAAGTGGAACAGTATTTGCTGACTTTCAAGCGAGTTCTAGTGGTGGCTTGCGTGTTCAGTTTCTGAGTTTACTTGCTTGAGATTTTGGGTTTTAAGCAGCTTGTTGTTTGAAATAATCTTATTAAGTCTCTGGTTTACTCTCCTGAAAACTACCAGCTAAGGAAGGTTGAAACTTTGGAAGCTAATACGTGGGGTTCCATTTTGTGAACTTTGGCACGAGGATTCTGACTCTGAGGCTGATGATTGACGAACTTGGCGGTTGCTGGGTGAAGAGGATAGTAACTGAATGAAGCTGAAATCGATCGTGTTTTGTAGCAAAACCGGCTTCGGTTGAGAAATCAAGAAGTGGGTTTCTTGTGGGATTCTATCTGTTCGGTTTTAGCTTTCTGGCGACCCTTCACATTGAATGCGATTTGACTTTTCTCCCTTCTGTGATGGTTGAATATTATAAATTTTTGTCTTCCGGTTGGGTTTCGAACTTGAAGGGCAAAGATAGAAGGAATGATATTAGTATGCAGAGAGCAGAGAGTGAATAGAAAAATTGTTGAGTCATTTGGTTGGTGTAGTCTGGTATTTAATTGGTCCAGTTGCGAGTGGCTGTGGATCTTCTGGTGGTGGGTGTGAAGTTGGGATTTGAAGGTTTTGTTAGTTTGGTGTTTAAATGAGGCTTTCTTCTGCTGATTTTAGTCCACAAACCCAGGAAGGTGAGTACTTGCTTGCAAATTTTGTGGAGTTATATTAGTTCTGATATCATTCTCATACACGTTCACACGCTCTGAAGCCAACATTTGCACATGGACAAAGATTAATCATCTATTTCTTCAGGAATTGGACGGAGTTTTGGGTGAATTGGTTGTAATGATTGTACAAAAGTGGAAAATAAAAATAGAGATCTTGAGAAACGTAGCTGGCAGATTGTTTATATATAAATTAAGCATTTTATTCTGTGATATTTCTTTTGTTGGCTTCTACACTTTCATAGCTGATCTGGAGCTTAATTAATTGACAAGTTCGTTCCTTGTGATCAGTTTACTTTTTATCGGCCTTCTTAATAACTAGGAAGAGGCCAACCGTGGTGCATGCGGATAATTATTATACTAATATTACTGTTAACATGTTCATAAGAACTGGAGTTTTGGAGTATGCTTTTAAGTTTTTAAATGGCAGCTTTGACTTAATTAACGTCAATTATCAAGTTCCCCGGAATCTTTTCTTCATATGATCTTCACTGTGCTTTTAATGAATTTTCCAGGGGAGAAGAGGGTTCTGAATTCTGAGCTCTGGCATGCATGTGCGGGTCCACTTGTTTCTCTACCTGCCGTTGGGAGCCGCGTTGTTTATTTCCCACAGGGTCACAGTGAGCAGGTAAGCATTGTGGTCCAACCATACCCTGGTTTGCTATATAATGAAGATCGCTCATGATTCTGAAGTGGAGGTAGTCATTGTCGTCCATGATTTTGTTTCCATGTATATACCACTTACTCATAGTAACATGCACTTTGAAGCGACTGTTCTTGTCTTTTTGTAAGTTTTTGTTCATATGTTTTTTTTAAAACTTCAGTCTGTTGCTTGTCACTGATTTTCCTATTCATGCCCATTGTTCTTCTTTGTCAATGTCTAATTTACTGTTATTCCAACCATGACTCTGTGCCCGCTGAATGTAGGTTGCTGCATCAACGAATAAGGAAGTGGATGCCCATATTCCCAACTATCCTAGTTTACCTCTGCAGCTTCTCTGTCATCTTCACAATGTAACTATGCATGTAAGAAACGTTTTGTTGGCTTCCGGGCTACGTTTTTAAGATGGTTCCTCGTTTAAGGCTCATTATTAATCTCAATTTCAGGCAGATGTTGAAACCGAAGATGTGTATGCACAAATGATGTTGCAGCCATTGAGTCCGGTATGTATATCTTTATTGGGCCGTTTGGATTCTGTTCACATAAACCTGTCTACATTTTATCACGTATTAAAATGACTCCAATTGCTGCAGCAAGAGCAAAAGGATGTCTATCTTCCAGCAGAATTGGGCACCCCTAGCAAACAGCCGACAAATTACTTCTGTAAAACTTTGACAGCAAGTGACACTAGTACTCATGGAGGATTTTCTGTCCCTCGTCGTGCAGCTGAAAGAGTGTTTCCTCCATTGGTAAATGTTCACATATCTGGTCAAACTTCACCCTTGATTAGTTCTCTTTGCTTTAATCCTTCTGGGAAGAAAACCTAGTGATTTTTGTGACATTTCAGGACTTCTCCCAGCAACCTCCTGCTCAAGAATTAATTGCTAGGGATTTGCATGATAATGAATGGAAATTTAGACACATTTTTCGGGGTGAGTTGTACTTCCATTTCAAAATTAAGTAGGCATTAGGGTGTCCAAGGAATTTTGGCTTATAAAATGAATTTCAAGATAAGTGCTGAACAAGTAAATACGTAATGGGTATTTTGTATGTAGTTTATTAGTGGCATGTACTTAATTCCTAGCTTAGGGGTTCATGTCTCACATAACTGACTTAAATGGTAGAAATTAAGTTGGCAAGTTCCAAAAGTAAAGTCTGACCCTTAACCATCATTGAAAACTGAATTGAGTATGCTGCTTAGACCAGCAGGGGTTAATTACCACTGTCACGATATACTCATCCATATAGACTAGAAAATAAAGTGTTTATCCATCATATAATACATGAATTTTCTTCATCCAGGGCAGCCAAAGAGACATCTCCTTACAACAGGGTGGAGTGTTTTTGTGAGTGCAAAAAGACTTGTTGCTGGGGATTCAGTGCTTTTTATCTGGTGGGTTGTTGATAAATTGCTTAACCTAGATTTTTCTCTTTTCAACTTTTCTTTGTTGTATCTCTATAGAATTGTTTTTGTGGTTTGTGTTCTATATACCCATAAGTTATTTTGGATGAATGCAAAAATGTGTACCTAATAACTTAGTGCATGTGCAATTCAGTATCATTGATACCAAAAGGTTATTCTTCTACCTTCTGAAGAGAATCTCCATATTGCATATTTGATTTCTTTGTTCTGAGTGAATGAACTCTCTGACCTATCTGTGCTTAAGTATGCAAGCACAATTTTTACTTGATTTATTGTGAATAATGATATCTTGAAGATAAGCTGACTGGTATGGTTGTATTGATGATAGGAATGAAAAGAATCAATTGCTTCTTGGAATTCGGCGTGCCAGTCGACCTCAAACGGTGACGCCTTCAGCAGTGCTGTCGAGTGATAGCATGCACTTGGGGCTTCTTGCTGCGGCTGCTCATGCTGCTGCAACAAATAGCCGTTTCACCATATTTTACAATCCAAGGTACATTTCTGTTAATTTACTTTTAGTGGAATGCTCTCGTCATTCCCTCTTAATTTACGTTTAGTGGAATTCTCACCACCTCTTCTTCAGGGCCAGTCCATCAGAATTTGTAATACCATTGGCCAAGTATGTGAAGGCAGTGTATCATACTCGGTTGTCTGTTGGGATGCGCTTTAGAATGCTATTTGAAACAGAAGAATCCAGTATTCGTCGGTTGGTTCTATTTCCCTTCTTAGAGCCATCATACCCCTCATTATTTTTGGCACTTTTTACTTCTATTTATCTCCTTCGTCTCATCTCTTTATATACGAATGTGCTTGTTCTAATTCCTTTTTGGGGAATTAAAACATTTTTCTCTTCTCTTCTATTCCTTTTTTCAATGATTTCCCTCAATATTGTTGGGGATAATTGCTGTTTTGTTGTTCAAATATAGATTTCTGAAAACTGTTTACCTCCAGCTACATGGGTACAATAACTGGCATAAGCGATTTGGATCCTGCTAGGTGGCCAAATTCCCATTGGCGCTCAGTTAAGGTGAGTGAATTCAGTGATGTCATCTTTTGCTGCATAAAACATGTTAGATTATTGATTTTCTATATATCTTGATCTCCTGTTTGACAAATTATAGCACAAAATGCAGGTTGGCTGGGATGAATCCATGGCTGGGGAGAGGCAGCCAAGAGTGTCCCTGTGGGAAATTGAACCTCTGACAACATTCCCTATGTATCCTTCCCCATTTCCTCTGAGGCTTAAACGTCCATGGCCACCTGGATTACCCTCTTTCCATGGTGAGTTTTCTGTTGACCATTGTGAGAGCATTCGCGGATGGCTACTTCGTTTTTAAAACTTGTTCTAATTTCTGATTTGTTCCCAGTTACTCAGTGATTTAAAGAACTTATGGTTCTTTTCATTCTTGATTTTGAAGCATTTTCCTCTTAACTATTTGTTTTATGTTTCTTTTTATTCAGGTCTCAAGGATGATGACCTGGGAATGAATTCTCCCCTTATGTGGCTCCAAGGAGATGGAGACCGTTGTCTTCAATCTATGAGTTTTCCGGGAGTTGGAGTCACATCATGGATGCAGCCAAGAGTTGATGTTTCAATGCTTGGTTTCCAGCCTGATGTCGACCAAGGTATGGCAGCTGCTGCACTTCAAGACATGAGGGCTGTAGATCCCTCGAAGTCTTTAGCTACTTCCATGTTGCATTTCTCACAACAACAGACTCAGCCTAGCAGGACAGCTACTTTATTGCAACCTCAGATGTTGCAGCAGTCTCAGCCTCAACAGGCCTTTCTTTCAGTTCAAGAAAATCAGCATCAGTCCCATTCTCAGCCTCAGTACCAAACTCAGTCGCATCTAATTCAGCGACAACTGCAGCATCAACTGCCTGTTAGTAGTAGTCAGCAGCAGCACCCGTATTTACTCTCAGTTCAACAGCAACTGGTGGATCATCAATCTGCCATATCCCAAGTCCCTCCAGCTTCTCAATCCCAATCCCAATCCCAATCATCACCCTTGCAAGCCATTTCTTCATTTTGCCAGCAGCAGAGTTTTTCCGAGTCAAATGGGAACCCTGCAACTTGCCATGTTGGGTCTCCCCTCCAAAATCTCTTGGGTACATGTCCACAGGGTGAGTCATTGCATCTACTCAACACGCCTAGAGCTAATCCGTTGATAACTTCCTCTGGCTGGCCAGCCAAGCGAGCTGCCATTGAACCTTTAATTTCTTCTGCATCTCCCCATTGTAGTTTACCACCATTAGAACAGATGGTTCCACCGCAGACAAATATCTTGCAGAACACTGTTTCTTTGCCACCATTTCCTGGCAGGGAATATTCTATGGATCAAGAATGTGGCAGTGATCCACAGTGCCATCTTCTCTTCGGTGTGAATATAGAGCCTTCAACTCTTTTACTTCAGAGTGGAATGTCAAGTCTTAGAGTAGGCACCGACAGTAATTCCATGACGACACCCTTTTCTTCGTCCAATTACATGGGTACCACCAGCACGGATATTTCTGCTAACCCAGCAGTTACACCTTCTAGCTGCATTGACGAATCCGGTTTCTTGCAGTCAGAAAATGCAGGCCAAGTAAACACACTAGATAGAACCTTTGTGAAGGTGAGCACATTTATTTTATGTTTTGTTAGTATGAGTTTGCAATATTTTTTTTTAATGTTATATTTGTGTTCCCATCGATGTTGAAACTATTTACAGGTCTATAAGTCAGGGTCCTTCGGCAGGTCTTTGGATATAGCCAAATTCAGCAGCTACCGTGAGTTACGCGGTGAACTCGGACAGATGTTTGGTCTTGAAGGCCAGCTGGAGGACCCTATGAGATCAGGCTGGCAGCTTGTATTTGTTGACAGGGAGAATGATGTGCTTCTCCTTGGTGATGATCCCTGGCCGTAAGCTTCTGCATTATCTTGATTACATTTTCTGAGTGCTTCAAGTTTCAATGTGGACTTTTTCATCTGAATGTGTAGTATTTCTTGAAATAACAGCATGTACGGCATTTTACCTATGCAAAGATAAAGGGTGTCTACTATGGCCATGAATTGCTATTTTGAAACCTATTGGCTTTTTATATAAGAAAGTTTGTCCCTATTCTTGACTAGGTCACTGCTGATATATTAGATACTTTGATGCCAGGGAATTTGTAAACAGCGTGTGGTGTATCAAAATACTCTCACCACAAGAAGTTCAACAAATGGGAAAACCAGGGCTAGAACTTCTGAATTCTGTCCCAATTCAGAGGCTCTCAAATGGAAGCTGTGATAACTACACAAGCCGGAAGGAGTCAAGAAATTTGAGTACAAGTATAACATCTGTGGGGTCTTTGGGTTACTGAACGGTTCAAAGATGCCACTCGTTCTCTGGTAAATATTAGGTTCACTTCCAACCCATCTGGAAGGGCTGCCTAATCCTAGTTTTAAAGTCTTAAATATGAGAATATTACTGTAAGGAGAAGATGCCCTTTCTTTCACTTGTTTCTGTGGTGTCTGATACAATTTATAACTAGTAGGGGAAATCAATATACCAGGCGAAGTTGGCTGTTTGTTTTTTTGTTGTTTCAATTTATGGTAGCTAAAGTTTGATGTGGAGCGAACATGATACTACTGTGCCATAACTTGGCCTTTTATGAGTCGTTGTGAATTGACCTTATGGGTTAGACAATCAGTACTGCTCTGTAGGTTCCAGTCATGTGGCGGGTCCTTTCACAATAACAAGGGGGTTGAAAGCAACTCTTTGTAAGGTTGCATTAATGAGCCCCTTCAAGGTCTTGGTTTGTGGAAATTGAACATAGCTTTCTCCACTCTCAATAGCAGGAAAATCGATTTGGGTAGATCTGAAACATCTAGTTTTAAAGGTGTGCAAATTTGGTTAAATGTCAGTGTAAAGGTTCATAGCTTAGACTTCACTTGTAGATGATTGCAACTTTTTCACATGCGTTTTCAGGTCTTACAATCTATGTTAAAGGAGGAACACTTGACAAAGCATAAACATTCAAATGTGTATTTAACCAAGTGAATTTTGGTTTCATAAAATTAAGACACAAGATTTCTGTGGCTTCCCCTTTGGCGTGACTTGTTTTTGCTTCCAGTTCTTTTCCCTTAGATTTTAGATTAAAATTCTCAGAATTCTCCTTCCCAGTGGGGACATTATAATGCGTTTCCTTTCCTCTTATCTCCTGAGGACCTCAAAGAATTACCTCTAGTGAATATGATTTGTTAATTTGAGACTTTCGTCAACTAGTACGTGCTGTTCTTGCATTCGAAGTTGTGCATCCTTTGCAGGTTGACTATTATCTTCCTGATATGGTGAATCCTGATTTTTTGGTCTCCATAACCTCATCATTCCATTCTTTAGAGGCTTCTAAGGGTTATATAATAAGTCCTCTACAGCTTACCCATGTCATTGTATCTCATATCTCCTAAAGAATTGTGGAGAATCCTTTCCGGTTTAACCTCGATACACTCGTACAAAGCCAATTCTTGTCACATAAGGAGTTCTTAAGGCAGCTTAGTCCTTACGAGGAACAGTGCTCTAAATGTAAAAAACTTATATGATAAAGAGTGTGAAAGCTACATCTGTCATTTATTACGCTTAAAAAACTTCAAACTCATCCCAACTAAATTATTCTACAACCAAAAAAGAGGTTTTATCTTTTTATATTTGCTTTAGAAAAGTTTGGTCATCATACTTCTTGGGTTCCAAAGTTATTATTTATTTTGATCATGCATCTTTGAACTACTTACTCATTGAGAAAGTAGCAAAGTTGAGGTTAATCAAATGTATTCTCCACCTGTAGGAGTTTGATTTGAAAATAAGATATAAGAAGGGGATGGAGAATGTGGTTGTTAATCATCTCAGCCGTTTGGTCGATATAAGAAGGGGCAGAGAATGTGGTTGTTAATCACTTGAGCCTTTTGGTCCATGAGAAAGATGATGTCCCTTTGAGAGAAACATTTCTAAATGAATAACTATTTCTACCAATTTGACACCGCTATGATATGCAAATATTGTGAAATTTTCAATTTCTAGCAAGTTACCTACAAGTTTGTCAAAGGCTCAAAGGGATAAGTTGAAGAGTAAAGCCAAGTACTATATGTAGGATGACCCCAATCTTTGGAAACATTATGCAGATCAAGTACTAAAATGTTGTGTTCTCTAGAGTAATAGACTCTTTACTTTGACCTTTTATCACTCTTATGCTTGTGAAGGCACTTTAGAGTAAAAAGGACTACCCAAAAGGTTTTGTAGAGTGATTTCCTCTTTGTTTAAGGATGTATACATCTTTTGCAATTCATGCAACAAGTGCCACAAATGGGTAACTTATCCTATAAGTTTGTTGTTTGGGGCACTGATTGCATGTGACCGTTTCCTCCATCTTTTGACTTTCATTATATTTTATGTGCATTTGATTATGTTTTCAAATGTGTGAAAGCTACAACCACCAAGAATAATAATGCCAAAATAGTTGCAGTTTTTGTCAAGTTTGATATCTTTTCTAGGTTTGGTATGTCGAGAGTTATCATAAATGATATGAAAATGCACTTTTATAATAGGGTAATGGAAACCTTGTTTAAGAAGTACCATATAATACATAACATTTCCACTTCTTATTATCCTCAAATAAGTTGCAAAATTGAAGTGTCCAATAGAGAAATCAAGTCGATCCTAGAGGAAATAGTTCAACCTAATAGGAAAGATTAAAGCTTGAGATTGGAAGATGAACTGTAGGCTTATAAAACACCAATTGGTATGTCCTCATATAGATTGATGTTTCAAAAACTGTGTCATATTCCTGTCGAGTTACAACACAAGATATATTGGGCTATCAAGCATTGCAACATGAATCTTGATGATGTAAGAGTGCATAGGAAGTTATAATTATAAGAGCTTGAAAAGATGCAAAATTACTTCTATATCTACAAGGAAAAAACCAAAGCTTTCAATGATAAGAGGATCTTGAGGAAAAGCCTTGTTATTGGTCAAAAACTGCTTCTTTATCATTCTAAACCTAAACTATTTCTAGTTAAGTTGCATTCTCGTTGGGTTAGTTTTTATATAGATTCTAATGTTTTTTTTTCATAGTGTAGTAGAAATACAGGGTATGAAAATGGAAGACGTTTAAGGTGAATGGCAATTCCTAAAGCCTTATTATGAAAGATTTCAAGTCGAGAATATGGAAAAGGTGGTACCTGAAGCCCCAAGTGGTATCGCATGATGAAAAAAAATAAGGAGTCAAATTAATGATAGTAAACAAAGATGATACTTAGGAGGCAACCCAAAGGGAGATTGTTCCTTTTCTTTTACATTTTTTGTTTTTTTGAATGCTCAATATCTTAAATTTAATGTTACATTAGGGACAATCTAAGTTTTAAGTGTGGGGGAGGGGAATTTGATTCTTATGTGGGTTTTTAAATTCTTTCTAAATTTTTTAATATAAAAATTATTTTTTTAGTTGCTTCTAAGACTATACTGTTATAATTGGAGAGTTGAATTAACAAAAAAAAATTCATATCAACTTAGGCATGTATTTTTACTCTTATGGCTAGTTAATATATGTTTCCTTTAGAAGAGTAGTGACTAGTGGGTAGACAGAAGCTAGTAAGATTTTGAACTTCTTTAGTTGACACATCTATATCAATCTCATGGTCTTTTATTCATGTGTAGCCTTCATGATATGCATGTCCTAACTTTGCCTTTATTTTCTGTTCGAGATCACATTTTTATCATATGCATTAACATGGAAATGATATAGGCATTGTTTGTTTTTCTTCTAGCCAAATAACTTAATGATATAATTATCCTGTTGTTATGCCTGTTGAGCTTTAATAGCCTTTTATTTTTGTGTTAACCATAGTATGAACCTTTAACCTAACAAAATGTCTTACTCGTGTCTTAAAGCTATTAGAGCAGTTACGATTTTTGATGTTTAGGGATACATAAGAGAATAAGTTTCTTTGCTACTTGATTAAAGGAATTTGTTGAAGATATTATTAATGGTTTTAATAACAGAAGCAAGGAGAGCAACATAGGTTGCCCAGTATACATTAACAGAGTTCAAAATTGAAGTAATGAATTGAGCTTTACCAGTTATAGAGAGTTTCTTAGTTCCCCATGTAGATATTATATTGTTAATCCTAATAGTTAAAATATTATAGTCTCTCATGGTCAATTTTGAAACAACCATTGGAATGCTAAGATAAAGAATAAGAAAGTAACGAAAATTAAATATAGTAATAGCCTAGAGGTTTTGTTTATAGCTTATGGCACTCCTATATAAGTAGATGCTGGTGCAATCGACCTCTAATCCAAACAGTGTGTTGAACACTTTAAAAGCTATCATAAAAGTTAAGACTAACTTGGAATCATCTTTAGAAAGAAGTATCAGTTCATCAACAAAACTCAAATTTATGATTTGCATTCTCCTACATCTGGAATGGAATTTGACATACATAGTTCTTTTAACTAATCTTTCTAAGAATTCTGCTGAACACTTCCATAACCAAAGTAAATAAGGTGATATAGGGTGTTCATGACAAATTCCCTTGTAGCTTTTAAAGGATCTAATGGGTTGTCGATTAACCAGAATGTTGTAAGAAGGAGTGGTTATACATTGTTTGAACCATTGGGTGAAATATTCTAGAAATTCCATTTTATTGAGGGTATTAATGATGAAGTCCCAATCTATATTATCATATGTTTTCTTTGTATCAATTATGAGCATAAAATTCTTGTTGCCTCTTTTTTCTTATTGCCTCTTCTTTTAGTAAAAGACTTTTACAAATTCATGTAACATTAAGAAGTTGTCTCCAGTGATTCTTCTAAGGATGTAGGCACCTCATGTTGGATCAATGCGATTAGGAAGCTTTAGCCTATGAGTTATAATTTTTGCAATGATTTTATAGATGGAATTATAGTAAGCAATAAGTCCAAAATCTGAATAAGATTTTTGCTCACCACTTTTAAGAATGATAATGGTAAAGGTTTTATTAAGCTGATTGAGAAGGGATCCTTTATTGAAGAATTCTAGAACAACATCTGTATCTATTTGCTTGGTCAGAGGCAATGATCTGAGGAGATTCATATTGCAGTCATCAAGGCCAAGAGCCTTGTGAGGGTTTAGAGATTTTAAAACATCCTCAATCTCTTGTCCATTTACTAGTTTGCTCAAGATTTCTGCTTCTTGAGTAATGAAACACCCCTTAATGATTTCTTTGAGAAGAGGGATAGATAAATGAGCATTGGTAAGCATATTCATGATACTAAAGAAGTGACTAATAGCCCCATCTAGCATTTGGTGTTAAAAGTCCATCTTATGAGCATCATTCTCCAAAGAAATTATTTTTTTTGTTATTTTTCTTGGTTAACACAACCTTGTGATAGAAAGAAGAGTTCCTACTGTAACATCCCACTCCCGTTCAACACACGTACTTGTGCCCTACGATCACACATGCACATGCCCGACAGAAGTGGCGTGTTAACTACCTCACCTTCACTTTACTGCATGGCATCATATGTAAAATAAAAAATAACACATTATCTAAAGTCTAAAAATTTCCTCATTTCATATCATAAACCATAATTTACAATGTAGCATTAGATCCATCATTCATATGTATACATTGTCAGCCTATCAAAGCTCACAGTTCAGTTTACAAAGTATGATACATAAATGAGGAAATAAACCAAAAACTAAAAACTACTCTTCAGTTCATAGCTGACCGATCTTTAAGCCATAGCTTGTACCAAAATGCAGTCTTAGCAGCTAAGTCGTTGCTCTAAATAAAACATTGAAATTTTCAATATTGCAATTTTGGTGAGTTTTGTGAACTCAGCAGAGTAACCATCCTCGATGGTTCACTCTTGTCATACAATACACAGCAAATCATGTTATCATGTAATTCACATCAACTTGATTTTTGTCAAATAATATCACATAACACCTTATCACATTTATCATATTTCAAAAACAAAATTAAAATATTTCATCATTTCAGCACAATTTTGCAGAACATACACATTGACAAATTATCACATATTTCATGCACAAAGTTCTCAAAACATTGTAATGATTCAATTTATTTAGATCATATGTGTATGCAATGTTATGAGACTTAATTTTATTTATTTCATTATTGTGACTGTGTGTTTTTTTCACTATCTCATATCCGTTTTGGATATCGAACTCTTTCATACTATCTCTTATCCGTTAGGGATACATGGCTCTTTGTACACATTGAGCCTTAGGCTCTAATCATGAATGTTTGAGCTTTAACCTCTTTTTCACTGATGACATCAGTCACAACTGTCTTTATATTTCATGCATTAAAATGAAATGCACTTGTTGGCCCTGAATTTTTTTTATGAATAAGCATGATTTAAATTGCTTTCAAGGTTTTAATAGATAAGCTAGTTTATCAAGAGTGATTAATTTTGTTAAAGTATGGAAGCAAATATGACAGGGGTTAGTGGAAGTATTAAAGTAGTAAGAGAGTGTGAGGGTAACTTTGGCAAGCCACATAAGTCTAGAAACCATAAGG
>JAOTIZ010000002.1:28135007-28148051 GCA_027123425.1 Erythroxylum panamense | reverse complement strand
GAGTTTATGGAATTGATAAATTCCAAACGGGAAATTGGAATGGTTTTGAATAAAGATGAATAAAATGAAAGAAAAAAATTTACACCGATTCGGATTGGTTTAGATCAAGTGTCTTTATGTTTTCCAACGCTATGTTTTTCTAAAGTATTGTTCTCGGATGTCGGAAATTTGTTTCGTTTCGATTGAACCTTTTGTTTGCTTTGATTCCAAACCAAATTTGATTTCCACTTTGGATTCGTTTTTACTTTGTGATTCCGAGTCTTCGTTTCCTTTCGCTTCCGCATTTTGAATTTCAAATTTCCGATTCCGTTTTAGGCTTTCCGCGTTAGATTGCCTTCGTTTTAGATTTTCGCCGTTTTGGTTCCATTTATGTATCCATTTTTCCGATTGGGGTCCGGTTCTGAAATCGGGTCCCAACAAAATATATCAATAATTAAACACATGTCAATTTTCCCGACACTTAGCTTTTGTCCGACCTCGAGCAAAACATCCAAATTAAGCTCAAAAATCTGAAACATTTACTCAATTCCCATATTTTCTAAGAATATATAATCACAAACAAAGATGAGTGACTTTCAAAAATCATAGCAAGATGTCAACATTCCAAGCTTTTACTCACGATCAATCAACATTCAATATCTTTAAAAACTGAGCAATCTAATGGTAGACTTGAAAAATGTGTTTAACTAAAATATATCCATGGGCACACTCAACACCATTCATGATCATAACAATCCATAACTTTGCATATTATTTCAATTCTCTACCACTAATGTTCACTTGCAAAATCATGAATCAAAAAACTTTTTAGGGTTATAATGCGGGCAAAGGTAAGGTGAGAGGTATTTGGGTAAACTAGTGAAAGTTAACAAAGCTAGTGAAACAAAGCAGCACTCATCAAAAACTGGGTACCGTCAGCTATGACGAATGCAACATTTATATTTCACAATCCCATTCAGCTCTCATACACAAACCACATAAAGCATATATCAATCTGAAGGAATCACTCGTATAATTTATGCCAATGAAAAAGTGAACCTTCCAAGCCAACCTCTACCTCATATTCAACATGCTCAAATAACATATTCATTACAACTTTAGGAAGGTTCATTAATCATGAATAACTTTGCAAACTCATTATGCACTTTCTCCTTGATAAATTTATTTAAACAATTTTTCCTTTTTTATCTTTCTTTCTTTTTTTCATTTTCTTTTCTTTTCCCCTTTTTTCTTTTTTATAAAAATTGAAATAAACTACATCAACATGGGAATTTGAATGATAAGACATAAAATAACATCCTAACATTATAACCAACTCTCATATATATACACCCTCATACTTAGAATTTTGTACATCCACAAACTCAACAATCACAAATGTTCCACCAGCTTTATGACATAGGTAGGACACTTTGTTAAGTTTAAAAGCATAAAATGTGGTTTATATAAAAAAGAAAGGCTAAAGCTCAAAAGGTTTATCAAGGGAAAAATCATATCAATAGGATAAGTTACTTGGCTAATGTAGTTTATGAAAAACAAAGAATGCCTAATCATATCCATGTTAATGCATGTGATAAAATGTGGTCTCAAATAGAAATTCAACGTAAAATCGGGATGTACATGTCATGAAGGTTACACATTATCAAAAGGTAATGAGACTGACATGGATATGTCAGCCAAATAAGGCTCAAAATCTCACCAGCTTTGTCTACCATTAGTCACTACTCTTCTAAAGATAATGCATATCGACCAATCACAAGAGTAAAAATACATGCTAAAATTGCTATGAAATTCTCTAGTCAAAACACACTCTAATCATGATTATATAATCCCAGAAGCAATAGAAAACGAGAAAATGTTTGTTTCATTTGTTTTATTCTTTATCTCATTTTGATTGAAAACTTAAAAAAAGTGAAACAAATAAATTCAAAAACACATATGCATATAAAAAGTAATGCGAAAATATAAAGGAAAAGAAATTTACTTTCTTTGGGTTGCCTCCCAAAAAGTGCGCTGGCTCGACTCCTTCTTCCTCCTCACGTGACAAAATTGTGATCTTCAAGTGTCACATGCGACTCCTCCACATAAGGTAGTTCAGGATAAGGCCTTAGTTAATCATCATCTTCATTCAGTGTCTTCCCTATCCTCAGATTCTCAATCTCGATTGAGTCCATACACTCTGAAAATATTTCAAACGTCTCTTCACCTTTTTCTTCATCATTTAACTCCTCCAATCTATTATGAAAAGGTAAATAGTTAGTTTTAAAAATAATCATGGACTCAGTACTTACCTCTGAGCTAAAAGATGTGTCCGTTTCAACTTCGAGCTCCTTCTCCACTTCTTTGACACAAGAAATTCAATGAGGGTTGACCTCAAAATTCTCAAGCTCCTCGTCACTTTGCAATGTTTCCGCACAAACCTACATTGGATACATCTCAAGTTGATACAGCTGCTCCTCTTCACTTTGTGATTCTAGACGATTGAGCCTTATTGCCATCTTACTCATTTGGTATTCCATGCTATGTTGGCTTACTTTTGTCTCTTGTCAGAATTCTTGCAACTACTAACGTATATTATGTTGAAATTGCCACATATCCTGTTGAAATTGCAAATTGTTAGCAGCAAGAACAAGTTCTTCTAAAGATGCACCTGAATTATGTTGGCTCTCCAGATCTTGGGCAGTAGACCATATGTTTTTTGGAAATTGCCCTCCATCCTTCTAGAATTGTAGAGTATTCTCTTGCAATTGCAAAGTATTAGTTTTCACAACATTAATCAACTCTTCCAAAGATGGACCGGAGTCGCGATAGAAAGCTTCTAGTTTGCACGAGAATTGTTGTGCGTCCTACAAACTATCATGGAAGTAATTCTGATGATTATCTCATCCATAACAAAAGTTAGGTTGATCAGTCCAAACATTGTTATAGAATTTTTTTTAAAACACAAAATAAGAAAATGAAAAGATCACCAAATAACAGAAAAGAAATTAATTATGAACAAATATATACAAAACATCAATTAAATCACAAACAAAAACTAAAATGCCACACTACTTAGCAACGACCCTAAAATTTGACCACACGTCGTTACGTTAGTCAAAATAAAATAACTAGACTACTACTATAGCAGTGGCGAGTTTAGGTCAATTCCACAGAGAGTATGTGTAAAGATTATAGAATAAAATTAACCGGCGTTTAGGAAAAAAAGAGGTTTTGGATTTTTGGAAGAAGAAAATAAAATAAAACTAACTAATAAAAACATATTAAAGAAAACATGCAAAAAAATGATAAAAGTGAAAAATTCGGTAGAGACCCGGCTCTTTGGCTCAATCTCTGCCTATATCCTAATTAAGCATATTTTATTAATTTGTTGTTCTTTAACCTCTCCTAACAACTATTAATCATGGGTTAATAATTAACCCGAGTTTTCCCTTAGGTTTTGTTTAATCAATATACGATCATTAATTAAACCTAACCACCGAATATCCTAAGATACGATCTCTAAATTTAATTAGACAGTAGCATTACGAATTAGGAAAATCGATTAATCAACGCAACAATCACGTACGATGCGTCATTTAACCTAGGTTATGTTGTCCCTAATGATTACGAATCATCAGTTGCTACACACGAATTCCAACATAACTATTGTGGATTATATTAAAATTCTAGCAATGAATTTCCAATTAACGATTCAATAAGCGCATTAAAATCATCATCTCATAATACCCAATGAGTTCATACATAAATAATCGAACAATAACGAAAATCTAATTATCCATACTCAACACCCAATTCAATTAATATAGAATAACACAATCAATTTCTAATGAGAGAAAAAAAAACAATAAAATAATTAAAAATACTTAACCCGGATCATCGGTATCGATGTCACCTTCGATCGAGATGCCGAGCCCTTCATGGGTCTTTTCTAGAAAAATGCTTCAACCCCCCCCCCCCCATGTTATAGTCCCACCGAAGACCCCTTGGTTTCTCCTCACTGCTGCAAGCTTCTCTCAACTTCACTGTTCATTGATGTGACGATTTAATGTGGTAGTGTTTAGGTCACGACACTGTTCACTTCACCGTGCCTGCCCTTCTCCATTCCTGCGCCAGCTCTCCAGCTTCTTGCAAGCTCTAGCTAAGCCGCAGACCCTCGTCTACTTCATGCCCACGCCTGTTGCCGCACTGTAGCGTCTGATGGGACAAATAAGCATTGCCCCTCTCAAATCCCTCCCCTACACTACTCTAAGACGCTGTGTTTAACGCAGCGTACGCATGCGTTAAACGCGCAACGCATGCATTTCACTCCTATCCCATAGCCTTCTGCTGCTCTCAACATCGTCGTCTTGGCTAATTCTTCACTTGGCTTCTTTCATCTTTAATCTTCTTTGTATTTTTTACATATGTCTCATTTTTTTTTGCAATAATTACTTGCTCCAAAATTTATCATTCTTGCTCTATGGTGACAAAAGATTGTGATTCTTTAGAAAACGACCCAAACGTAGTACTTTCGATTCACTTTAATTTATGTACTTTTAAATTATACTTAAAATTATATATAAATTAAAGTGTCACAATTAAACACAAATTATAAATTAAAATCATAAACATTTTCGTATCGTTAATTATCAAGTGTAAATAATTAAATATATTAACAATTAAACACAAATTCACCGTAAGAGGCGCCCTCTTAATGTATCTAAGCATACGTCCGGAAGAGAAGCTTGTTTAAAGGCCTGCGGTTAGTTGAATTCCAAGGAAAGAAAACCAGTTCCCAAGGGAAAAGCTAAAGAACCAGCAACAAGCCAACCTCCCAAATTCCAATGATGTGAAAATAAGTTGTTTCAATCCAAGGTCGAATAGAACGATTGCGTATATAGATTGCTCATGGGAAGTCATGAAAGAGAAATCAAAGATGGTTCATGGCAACGGAAATATGGGTCGTCTTCTTTGGATTGCATTAGGAGAGCTGCTGACGCCGCCAAGGCCTTCCTTATTGGGAAGCGTTGACTTATGGTGGGCCCATTGTTGCGATAATGATGGCCTACTAGAAACGGTTCTTAAATTGAAATGTGGCTATGTGTTGTTGTACATTGAATCACGCATTTAGGACGACTCTTACTGACAATTATTGTTCATAAAATAAGCCATACGTAAGGAAAAAAAACACAAGTAGAGACCTTCCCCGGATAACTGCTGTGAAGACAAAGATTGCTGCCATCTATAAACCAATCCCATCACCTTCTGTTGTTTTCCACTTGAGAACGTCTCCTTTCAACTCTTGAACATCCATCCATATTTACTGTTTAGTTCATCCTTAAACACCGACATCGATCCATCCGTAACCCAAAATCTCGAAATACAATTACACCACCTCCTTCTTTGTTCCAAAAGCACTTTGATTTATCTCGTTTCCGTCAATTTAGCGGCGCGTTGATTTGTCATGGGTTATCTGTCTCATCCCGAAATTTTTTTCCCTCTCCATCGCCTCCAATTTTCCTTCCTTATTTACTTCTGAATATATTCTTGTTTCTTCATTTTAGCAGTTGGGGTTTAGTTTTAAGTTTGATTGTGTTTCGCTGTTGTTTGATTGATAAATATAAATTAGACAGTGAAGATGAGTGTGGCAAAGTCTCAGGTATGGCAACCTTGTAAAAAGAAGAGATCTTGATCCGTCCCTTAGAGGCTTGTGGAGCTGCAAAAAAGATTCTTTTTCATAGAGAAGAAAAACAGAAAACAGAGGTGGAGAAAAAATGGGCTCAAGAGGAAGTGGTGGTACAGGTGGTAGCAGGACCAGAGTGGGAAGATACGAGCTTGGGAGGACACTCGGTGAAGGAACCTTCGCGAAGGTGAAGTTCGCGAGGAACATAGAGACTGGAGAGAATGTGGCCATTAAAATTCTTGATAAAGAGAAGGTCCTCAAACACAAGATGATCACTCAGGTAGTATTTCAATATATATAATTTGGTATCTGGTACTGTTTTCTTGATTGAAAGTGGATCTGTTTGGTGCCCAAAAATTGTAATGAGTATCTAGTTTTGATCTTTTGTTGTTTTGTAATTTACTGGAAAAAGGTAACAAGGCAACGGTTGGAGGGAGGAGAAATGTCATTTTGTGATTATGGAGATAATTTATTTAAATTTATTCATTTGTTCTGGTTGGGTTGTTCATTTACTGTTGGATTTTTTTATTACAGTATTTTTGTAGTGGTATTCCTCGTATTCTGTTATTGTGCAGTGTAGCTCATAAGGGAAAAGCAAACTGATTTTGATGGGTAAACGTAAAGCATGATAATTTGAACAGATTAATCTAGTACTGGGTCATATTGGATGGTCAAAGTACTGAGCGAGGGTCTCTTTCTAAGATGTAAAATCTCAATGCCGATTTATCTAACTTGGCTACTGAAATGTAACTGCCTTCTGGAGGAGTAATAATCCTCAATAAACCCCCAGATAAAATGAAAAGAAATCCTGAAAGAATATTCTGTTCAACCGAGCCCTCAAGAATTCAAACCATTCATATTCTCTGAGAAGAAATGCTTTACAAGATGTAAATTAGGGTTAGTTACTTCTATTGAAGCATAGTGAGCAATGGTTGTGTTATCATATAGTGGGAATTACAGATTTATGATTTATTTCCTTTTTCTTTTCCTTTATTTTTTTCTCATGATTGTGCGAGGTTTGCTTTTTCCGTCTTTCCTGTAACCATTTTTGTTACTTTGAGACATATGCTACTCCACTCAACTCCTTTTGTCACGATCTGCAAGTGTAACGCAAATGACAAGAATTAACTTTGAAGCAACTGCTACGTGTGATGATTTACTTAATTTTTAAGGAGTGGATCTGTGCATGTTTCAGCAATATTATAATAGTCAAGGTGCTTTTAATCTTGATGAAATAGCTGCTTGACAATCTAAACGCTAACCTCTTCAGTTTAGTAATTTCATGTTCTTCCTGTTGTTTCCATTTTGCAGATTAAGCGTGAAATTTCAACCATGAAACTCGTTAGACACCCAAATGTCATCCGCATGTATGAGGTTAGAATGAAATAGCCTTAGATCTTCATATGCTTGATCTATTACCATTTCTTGTTCCCTTATTGCATAGCCTCATTGATACTCTCCAGTGCAACTTCTGTTTATGTTTATATGTTAGCTTTTTGTAGACTTAGATTATCCTTGTGACAATTTTGATACTTAATGCATTCATTTGTCTATCACTTCATAGTTCGCAGTCACAATAATGGTGAATGGTGTCATATTATAGGTGATGGCGAGCAAGACTAAGATATACATTGTTCTTGAATTTGTGACTGGTGGTGAACTTTTTGACAAAATTGTAAGCCCAATATTTCCAAATCATCTTGCATGATTTCACTTGAGCCAAATAAGTTGTTTGATTTTCCTATTCTTTCTGAATCAGGCAAGTAAAGGGAGGTTCAAAGAAGATGAAGCAAGAAAGTATTTTCAGCAGCTTATTAATGCTGTGGATTACTGCCATAGTAGAGGGGTGTATCATAGAGACCTAAAGGTGTGCATTTTGTTTCAATTTTCACCTTGTCCAAGTGAAAAATTCAGCTCTTGCATTGCCTTAGAGCTTTAGTTGTGAGACATTAATCTTGTGATGCTACCAAGGAGCAAGGTTAATTGGTTTAAAATATCAATCTTCGAGTTGCTACTGGATGCTAATAGAGTTCTTGAATTTTTTTTCCTAACAACAGCCTGAGAATCTTTTATTGGATGCCAGTGGAGTTCTTAAAGTTTCAGATTTTGGGTTGAGTGCACTGCCCCAGCAAGTTCGAGTGAGTATGATGGCTTCTTAACTGAAATAACTTGTGAATGACATTAATCAGCATCCTGTTAGCTGACAGACAGAACCTTGGTGATATTTTTCTTTTTCTTTTTTTGTTCTTAGTGTAATTGATAGCTATTTGTTTTTGTTTACCATTTAGGATGATGGGTTGCTTCACACGACATGTGGAACGCCAAATTATGTTGCCCCTGAGGTTCTTGGACATTTTATATATAGTTTTATTTCTTTAGTTGCCAACTTTTCAGCATGTTTCCATGGCATTTTATATATCGTTTTCTCTAGGTGATCAATAATAAAGGTTATGATGGAGCTAAAGCAGACTTATGGTCATGCGGTGTCATCCTTTATGTCTTAATGGCTGGATACCTGCCTTTTGAAGATTCCAACCTTATGCAACTGTACAAAAAGGTAGTCTTTTGTCTTTTAGTTATACTCATCTAGCCACCCACACGTACACATTTACATATTCTGTGTTGCATGTGCTTTTGAGTAAGGTGAAATAAAAAGATAAGCAATGTTTTGGTGATACGTGACATTGATTCCTAGGATAAGCTTTTTCCTAATCAGGTGATCTTAATTGTCAGTAAGATTTTTTGTTTTAGGAAGTTCTCTTGCTCCATTACTAAATATGTTTAGAAAGGGAATTTTAAATTATTACCTCAGTGCAAATTTAAAGGTATATAGCAATACTAGGCGTGTAGTATTTAGTGAGGGTCTCAATTATAGAACACTGATTAATTTTCCAGAAAATTTTTTAGGAAGAAGAAATTATGGTTCTTTCTGTTCAGATCTTCTTTATACAACCTTAGTTATCATATTTTCCATTTTAATCTACAAAATCTTTCATAAATCAAATTCTATTAATTGTGCAACTGCAGAAAATAGAAATTAACTTTATTGAATAAACTAGACTTTTTCTCTCTAATTTTTTTAGTGGAAAAGGAAAATAGGGAAATTAAAAGGAGATGGATGATAGAAAATAGAAAAAAAAATCCACAGCTACAAACATACCCAAGTATTCCCAGTTTCATGTCGTACATGAGCTGTCAATATTCAAGATATTTTTTTGGCTCTTTCTAAGGATGTGAATGAATAGTATGAGCATGCCGAATATTTTGGTTATCTGATAGTCTTGACCTTGTGGATATGAGATATTTGATGTTACCAGATTGCTGCTTATCTCTTATTTTATCAAGTCATGTTCTTGATTACTGCATGTCATTGAGGCAAAACTAATACAATTCCCTTGTGATTTCTAATATTTTGCTTCTGCAGATCCAAAACATCTTACGTTAAATAAATCTAATTGCCTTTCCTGTGTGATTGCAGATACATAAGGCTGATTTCACCTGTCCTCCGTGGTTCTCTTCAAGCGCAAAGAAATTAATCAAAAGGATTCTTGACCCTGTTCCTGCAACTGTATGTTCAGTGTCACACATAGTTTTAATTGTTCTTTCTTTTGGAAGAATTTTTGCATTCTTTTTTATTGTTAAGTAAGATGATGGAATGAAACAGCGCATAACTATCGCGGAGGTTATTGAAAATGAGTGGTTCAAGAAAGGATATAAGCCACCTACTTTTGAACAACCTGATGTTAGTCTTGACGATGTTGACTCTATTTTCAGTGAGTCAGGGGTAAGAATTTTGTGTTTGTGTATCATGCATCTTTTTCCTTTGGACACTGCAGGCTGTTGGTTACTTGACAATCCTCTTGGTGAATAGGATCCTGGAAACCTTGTTGTGGAGAGGCGAGACGAAGGACCTGTGAATCCTGTGACTATGAATGCATTTGAACTCATATCAACATCACAGGGTCTTAACTTGAGTACTCTCTTTGAGAAGCAAATGGTATGTTCTGCACAAATTGTTCTTTTTGGGTGGGACAAAAGGCTGACCCAACATATCTACGTATTTGTGTGATCTAAGACCTTCCCAATTTATGAAAGAGTGTTTGATACTTCTGATATATTTAGATCAGCCACTTGGCGCCTGTATGTCATCTAAAAGAACTGGATAACACCTCCATTATGTTTGTTAGTCATTTGATATTTATTTCTCAAGTGATATTTTTGATACATCTGTGTGACGTCATTGCTGAGAAGTGTTCAAGAATGGTTAATGTATTGCTATGTTGTCTTCTGATCCATGGTTTGACAAACTGCAATGAAATGTAGTCATGTCAATCTTCAGTGGATATGTAGTCATACTTTTATACACCTGACAGCGTTTTTACTTTTGCAAGCAGGGACTTGTCAAGCGGGAAACCAGATTCACCTCCAAACATTCTCCTAATGAGATCATCTCAAAAATTGAAGAAACTGCAGGCCCTTTGGGTTTTGAAATAAAGAAAAATAAATTCAAGGTGTGATAATGTCTCCTCTTGTGCAAGAGTGGTTGAGATGTAATTTTAATGAAATTGACTATGGTCTTCCTCTTTCCAAATAATTGTCACATCTTTACTGATTAAACGTCCTTCGTGGTAGACTCTTGTTGATTCTGATCGGGAGTTAGCTTCACAAGATTGTCTTTAACTTCATTTTGCATTGTCACTCAAATGCTGAATTATTATCTAATAGAACTGTTATTGTGCTTGTGCGTTAGATGAAGCTTCAAGGGGAGAAGACTGGACGGAAGGGTCATTTATCTGTTGCAACAGAAGTATGGTTTGAGGATTCCTGTCAACATATATTTCTGCTTTGCATTATTTTGTTGTATTTGAAGTCTGATTTTATGATATCTTCTATCTATTTAGATCTTTGAAGTGGCTCCTTCACTTTACATGGTTGAACTTCGCAAGTCTGGTGGAGATACCCTGGAATTTCACAAGGTATGATATTTATTTAGGCATTGTGTATGTAATTAAATGAATCAAGGTAATGATCATATTTAGAAGGCTCTGTGTTTTATATCCATTTTACATTAATTATGTAGATCGTGGATATTGTGCAGCCAGTGGTTTGATGTGTTAACTTTTCTTAATAGATTTAGAATAGTATTATCTTAATTAGTAGTGATATCACCTTATCCCATGTTCTTGCAGGTGTACTTTGTTTTTGGTGTACTTTGTTATGATAAGCATACCATTGCTTGGGTGCAAAAGGAAAAGGATAATGTTTGTTGTACATCAGTTGGCAAGCTGGGGAAATTTTAATGATCTTTTGGACCAAAAACTTCATGGAAAAATGTTCACTGCTTAATAATTAACTTCATAACAAGGCAGAGTTAAAATACTATTAAGTTTTAGGTGCTTTATGCTTGAACTGCTGGAAAGTAAATATTTTGTCTGCTTATCCACATTTAGACACGGGAGTGGCAGATGAAAACTAATTAGGTTTATGATGAAGTCCTTATATATGCTATATAGTTTTCATTTGCATATCATTCTGAGATCTCGTTTTGCTGATATTTGGCCCAAATTACAGTTTTACAAGAACCTCTCAACTGGACTGAGAGATATCGTCTGGAAAACGATCGAGGAAAAGGACGAAGAAAATAAAACAGAATAAAGTGGTTAGTCTTCTACCTCTTTGATTATCTCTCAAGGATACTGTATTTTGGCTTTGAAAACTTGGAATGAATGTATGTTTTATCCGTTCAAACTGATTGGACTGTTGTCATCTCTTGAAGTGCCTCGACATAACTTGAAATTGGGTTTCTGTCTTTCTATCAGGTGCTGGCATCTTCATAGTTGTTCAGTGGTTGGACGTTTTATCATTTCATTTGGGTGGTAGTGCTTTGTTGGAACTTGCAGTGAATTATGTGAAGTCGTAATGTTCCTTTAAACTGGTGTACTTGTCCCTGCATGGTTAAGCTTTGGTTGAAACGGATAAATATTCGTGTGTAACCATTTGGAAGGTTATCCATTTATTTAACAATTTCCAAATTTGCAAGCATTAACTCCTCATAAAACGAGAGCATATATTATTTTGTAATTTACACCAATCGAACGCTCCACCTGTTCTTCCATATTTCGGGAGATAACTAAAATACAAGAGGAAGCACTTGCGTGTTACGAGAATGGAGCCATCTTTTGTTCGCCATTTTCCGGACGCACAAACAAACGTGTGAACATATTTTAGAATGGTGTAGTGAGGTGAGTGCTGTGTGGTGTTGATGCTGAAACGACACCTGGGATTAATCCTGGAGGAAAACAACTCGGTTGAAATGCTACTCAGGTTTCGTCGTACACTGCCATGGGGTTGTGGGTGATCTTACCTGATTTAGCAAACGGTTGTCAACACGATCCAACTTGTGCGGTAATCTTCATTCTTAAGGCATATTACCGACTTCATTTCGGGTAGAATACTCTTGTTACCCTATCTCAGGGTTGTTGAAACTTCGACGACGACATGGATAATATGAATGTATTAGATGGTTTTTTTACATCTAAAAGGGTATCACTCTCTCCCTCTTCACGTACCTTCATATTAAGTATTAAAATTCTGTCAACATGTCCTCTTGACGATTTGGAGTTATCGACTTTAGTGCTTGAGGCTAAAATACCATTAACGATCTTCTGGAATCCGTCTCTCCCCCTACTCTTTCTCACCAATTGTATCGAATGTCAGAAGAAAACAAGCTGATGAGTCTATTGGACCTCCTTAGGAAAATATTATAGTTTCCGTTTTTTACAGTGCAAGCGGAAATTTAACTTGAATAAGTACAAGAATGAAGTATTTTACTAAATGTCATCAACAGCTGTGTGTGTGCAATAGGGGAACATAAATTGATATTTAAATGAGTCTTCTGGTAAGCATACATGATTCTAGGAAAGAGACAAACATGGCTTAGCATTTCCTCTCTAATCTTGGTAATGAAAGTTATAACCCTACTATTCTTCCTGTTATATTTACTACTTACAGCTAATAACTTACCCTGAGTTTTTTACAAAAATCACCAGGAATTCCTTGAACAAGATAATATATTATTATTGTCAAAAAAGTTGGCCTAATTTACATATAAATCATATTAAATTTATGGACACTGTTACTTTGAAATAGTCAGTTTTTTATTGTTGAATAAATTGCAGTTTCTAAAACACTAGCAGATTTCAAAGAAACTAATCAAAATTAAGAGATGTTTAACAATTAAATTTAATTTAACATGCTCTGTGTAGCGCCCCCTTACCATAGGGTACACATCGGGACGCCCGTAGGTCGCTCCGACACGTAACTCACGATAAAGGTGCACTACCGAGCAACCAACTAACATCCACATGGCATCACAATAA
>JAOTIZ010000002.1:28055371-28097169 GCA_027123425.1 Erythroxylum panamense | reverse complement strand
GGTTGCTCTTATGTTAGTCGTTAACCTCTCAAAATGATAGATTATATCACGTGTTAGACCTACACGTGGGGGAGGTGTGTTGAAATATAAAATGGGAGTTTGTCCCACGTTGGAGAAAGAGAAGGAAAGTTAGACCACATACAAGTCTAAGTGAGGTTCCATCCTAAAAGCAATTGGTGATAGGTGGAGTAGCCCACTAGGCTTATATGTTAGTCTTCTTTCCTCTCTTTCTCCAATGTGAGACAAACTCCCACTTTATATTTCAACACATCCCCTCACGTGTGGGTCTAACACTTGACATAATCTATCATCTCGAGTGGTTAACGACTAATATAAGAACAACCTGCTCTGATACCATGTTAGAATTTACAATGAGCCTACGGGCCCATACGAGAAGGAAAGTTAGATCACATACAAGTCTAAGTGAGGTTCCATCCTAAAACCAATTAGTGATAGGTGGAGTAGCCCACTAGACTTATATGTTAGTCTTCTTTCCTTTCTTTCTCCAATGTGAGACAAACTCCTACTTTATATTTCAATACATAACGATTCAACTTAGCTTTTAAAGTTGAACAAAATTAATTAAATCCAATTAAAATTATTAATTTAATTCAAATTTAATTAATTTAATACAAGTTTAAGAGCTGAGTTATATTACAATATTAGTAACATGTGATAATCAGTCTAATAAAACAAATAGAGCCTTAATAAAAAATCAGTTAAATAGTTTAATCAAATTTCTACTTTAATACTAAGAATTAATTACACCTTTTCAAGTATTGATTAAAACAAAGAACTAATTCATTTTTACATTAAAAAGTTTAACTTGCCATGGACGTATTTAATGCCAGTGAGCTACTGGAAACCCGAACACTGCTGAAGCTTTCTATTATGGAATTGGTAAACATTGCCATGATTTGGTTGGATTCATGCGATCTATAAACTGCAAAGAAGAGAGAACTTTTCAGAGCAACAAAGAATGTAACACTTACGCTAATCAGGTCGGGAAGAGAGAAAGGAGGAAGCAAATCATACATGTTAGGCTTGTTGTCAACCTAGTCAAAAAGGGTCTAGACAATCACACAAAATGATTTGTTGTAAAAATAAGTATGACTAGGATTCGCAGCCAACAAATCTAAATAAGGATTTAAAAAATTAAAAAATGTTATGCTCGTTTCGGGACTTAACTCATCACTTTACGACACGAGTTAACGACAGCTATGCACCACCTGTGTCTACTTTTCCGAAAGAACTCCTTTCTTTCAAGGAATTCACGACATGTCTAGTTCAAATTTAAACTTAATAAAACAAACTCTAAACTAAGCATTATGTGTGCAATTTGTTACTTGTGCAAGAAGCTTTTTAAGTATGCCACTATATCTATCTTATTTTTCCTTAAAAACAAAATTCTAATTAAGTTGAATTTAAACTTAAATAATTAATTAAGTTATAATATAAAGAATTTAAATAATTAATTTTTTATACTTTATAAACCCGGTTCCGTTGCTGTCGCATGCTTTACGTAATCGATCGGATCAGATTGAGAAGAACAATGCTGCAAATCAAAATCTGACTAGATTGATGCTCCTGTGAAGAAAAAAAAGAACACATTGTGCATATAGTCGTATGAGAATATTCTAGGTGTGTCCGATATTCAAAAGGCTAGTAAGTGTCTATTATACTTTTAACACGAAACTGTGGAAAAAGGAAAACTCCTAAGAGAACTAATAAATTTCTCACATCCTCTTAATCACGTGAAGCATGAGAGACGGCTATAGGAAGACCAATGTATCATTCCAAAAACTTATAGAGTTGGCATTGGAATTATGCCTTATACATGTTCGAGGATATAGTCTATAATAAAAAAATTTAATATCCTATACTACGGATAAAATATCTTATATAAAGAAGTTTTTCTCGTTCTTTTAAATCTTTTAAACGTTTCCCTGCTACAGATTCTTTTGTTTTAGAATTAGCTTCTTTTTTATTACTTAATACTTCACTATGAGTTATTTGATATAAATAATTTTTTACTTAGTATTTATTTGGATGAGCTTACATCAATAGAGTTTTTGTTAAAAGAATTTTTATAAGAAATCAGTTAACTATTTGGCTGTCACTTAAAAAATAACTTTTTTGAAAGAGCTTTATACAGTAGAATGTTTGGCAACATAAAAATAAAATACACTTTTGTTAATTTTAATTATATTTTATTTTGTAATAAAAATTATTTATAAATAAAGTATATTAAACAATATGCAAAGTTCAATATATTAATTATTATATAATTTTAAACCATATAAAATATAAATGAAAATATATCTAACCAAATCTTTTCTATAATTATAACATAAGTAAAACTAGTATTAAAAATAAATATTAAAACATATAAAAAGTTAAATAATATTATATAAATTTCAAAATAAAAGTGAAGACGAGTTTGTGAGTATTGTGAAAATTATGTGTAAAACATAAGAATAAAAAGGACTAAAAATACGCTCATTAATTGATCTGAAAAATCTACTTAAAAAAGTTCTGTTTTTAGAAACTCCAAATTTGAGTTTCTTAAAAAGTTGTATTTTGACTGCCTAAAAAGTTATATCTATTAAAAAAGTACTTTTTCTATTTTACAGTCAAACAATTATTTAAAAAAGAGCTTATGCAGTAAGAAAAAAATACTTATTTATCCTTTAAAAGTTCAATCAAATAGACATTAAGTCTAAAAGACTAATAAGAAGTAATTCAAGAAACTAAAAGACAAAACCTTGTTTTCCTAAATGAAAGGAGTTTAGAAGATGTGATTATAGTGGTTGTTGTCCCATCCCTTTCACGAAAAGTTGATCAACAAAAGAAATGCTCATTTCAATTTAATTTGGTTAGTAATTTAACCATTTTCAATATTAAGGAAAATGCTACGAGCCTATACTTTTAGCTTCAAAAAATACAGTTAGCTCAATTTGCACACGTTTTACATACATATAATGGTTTGATGATTAAAAAATTTAACTAATTTTATCAGTTTAATCGTAAAAATTTTAGACCTTTAATTTTTTTTTATCGTAAAAATTTTAGATTGTCAAAAATTTCAATTTGATTTATTTTAATAACACTTATTGTTAAAAATCAATCATTTTATTAATTAATAAATCAAATTTTATTAGTTAATAAGTTTTTATAAACTAAAATAAATCAATCAAATTTTATTTAATAAATTTTTAAATTAAAATTCAAAGTCTTTAATGAATAAAAATGATTTTTTAAATCATTTCAAATTTTTAGTTTTATACAATTTTTAGTCAACTTTATAACGGAACTTTTTAAATATTAAACTTCTCGTCTTATAGGTTTAACTTCTGGTCTGATTTTTAAAATTTTGTTTTTAACAATTATATTTTTGGAACGTTTAATACATGAATAAAAGTAACAATTCTTTTTAAATTTTTACTTTAAAAAATAATTTAAAATTAAGTGATAAGTTTATTTAATTAGTTAATAAATTATAATTTAAAAATAAATGATTTAATTATTTATAAAATAAATAACTAGTTCATATAAATCATCATCAACTATTTATTGAAATATATAAATTGTATTAATTATTAATGCAGAAAAATTCGATAAAATCGCCGATTAACCGTACCGACCAAAGTGTAGATCGTAAATGACAGTGTATACGATACGCTGACGCCAAACGGAGATCTACAACGGCTCACATGGAGCCGAGCCGTACCATATATATATATATATATATTATATAACACACAACAAAAAGGGAAAAATATCTCCCACTATTAAAACGGTCCACAACATAAAACCTCGAAATTCTCATTTGAACTGAATTTTGTGTTCATTTCATTTGCCGAAACAGTCGTCAACTTGCACCTAACCCGAGTCAGATTCTAACTCTCCATCTGACCCCAGTTTGTTTATTTAAAGACACTTGAAATGGTGAGTGGCCAGCTGGGTTGTGAACTGGTTTACTCTTCTTCTCCTCCTCTTCCCTCCTTTTCTTCTGTGGATGAACAGTCCTAGACTCATTGTGTGTATAGCTTAGCTTAGTTGGTTTTAGTTAGTGATATAAAGAGGAGGGTGTTGTTAGAGAGGAAGGGTTTCTTGAATTGGTCACCTTCTCTTGTGTGTATGGTGATGGGGTTTTGTGTATTGGCATAGCTTGATTAAGAAGTTTTTGGTTGTTGGGTTTTCTTGGGGTGGTTTGGTTTGTTTTCTTTTTAGATGGGTACAGAGGGGGGAGAAGAAGTGTTGAAGAAGGAGAAAGATGGGAGAGCCAAGAGAGATCAGTGGTTGTACAGTTGTATGATACAGAAACAGTATTGTACAAGCTGGTCTTGCTTTTTAAATGAGAGTTGTTCCAGCAAGTGAAGAAAGATTCAATCTTGTTCACATAACTTACACTGCTCTGAGCTCTTAAAGAGATCCCATTAACATCACACAAAGCCACACTCGGGCCCTGATCTAGTTACAGAAGATCTGCTCTTCGTTACAGTCATGAAGAAACTTGGCAGCTCAGATTCTCTTGGAGCTTTCATGTCCATGTGTCCAACTACAGGTCATTAACCGACACCAATCATCTTCCTTTTCTTAAAATTCTTTGTCCACAATCCAGACAACCCATCATGTGATATTCCTAAATGCTTTAGCTTTTCATTTTTATGTTCAAACCCTAACTTGTAGTTTTTAAAGCAGTATGCTTTCGGCTTTTGGATTGGTCTGGTTATATAAATTGCGCGATCCACTAAAACTCAAAAAAGTGTTTTTCTTTTTCTGTTGTGTACAGACGAGACCAGTCCTAGGAACAGCAACCGTGTTTATAGCAGGGATTTCCAGTCCATGTTGGATGGTTTAGAAGAAGAAGGTTGTATAGAAGAATCCGGTCATGTCGCTGAGAAGAAAAGAAGATTAAGCGTAGATCAGGTCAAGGCCTTGGAGAAAAATTTCGAGGTTGAGAACAAGCTTGAACCAGAGAGAAAAGTGAAGCTGGCTCAAGAACTTGGGTTGCAACCAAGACAAGTCGCAGTTTGGTTCCAGAACCGCCGTGCACGTTGGAAGACCAAGCAACTGGAGAGAGATTATGGTCATCTCAAAGCAAATTATGAATCTCTTAAGGTCAACTATGATACACTCCAACATGACAATGAAGCACTTCTCAAAGAGGTATAAAGTCCAAACTTTTTATTCACTGAACAATGCGAGTTAGCTAAAGATTCTTACTTTGGACTTTAGGTATTGTGTTATTGTTCTGATCAAGTTTAAGCTTGGTTCTTTTGACTCAGATAGGAGAACTGAAAGCGAAGCTTAAAGAAGATAACACAGAGAGCACTGTGTCTGTTAAAGAGGAGATAATCCTTCAAGAATCGGAGGATAAAGTCACTGAACAGCCTCCACTTATTGGCTCTGTTAGAGTTCCAGAGACTCTGGACTTGAGCTACGAGAACTTCAACTCCACAACTAACAGCAATTGCAATGAAGTAATAGCTGCACCTCTTTTCCCAGATTTCAAAGACGGGTCCTCGGATAGTGACTCGAGCGCGATCTTGAACGAAGACAACAGTCCGAACCAGGCCATTTCTTCACCTGGGATTCTCCAAAACCACACGCAGACGCAGGAACTCATAATGTCTCCACCCTTATCTCCATCGCTCAAGTTCTCCTCTTCTTCCTCACTGAACTGTTTCCAGTTCTCAAAACCGTGTGCCCTGTCCTCTTTCGTGAAGCTGGAAGAGCACAATTTCTTCAGCAGTGAAGAGGCCTGTAATTTCTTTTCCGATGAGCAAGCGCCTACGCTTCCATGGTATTGCTCAGATCAATGGAACTAGCCCTAGTCTCTTCGAGGATTCAGGCCATAAAAACAAAAATAAAGCTTCAATAAGAAAAGTATGTAAGTTATAGAGAGAGCTCCAAGAATTTTGTAAGTTAGTACGTATTTTGAGTATCTCTACGTAATTAAAGCCATGTTTTGGTCTCCAATTGTGTAGAAGTTTAGAATTGGAGAAAAAGATGATGATGATGGTCCATAACATGGATCGTGAAGAAGAATAAGAAGAAGATGGATTGTAATGGTGAAAAATGACAGAAAAGGAAGTTGAAGGAAGATCAAAAATGGAGGTGGAAGATTAATAAATGCCATAGATACAGAGTGAGAAACAGTTTTTACGTGGGGATTGTGTGAAAGAAAGATGACGATAAATACTCTCTTGAATCGTGCGGGTAATGATTGGGTTGTAATTGGAAGACTCACTCTGTGCTGTAAAGGGTTTAAAGAAAACGGGAAAAATGGTGGAATCCATTCGAACAAAAGCTAGTTCCTGTAATGGAGAAAAACAATCAATCCATAACCATAATGGCTTTTCTTTATCTCTTTTATGTTTCTTCTCTTCAATCCATGCTCTCTCCTTTCTTCTTTCCTTCTCTTCTTTTAATAACAGTGTAAAATCAATCACCCACTTTCTTTCCTCGCGAGGGTTCAAAACATTTTGAAGTTTCAGATGAATTTTCAGTCAGCTTTTTCAAATAATTGCAGGCTTGATGTTAGTCAGAAAGAGTGATGTTCGATCGATGTGAAAGGACTGAATTTTACATTTCAGCATAAAACTCTTTTTTAATTTTTTTAATTTACTCAAAATAATAAGCTTTTTTCTAATTGATAAACTCTTTAATAAAAATTATCCTACAATAAATAACTCATAATATAAAGATAATGTTGTGTAGTAGGAGACTTTATCGATTTATCTATCGTAAGGTCGATATGAATCAGTTTCACACTAAAAGGAATTTATTTTTTACTCAAATTTCGACTCATTAATCTAGATAATTTATTGGGTCATTTTATTACTCTTATTTGGATCAAATTATATAACTTAACTTATAATTTATTAAAAATTAAAATTACAATTAATAGTTGTTCACTTAATAAAAAAAGACAAAAATGTCCCTAAGGACTTTGTGCACTAAACAACTTAACTTTTTTTTAATAATTCAAAAATAAAAATTATTATTTAAATATGTTAAAATTTATAAATATTATTTAAATCGTTGCATCCCATATCACTAAAAATAAAAATGACATTTAATTATTAATTTATTAGATAATTTTCTCCTAACAAGTCAACAAAATTAACTTGTGTGAACAAAATTGTAATTTTAGAGTTCACATTGGTTTACGTTATAATTTTCATCTTTCCATTTACTAAAGAAAATACCAAATAGAAAAGGAATGTTTTAAGATTTTCCGAATGCTCTCAAAAGTTGAAGACATTAATAATGAAGTTGATGCTTTATACGAAAAGAAGCGTTTTGGCTTTGGTGTAGCCGTAATATTCTCGTCCGTTACCATGATTATACAATGTAGTCATTTTCGTGTTCACATTACTAATCTCATTTTAGTGACACAAAGTTCAAGAATGGAAATAATCAACACTTATTAAATTAAGTTTTATAAGTTAAATAACTTATTAAATATCATTAAATCTTGTGGAAAATTATATTAGGATTAATTTAAAAAATTCATTTTACTTAAACTTATAATAATAATGTAAATTTTAAAAATATCACTAAAATACCCTAACTTTAATTTTTGACAAATCGTTGATGTGAATGAAACGATAAATTACATTAAATTAATATATTTATGATGTGATTATTATATATTATATATAATATATTATTTAATAAATTATAATATAAAATTTTATAAAACAATTAAGAAAATTTTATGTTTTTAATTTATCAAATAATAAATCCATATGTAATATAAATATAATACATGATAGTTACATGTCAAAAATACTAATATGACTTGACACTCACATTAACAAAGAACTTAATGTTAAATTATTTTTTAAAAAAACTAAAAATTAGAACATTTTAGCGTTATTTATTAAAATTTAAGATAGTATTACAAAATTGAATAAACTTTAAGATCTTTTTTATTAATTTTAAGGTCAGTCTAAAATTATGGTTTTCATATAAATTATTGGAAATTTGTTTTTTACTAATTGCAAATTTTTACAATAAATAAATTCATTTTGTAAATGAGAATCTTTTTTAGAATTATAATGTCACCTAAATATGGATTAATCATATTAAGATAAGGGTACCTAAGATTTTACCATTAAAAGATACATAATACTATATGTTAAATTAAGTACGAAAAGATATAAGAGTATTTGTAATAATTTTCCTTTATGTTGACAAATTTAATAGATAAACAAATTATTAATTAATATATTATGTCTAACTTTGTACTTCAATCAATTTGATCAGCTCAACTGTAAAAATTTTAAACCATCAATATTTTCGGCTTGATTTATTTTAATAACTCTTCTCGTTAAAAATTGATCAATTTATTAATTAATAAGTTTTATAAATTTAAATTAATTAATTAATTTTTATTTAATAATTATTAATTAAATTTTAAATTCTTGGAACAATTATCTCCGGAATAATTAAATTTTTACATTTTTTGAATGCATACGGAAACGGGTCATCATGACAATTTAAGAAGCCTGTTAGAGAATAGGCACAAATCTGCAGAAGAAGCCAAATAAGCCATGAAAACGAGGAATGCACACGTATGTGCTCCTCAAAAAACTAAATACTGCTTTTTCTTTTTCCAAAAAACAACCTTTTTTAGTTTTGTTCATTTCGTTTCGGGAGTACGGATACTTTGGCGACAAGCGAAGACGGAGAGGCACTCATCTCTGATAATCTGACATGCTTTTCGTGATTGTGCGCTCTTGGTTTACACGTGTACGGCGATGGGACCCTGACTGTGACTATCGATATCTAATTAGCTTAATTAGAAGTTTAAGTTAAGGTCAAATGTACTAGGTTATCCGTAAGCTTACTTAGCTTCACAAAAATCATTTTCCCTTGAGTCAATTTCCTACTAAATATATAATTGCAGAAATTAACAGAGAAATTTCTATTTTAAATATTAAACTTTATTTAATTTCATAAAAAACTCAAAAGTATTTATTCTTTCATTTTTTAAATTTAGTACCAAAATCTTTAATTTAGTAATTAACCTTTTTAAAATTCATACATTCAATTTTGACTAATAAATATATATTTATGTGATATTTAAGAAATATATTACAACAATGAAAATAGCATTTTAACTTAATGTTCATAAATTTTAAAAGATTAATCACTAAGTTAAAAATTTTAAAAAGTCTGATATTAAATTAAAACTTTTTAAAAAATTGGACAATTTTGATCATATTTTCTCAATTTCATAATATAAATTTAAAACAAAATACCAATAAAATAAAGAAAATTTAATTTATTGTAAGTATAGTTCAATGGTTCAATCCTTCATGTTATACTTAATTACTCAAACGGTGCATAAATTGAATCTATAAACTAATTAATTATAATTATAGTTTATAACATCACTAAGTAGAAATATCCTTAAGACGTGAGGTCTAGAAAAATTCATTAATAAACAACCTTACCTCTAACTAATAGAAAATTATAATCATAGTTTAAGGGTTTTAAAATAAATTTAATTTTTTAATAATATGTATACTTTTAATCAATATTATAAAATTGAGTAAAAAAGTTAAAATTTTTAATAATTTGTATATTTTTAACTACAAGAACAACTTAGTGAAAGTTTTGCTCATACGAGAAATCTTGAAAGATCTGATAATAAATAGTTTTATTCCTAATTGGTATTATAAAATTAGTAAATGTTTGTATATTCTTATTTCAAAGTTTTTTCTCTTAATTATTTTTCTAAATCCCAATTTTACATCCTCATACTTTGGTTCTCTCACTTCTATGCAATAAAAATAAATTAACTTTTAAAACTTCAATTAATTGTCCATCCATCTCCCTTTTGCTTGAGCTCAGGGTAGTAGTTCTTATTTTTGTGTGCCACATTGTATCTCTCTCTATATATCCATTCATTAACATTTAATAAATAGATGAATAAAGAGAAACACATAAAATAAAAAGGGATCAATTCTTTTATTTCTGTGTGCTATCTTGTATCATCTTTATCTATCCATCATTTAATATTTATGTGTGTCATCTTTTATCTATCCATCATTTAATATTTAATGAATGGATGAATAGAAAGAGACAAAGAATAATACGGATAGGAATTGATCTCTTTTGCTTTGTTTTTTGGATTTGGACTTGAGTAGTGTAATGAATTTACAGTTTATTTTTAAGCTATGTGGCGGGTAATGCCTTTTTTTCCCGATCGTGTGTTTTGTTGTGGGAAACAGAACAGAGAATCCAATTACTTTTGCTTCCAAACAAAATAATCTTCAGATTATTTTTTTAAAAAGGAAAAACTGTTCATGTCAAAAGGTTTTGGTCCCCTACACTTTTCTTAACGTGGTCCCCCCTATTACAGTTTCCTTTTGGTAAGGGATTGGTGGAGGCATGTGATGTGGGGCCCAGTTGATGTACCCATCAAACTACGGTCGTTCTCAACGTTGTCGCCATCATCGCATTGAAATTTGCAGGAAAGCTAAGGGAGGAAGACTTGGGAGGAGTTTATAGGGTATATAGTAATGTACAACAAATTATGTACTTCCACTACATATCGGCGGCCCTTGATCGGTGATCATATGTCGTCCACAGATAGAGAACTTGATGAGAAAATCCAATACCGTGTGCCTTGGTCATGTCATCCCTCAATTTCCCGGAACGATAGATAAATTAATAATTCTTTAAAATCAAGCAATTTATGGGTTTTTAAGGAATTTCATAAATTCAATTTAATCTTCAAAATCCAAAATTTTTAATTTTTTAATTTAATGTCAAATTTTATAAATTTTTAGTTAATAACTAATATTTTAAAATCCTAACTCCTAACAATTCAATTAAAATGTTAATTATATTGATATTTTATTAATTTAGTTAACCAAACATATGTAGATCTTTATGTAAAACTTTAATAAATATGTAATGAATTTATGTGAACTGGCAGAATTAATATTTTGAGATGAAATTTTAATTATCTAAAACTTAATTCAGTTAGTTGAAAATTTTTTAAAAAAATGTGACACGTTTGCCTAAATTTTTAGGATTTGAGGATTAAAATGTAAATATTAGTGAAAAGGAGAAATTGAGCAATCCCAAAAAAAAAACTTACGTATGCTTATATGAGGTCTTTCCGTCTTTGTCTAGCCAAAATGGACAAAGTGGTCGCTTTCGAGTTGATGTAGACACATGTGGTTTTTTCTTTTTCCATGAGGCGTGAATTGGTTGCATGAAAGTAAGCTTTTCGTCTTAAATGGGCCCAAACTTTTAGAAAAAAAAATGGAATTGCTTTGTTTTCTCACTTCAGGTGCTACACGTTAACTTATTTTATTTTGACCTATTCTTAAATGTCTTGACTTAATGTGAATCAGTAATTAGCTCTTCTGATTTAAATGAGGTTACGGGTTTAAACCGTTCTTATATATGTAGCCGTTTAAAATTTAGGGTCAAAATTTTACCTTCTATAAGGGACCTATCCGGCTCGAGCGAGGATTAGTCTAAGAGTGGATGACTTAAAGGTGTCTTCCCATAATTGAGACCCTCCTAAGACACCTCGTGTGTAACAAAAAAAGTCTTCACCTTAAATGTTGATAAATAGTATTTTATTAATTTTTTAAATATACTGTCAACATAATTTAGTTCCTTTTCTAATTGGCATTTTCCAAGCAGCTTACTTGTAGGTTGCCATCCTCAACTTTGTACACATTTTCTTTGGCGTAAATGTTGGTGGTGTGTTGATACGTAAAGGTTTAGTATTGGTTGAAATGTTTTAGGTTTTGATGATTTTGTCAAGGTTTGTCAGAACAAGAGATCATTCAGAAGATTTTTCTGTAGTTAGTAGCATCGGAATCTGTAGTTAGTAGCATCGGAATAGGATGAAGTGTTATAAGTGGTCTTATGGTTAGAAATGTATGAGTGGCTTGAATCACAATTTTGTCATGTACAACTCGGTGTTTATTTGGATAGGCTTTTGAAAAATTAATAAATACTTTTTTTAGTGTAAATGTTTTTTAAAAAATGAGTCTTTAATAGATTTGACTTTTTTGGCAGCCAAAATACAACTTTTTAAGAAGTTCAAATTTGAAACTTCTCAAAAAATAATTTTTTCAGGTAAAATTTTCAGATTAATTAATGAGTCTATTTTTAACCCTTTTTGCCCTTACCTTTAACACATAATTCCTATAATACCTACAAACCCATCTTCACATTTATTTTGATATTTATATAATAGTATTTGATTTTTTATATATTTTAATGCTTATTTTTTATATTAGTTTACTTATGTTATATTTCATATAAAAATTTTGGTTAGATATATTTTTATTTATGTTTCACATGATTTAAAATTATATAATAATTAATATATTGTAATTTGTATATTGTTTAATATACTTTAAATAATATTTATATCCATAAATAATTTTTATTACAAAATAAAATATAGCTAAAATTAATTTCTTTTATTTTTATATTGTCAAACAGTCTATTATATGAAGTCTTTTAAAAGAACTCTTTTTTAAATGCCAACTAAACAGTCAACTAATTTCTTAGAAAAGCTAATCTTAGAAAAGATCTACAGAAAAAAAAATACTGACAAAAACTCTACTAATATAAGCTCAACCAAATAAAAGCTTAATTCATTTGAATACTTCTCAAACTTTTTGAAGATCTCATTCCTTCTTAGAGAATTATGTTCACTATAATATTGATCAATATATCTTCCCAGGTCTAAATCAAATTAGGATGTTTGATTGAGTAATCGTTCATATCATTGTTGAACTCGAAAAGACATAACATCAATAGATAATAACTATGATTTAGGTAAATTAATGACTAATTAGTTCCGTGATATTAATTTTCTAATAAAGTTACCCTGAACCAATTACACTTCCGTGATGTTTTTGTATAATTATTACACCTAATTAAACAATTTATGATTTTGACTTTCATTGTATGGATTTAAAAAATCTAATAGTGTATAGTATTGAAAGTTATAAATATTAAACATAGACTCCTTAATTAAAGAAAAAATTTCAGTTTTATTATATTAATTTATTGTGTAAAATCATGATAAAACTTAATTACTTGTAAACAAACAAAGGAATTTAATGCTAACAAGTTATCGTAATAATAATAATTAACTAACATAAATCACATCAAAAGATGGAAGAGAGTATGATTGTCACAAATTAGGATTTTATATTTTGTAATTTTCTATATAATTAATTATTGTATCTTGTCTATTTATTATAAAATGTTGTGTTATCCCGTATCTTGACATATCTTATCAACTTATTCACTACATAATCAAAAAGATAATGATTGATTAATTATACTGATATTGTGATTAATTAATTAACAAAACGTATTAATGATATGCTCTGTAGCTACGAACTTGCATACCTCGCCGATAGCTAGAGTGTCGCTTTTGAAGGTCAAGGTCATTATATAGCCACGTACTATGTCTTCTAGAAAGTATATGGCTTGTCCTCGTCATAACTCAAAATAGCATTAACGACGGCCCTGTTAAATTATGGTTAATATGGTATTAAAATTAATTAGATTATGGTTTATAATGTTTGGAATCCATTAAAAGCATCTTGATGGGTACAGAGCATCAGACGGATATTATTTAAATCAGAGTTTGATTGACTAAGACGTGCACCATCAAGATCAAGTGTTTAAGTTGATAGATATTATTTTAAATGATAGAGAGGAAATTAAAAAATTTAAAATATTAGACATTTTTTAATATATTATATCTTATATTTATTTAATAAAAATTTTGAATTTAATAATATAAAGACTAAAAGAACCTCATGAGTCTCGTGACGAGAAGAAAAAAATAATAAAAAAAGGACACGAAGGGTAGGTTAAATCGGACGGTCAGTTTTCAACAGGGGTGGCGTGGAAGAAAAGAACAACAAAGGTTGGGAAATGATGTGTTTGATAGAAAGTGGAAAATTGAAACGGACGGCGCCGTTTAGGACAAAACTGTGGGTGTGGAAGGAAAGACGAAAGAGTGTTTACACTTTCTGATCGTCAACATCATTGACCGAAACATCACCTTCTGTGATGGGGACCGTCCAAGTCGTGGTGACTTTGGTGGGATGTGCTTTTTTGGAGCCTATACTTATCAAACACGTGTACTACCCTTAGATCAAACTTTTGTTCGAATGAATTTTCAAAAGAGATAAAAATAACATAGTTGGTTCTGCCTGATTCTGGCTGAACGGTGCGCTTCCACTGAAGTCCATCGTCTTCCTCCTTCTGCGGTGAATATGATGTTAATATACCTGCAAAACAGTGAAGGCACGTCGGGGGTTATGTCCCGATTGGCCCCTCCGACGCTCAAGTCAATTTTTCGGTGAGGTTTGGGCTGCTGAATGCAGAGAAAAAACTAGGTTATGATTGTGCGCGTACCTGAGTTATGGGAGAATAATACCTTTTATACGATTCAGCCATTAGGTTTAGGTCTTCAACGTGGAGTTCTATCTCTGCATGGAAAATTCTCATGCTGATGGGCCATAGGGAGCATGTATTGGGCTTGGGCTCGGCGTGTGAGTAGGAATGGACCGATCGACCCGTATATGGTATCGATTGGACACGGACCCCGTGAGGCCGACCCAACCAGAATGTTAATAACTTCACATATTATATCTACATTACTATATGCAACTTTAAATACTCAATTAAAAGATTTTTTAAATTTTAAATTATTAGTTGAAAACTTTACTATTATCATTCTTTGGTGAATATTTTTTGTAATAACATATAATGTCATTTGAAATTTTATGTCTAATTTAAAATTTATTGATGGAAAAATCAGCAACTAGCGGTGGAACTTGTCTTGCTAGTGGTGAAGCTCTGAATAATCAAATACCTTTGAATTTAACTTCACTAGTAAGTTTAGACATGATCATCACAATATGAGTTAGACCAGATAAATCAACAAATTATGGAGAATCATCGATAAATTGATCAAGGATTTCAGAAGATTGTTTACAAAAGAAAATTGGTGTAAAATAACTAGCAAGTTTAAGGATTTGATTATTTTAATTTTAAAAATAAAACAAAATTAAACATTAAATTAAAAGAATAAAATTATGTTTGTTCTATAACTATAAATAATTAAATATGGAAAATGTAACTAACGAAGAGACAAGATTTTTAATCTTTTAATATAGTTTTAACTATGACTAACTGTTGACAACGAGAGGTGGATCAATTGGTCCAGATTTCTCACTTAAGACTCTCCCCTCTACAGGAGGTCTTGAGTTCGAGTTACGCCAAAGGAGGAAAAATAGGCATGTTCCTATTGATGATCCTCTAGCCCCTAGGTAAAGCTCCTTGATCGGATCAATTACGGACGTCTCGCTTCCAGCGGCAGTATGGGAGTTGGAACTGCTAGGGAACCTCGGGCTGATGGGAACCTGATGCTGAGCAGAGGGGAGCCAGTGATCAATCATCAACTGAACAATCTAGAGCATGTGACGACTCCTTATGCGCAGAAGTGTACAGGCTACGTAGGAACCTGAGGGATCTTGAAGTTCCAGATTTACATCCTCTAAACTCTTGGGGTGGGATCATAGGGACTTAAGATTAGTCTAACTAAGCCAGAATACCTAATGTAATAAAAAAAAAAAAACTATGACTGACTGACCTTAACAAACATGCGTATGACTTGTGAAATGTAACACGCAGGTAGTTATTAAAATTAGTAACAAGTGTCCCGCGTCCGCCCCTGTCTGTGATAAGAGAAGCATCTGATCAATTGTGACAATTAGTCAGTGACTTCAAATGCAGTTAAATTTTTTTTCAATTTATTAATATTTTAAAAGCTGAATCAAAAATTAAATTGATAATATAAAAAATTTAAAGTTTTAAAATTCAATTAATATTAAACCGATATAAAATTAACTATTAAATAAAATGAAAAATTTTGAAATATAAAATTTAAAATTTAATTAGAAAAGATGAGTAAAAGAACATCGATTAATTTATTTTAGATTATAAAAATTTATTAATTTATAAAAATAAATAAATACTTAATTTTTAATAAATAAGGATTATTTAAATAAAATAAATTAAAAAGTTAAAAAATAAAAAAATAAACGACCGAGATTTTTGTAATAAAAAATTGAATTTTTTGACCATCCGTCTTTGTTTGCATAGTTGATGTGTATGTTTTGCCTGGATTCGAAACGTGCAACTTTGGAGAAAAGCCCGGCAAACTTTGTTCTTTGGGAAACAGCTCATGTTCTCTCTCTCATACGTTCTGGTTGGAGTTAGATTTTCTTCCACATTTTAGCTTCTATGTAAAGTACGGATATTCATCAAATAAATAAGAGGCCGAGGCCAAGCCTTCAGCTTCAGCTCATTCCTTATGAGGGCTTGCTTTTAACTTGAAGCATTTTGAGTTGCTGTCTTCTTTCATTTTCAAGGCTTTACTTCTGTTGCTCAAAGCATGAAGCTTTTGTGGGTTTGGATCGTTTTGGTTTTGTCTTCCAGAATTCGGGTTTATGGATTTATGGATTTCAATGAAACAGAATTTCTTTACACTCAAGCATTTTCTTATTATAATGAATCGAAGCCGGTTCTCAACGCTCTCTGGGTAGGACTTACTCTCATTCAAGGAGCTGCTGCAAAAGGAGCAGGTTACTCAAATATCTCTACTTTTTCCTACTGTTCATCTTTCATTTACCTATCAAATTGATTCCTTCCTTTCCTCTGTCATACACATTTCTTCATTCAGCTCTTGTTCACTAACTCCTGTTCCTTTTATGATTCTTTGATTAATGAGGATGCTAATGGAGTCGCTTTTGGTTCCTGGTTCTCTTTCCTCACATATTATTAGCAAAATGTAAAAGAAGATAAAACACCATGGTTTCTTTTTCTCTATATTTTGCTTTATTTTCTAGGAACATAATCTGACTTGTTCACGCATTTTCCTTCTCTAACGAGACCTTTGATTCCATTCTCTACCGTTCACATCTTTGTTTCCTGTTTTCTTCTTCTTGGTTTGATATGGCTGTTTTCCAGACAATGAAGGGATAATAATGTTGCTTGATCTAAAGTTGTATCTGTTCTTCTTTGAGCTTATTAATGAAATATGACGTTGCTTTTTCCGATCTGAGAGGGTTTAGATCCATCTCTGTCTCTCTCTTTTTGTGCATGCGGGTTCGAGGACGACTGGTTATTTACACCTCACTTTGAATTGTGTTAAATGCCGATCAGGAGTTTAACCTTCCTAGTTAGTATTTTAATCTCCTCAACATGTGGCAAAGCTTACCTATTTCATATGGGTACACATTGTATTTAATATGAATGCAATCAAGGTCTCTTACTTTTCTTTGTTTATTCTAATTCTGCAGTTTGTCTAGATGGAACTTTACCTGGATATCATTTGCATCGTGGATATGGTTCAGGAGCAAATAGTTGGCTTATTCAGTTGGAGGTTTGTCGTCCATATATTACTGACGATGAAATTGTTTATTATTACTTTTTTCCTCTGGCGTTTGTGTTTCTTTTCTGACATGATTCTTAGTTATATGCTTTGCTATCTTCCTCTCTTCCGGCTCAGTTTTAACTGTTCAATTCTTCAACTGGCTGAGATAAGTACCATAACCACCTAATGCTTTCTTCTTGCAAAATTAAGCATCTCTTCTGCTAGTTGTCATTGAAAATGCAGTGTTTCACACAAATAGTCTTATTTGTACTATTCTGGAGTTCTCTAACTGCATGTTAGTGTGCATCACAAAATAAATAGGAAAAAAATGGTCATATGCTTAAGGAATGATGATTCATACTTTCCTGTTGCAACCGATATTGCCCAAAATAAAGTATAAATAGCTGTGTTGTTATACAGAATTTTGGTGTATATGAAGGTTAGGATACTTTCGGTTTACCTGTTAGATGTAATGCCATAGTGCTAAGCTTAATTTGTTCCATAAGTGTCTCACAAATCCTTAATTTCACAGCATTTCAGATAGAAAACTTTACTTGTCAAACATCATCTGCAGGGAGGAGGTTGGTGCAACAGCATTCGAAATTGTGTCTATCGCAAAACAACTCGCCGTGGTTCGTCCAGATATATGGAAAGGCAGTTGGCATTTACTGGAATATTGAGTAATAAACCTCAAGAAAACCCTGGTATTGTCCCAAACCTCAATTTTCGCAGAAATTTCCTGGTATTTTGTTTTTATATATTTCCTTTTTATTTCTGTCAATTTATGCATATGGAATGCCTTTCTTATTCGACTTTATGTGGTGCATCAGATTTTTTCAACTGGAACAGAGTAAAGTTGCGATATTGTGATGGTGCCTCTTTTACCGGAGACAGTGAAAATAGGGTTGACATCCTAACATTTATAATTGCTATAATCTTATCTTGATTAGTCATCTTTCCTTTATTATTTAATTGTTAACTTCATATCAAATATTATGAATTGTTTTGTTTTTAGGCTGCACAATTGCAATTTAGAGGGCAACGCATTTGGTTAGCTGCTATGGAGGATTTGATGTCAAAGGGAATGCGTTATGCCCATCAGGTTTTATGCTTGAATTTGGTCTCTTTTCTCAATCTTTCCACCTTAATCCTTCTGGCAATAACTTTCTTAATTTCTGCCCCAGGCTCTTCTTTCTGGCTGCTCAGCTGGGGGTCTAGCTTCCATTTTACACTGTGATGAGTTCAAAGGCCTGTTTCCTAGAATGACCAAAGTGAAATGCTTGAGTGATGCTGGTTTATTCCTTGATGTGTAATTTCTCGTTACTCTTTATACTTGTTTCCTACACTCTTGTGTATTAATATCTTCTGAAGAGCATTTTGTCCCACGCATTACCAATTAGCCCTTGTTTTTGGATTTTAGAGTTGATGTTGCCGGTGGCCGCACTTTAAGGAACATGTATGGAGGTGTTGTAGCTTTGCAGGTAAACTATAGATGTGAAAACTTTTGGTTTGAGAATTACGTTTATACTACATGCTTATGGAAATTGCTACATTTGTCACAGGGTGTACAAAATAACCTGCCTCGGTTGTGCACTAGCCACCTTGATCCAACTTCTGTAATCTTGTTTACTTCTTTCTCTTTATTTTCTTTTCCTTTTCTTTTTCCTTTGGGGGTGGGAGAGGATGACCGGGTTGCCTGCCTTTTTTGTAAATACCAAGTAATTCTGTAATCCTCAAACTCACCTTTAATTCTGTAATTTTCTTTTGTCCTAGTGCTTCTTCCCGCAGAACATCATCAACAATGTGAAGACTCCACTTTTCCTTGTCAACACAGCATATGATTCATGGCAGGTAAGAATGCCACTCTTGTATATTGTAATGTCAATTTGCAGAATAATATGTTAAGGTCTAGATGCCAGACTTGATCACACACGAGTATTGCTGGATGGTCTTCATGAATGGGATGCACAATTAATATATTGCTTAAAGAAAGCATTCACTTGATTATTGACTCATGTTGCATTCTGAAATCAGATACAGACCAGCTTAGCACCACCATCTGCAGATCCCCACGGCTACTGGAATGAGTGCAGAAAGAACCATGCTAAATGCTCTGCATCACAGATTCGATATCTTCAAGGTAATTTTGTTCATTCCATTTGTCTGATGAAGGTGGTGAAATTATATCGGATACTTATCACATATTAAGCAACTTTCATTCATTTGGGGCAGGATTTAGGAATCACATGCTGAATGCAATAAAAGGGTTTGCAATGTCTAGACAGAATGGACTGTTTATAAATTCATGCTTTGCTCATTGCCAAACTGAACGACAAGACACATGGTTTGCTGATGATTCTCCTGTTCTTGGGAACAAGGTGCGTGTTTTCTTTACATACGATAGTTCTTGAACTTCTATACCATCCAAGAAAGAATAGTGTGTTCGACTTGTCTTTAATGATTGTAGTTTTCTGAAATATGCTGTTTTAGAATCTTATGGCAGTTTGTAAAATGACGTGAGACCGAAGATATAGTCCTAAGAAAATCATCCAGGAATAGAAATATAACCTGAGGAAAATCTGAAAATGATGAAAAAGACCTGTAGTTTAAATAAAACTTGATGTTTTTTGAGTTAATAATACGCTTTGTTTTCTCAGAGTTCTTATCAAGCATGTCATTTGTTCTGCATTAAAATTGCAGGCTGTTGCAACTGCTGTTGGGGATTGGTACTTTGACAGATCCAGTGTTAGGGCAATCGATTGCCCCTACCCTTGCGATAAGACTTGCCACAATCTAGTTTTTAAATGACCTTCAAATACTTATAGGCTTATTACGTTACATTCAATTTAGTCACAATTATTTGAAGAATATCGATTCAGTTTGAAAGAGGAGGAATAAGAATGAGGTGGCTGTATAATATGCGAAGTTACAGGCAACTATTTCCACATTCCTATTTATCTTTTCCTGTGCATTGCAAATTTATGATCTCTTGTATGTTTTTAAATTAGAAAGCTAAAAATGTTGTAATGTACGAATGATGATATCTTCCTCAAAATGGTCATTCCTTGTTGCCATTGTCATTTTTACGTTTTCATGTTCCTTATTGCCAACTGCATTTGTATTTTGACAAATAACGAAGTGAAGGACCAAAAAAACTAAAAAGCAAAGCAACTGGCTTTTATGATATCTTATGTTGATTTTATCCAATTCAATAATGCATAATAAGGAATGAAAAGGGTAAATATGGTATGAGTTGGCTCACTGACTTTTGAAAAAAAAATCTAGTATCAAGAACGTATAAAATAACACACCTCTTATATTTGTGCCATTTACTTCCAGAACCGCATCTATGAACTTGTAAGATAGAAACCTTTTTTATAGTTTCTTTTCACTTAACCATGATAATGTTTACGTCCTGGTTGGGTCGGTCGTGTTAGGCCTGAATTCAGTCATAACGACCCATGGGTCGATCGGTCCATCTTTCAAGGATTAGTCTCGCGCCTATCGGCTCAGTTAGGCCCAGGCCCAGTCCACACATCCATGGCCTACTAGCAGGTGGAAGTCTCCCATGTATACGTAAAGACTTAAACCTAACAACCATCCCATATATAAGGTACAGCTTTGCCATGATACAGGTACGTAATCATAATCCTAGTTTTCTCTACCCACAGTGATCCTACCCTCACAAAAAGACTAACTTGAGCGTCGGAGGGGCTTATCGGGAAACAACCCCCGACATGCCTTCCTTGTTTTGCAGGAACCTTCAAGCCGGAGCTCTCGTGAGAAGCAACCAACTCTATGGATCCAAACGGCAACATGCAGTTCCGCCAGAACCAGGCTGAACCACTCTCCTATTTTGCTTCCCCTTAGACAATATTCTTCTCCCAGCTACGATATAGAATAACTCTGTCGCAAACCCAATCTTAATCGTGATAGAATACCTCTCAGGCTCTCCGAGCTCCAATTGCGATTTCCCAACAGCACCTTAGTCTAAATCGAGTTCGATTTAAAAGTATATTAAACAGGAAAAAGAGCTCCAATTGCGATTTCCCAACAGCACCTTAGTCTAAATCAAGTTTGATTTAAAAGTATATTAAACAGGAAAAAAAAGAACTTTTGTATCAGTAAGTTATAAGAATTAGTCCTTATATTTTAAAATTCAGTTAATTTTAAATTTTTTTGTAATTTTATAAAATTTAGTAATTATTTGATAATTTTAAAAATTACTTAAAATAATACCCAACTCAACATTACTTAATACCAATACTTTCTCAAGTTTCGACAAGTCCACTAAGATTTAAGACATTTTAAGTGTAACTAAATCCGATTATGCGCTATTCTCAACATTGAAGGCGAAGGGACATCCAAATGTTGGCCACGTCCACAAATCGTTTTCCTTGGCCTTGACCACGAGAAAACCGTTTGGACATGCTGAAAATTCCCTCCACGTACTTTCCACGCCATTTCAGATCCAGCAAATTGGAGACTTGTACAATGGACGACAACGTTCTCGCCGTTAACGGCGACGACACTGGTCGGTCGGCTTTGATCTTCATCGGAACCGGTTGTTCCAGCGCCGTTCCTAACGCAATGTGCTTGATCCAGCCATCGAATCCGCCGTGCTCCGTTTGCTACCAGTCGCTTACTCTTCCGCCGGAGAAGAACCCTAACTACAGGTTCTGATGTGTAGAACTTGATTAATGTTTCTGGAAATTTTTATTTCTGTAAGATTAAATGGTCGAAGGCATCACTTTGTAGGGGAAATACGTCTCTGCTCATTGATTATGTAGGGAGTAAGGATAAACACAGCTACATATTAATAGATGTGGGAAAGACATTTAGAGAACAAGTGCTTAGATGGTTTACTTTCCACAGCATTCCACGAGTTGATTCGGTGAGTGTTTTTATTTTCTACGACCATGTAACCTTCTTTTAAATTTTTGTGGAAGTAATTGATTTCTTGTAAGAGTGATAAAAATTTTGGTGTATATTGCAGATCATCTTAACTCATGAACATGCTGATGCTGTTCTTGGTTTGGATGATATACGTGCTGTTCAACCCTATAGTTCTTCAAATGATATTGATCCCACTCCAATTTACCTAAGTCAGTCTGCAATGGATAGGTACCCCTTTTTCAATCTCTTCGTTCTCTCTTGATTTGCTTCCTTTCACCAAATTCTTCTGCAACCTTGATTTTTTAATCCAGTTTACTTTCTTGGATTTTACCTACTCCTTAATGCTTAGGTGTTACAGCTGAATTATTAAACAGCACAGGATATACTGTTTTCATATATTTTATACATAATGAAGTGTAATTTGTTTGATAGACTTTCTACCTTGTAATCCGGTGGTTTATCATACAATGTATCTTCATAAGTTTTAATTTTAAAACTTTTATATCTACCTTTGGAGCACCAAATTTCTATACGCCAGAGAATGAACCTTTTACAGAGTCTCACATTTCCAAATGTGGGTTAACCTGTGAGAATAGACATAGTGATCTCATCCTTCTTGATGTGGCTTCACTCTTTATATGCATTGCAAGATATTCTTGTCCTAAGCCTCTTGAGAAAGTGCAAAGTTCGTACCCAGAGTATTCAATTTTAAAGTTTGTTCATTTAGATGATAACATTTGCTGGATCCTGGTAATTAATATTTTAGTTTATCCATATACATTCTGACATCTCACAACTGGACAATCAGCTTCAATAATGATGTCATGTAAGCTGACTGGGCTGGGTCTTTCAAAATTTGGCATTTCATGGTGAAGAATAAAATGATGTCAATTTCACAAAATTCCAACCATGAAATTGATATTTGTGGAATTCTGTTTGTTTTCCGCACTATTGTTGTTTAGTTTTGATCCATTGACATGTTTGTGTCATATTGTTGAACAGTATTTCTATGAAATTCCCTTACTTGTTGCGCAAAAAGTTGACAAAAGGCCAAGAAATAAGAAGGGTGGCTCAGCTGGATTGGCATATAATTGAAGAAGACTGCCATAGACCGTTCTTTGCATCAGGCTTAAAATTTGTTCCTTTGCCAGTTACTTTCCTGAACCTCTGTTAAAATATTGTATATAGGGATTCCAACTTCTATCTGTCCTTGTGTCTTATGTTTGTTCTGTGCTGCAGGTGATGCATGGAGAAGATTATATTTCCTTAGGCTTTCTGTTTGGAGAACGATGTAAGATAGCTTATATATCTGATATTTCTCGATTTCCTGCAACCACAGAGTATGGTGAGTGTTCAAGTCACTTGTGTTGTGTAAACCATGGATATCGTGTATTCTTCTGTGTTTGAGTTTCTTAATTGCTTTGAAATAAATGAATATGAGTTGCATAACTGCATTGGAAGATATTATAAAATGAATGTATGCATTTTAACCTTAAGTTTCCTGAATTGTTATCATATTATTTAGACTTTTGAATTTGGTGAACTTTGGTCGTTGCAGTTATTTCAAAGAATGGTGCTGGGCAGTTGGATCTGCTTATCTTGGATACTTTATACAGGGTTGGTCAGGAAAATCCATTTCTTTTTCTTTTGTCAGCATCTCCTAATATTCTAGCGACCAGGGCTTTCTAAGATGGTCTTGGACCAGTAGTAAGGGAACTATAAATTAAGTATTGCTAGTTCATCTACCTTTGATTCCACATGTTAGATTGTGGAAAATGAGGACTAATCAAGAATTTCAGAGTTTATTTGATAATAATGAACATCAAGTAAGTTTTGATAATTGAGAAAAGAATTCACATACAATAGATTAGTACATTATAAAGGATATCCAAATGTGGAAGTTTAGATACCTGAACTTTTTAACCTATTCTTATAGAGGGAGACAATGACATCTGGATCGAAAATTTTTAACCCTTCCTGTTGCATTGTGGCTATACTAAGTGAGAGTGGACTTGAAATCTGTATTTTTCCAGTATATCAGACAATGAATTTCATACCTTATGTGTAATGCATATTTCTCACAAACATAGGTTTGTTAGACAATGAGAAAGAAAAAGTAAATTGCATTGTTAGATGCATCATTTGTCATAGATTGCAGCTAAGTGTTATTGATGTCATTTGAAACTTACCCCTAGTGATCCAGTATGGTTCATTAACCTAATTCAGTGACTTAAGTTGTCTGATGTTTTTTAGGTCATGCATCCATTGGTTATTAATGGGTATCCTTCATGTCAAGAGTGTGCTGAAGTTATATAGATGTGTATTCCCTTTACCAGTTTCACCCATTCCCATTCTGTTCTCACTCTAATTAATGATACATGTTTACCCAATTTGATGCAGTTATTCTTTTTAATTTTGTTTTGTAATTGTTGACATTATTCGTCAAGTTTTATAAGTGTTGCCCTTGCACTTTCTGCAGAATGGATCTCATAATACTCACTTTTGCCTTCCTCAGGTTTGTGTTTGGAGGTTTGTTATTTAATTGTTTACATAACATTTTAATGCTTCGTGTGACATGTACTTGTGCGTTCAGACACTTGATGCTATAAGGAGATTATGTCCAAAGCGAGCTCTTTTAGTTGGAATGACTCATCAATTTGACCATCACCAGGACAATGAATATCTAGCAGAATGGTCTAAAAGGTGTAAAAATTGTCTTCCCTGCTGATTATTGGCTTGTCTGCTTTGAATCCTAGTTATGTCGTATTGCTGTTGTCTGGGATCTTGTTGAAGTGGACCATACTGGGTTAGCTGAATAGGATTACTTGTGGTGAAGGACAGACTGCTTTTTTCCAAAAAAAAAAAATGATTGACTAAATTTGTTATTGATTTCCATGTAGGGAAGGAATACCAGTGCAGCTTGCACATGACGGTTTGATGGTTCCTGTAGATTTAGGATAAGGTAAGGCACTTTGTTGACCGGTTAAAATTGTAGTTCAGAACATTCACCCTTGGATGCTGCTCCAATAATATATTGTGCCCATTATGATGCCAATACTGGCCAAGCTGTCTTGAATATTTAACATCATAAACTAATGATCTGTGTTTTCTACTCTTGCATGCAGGTTGACTTGCCAAAATGAATTGTGGACAGATACATACACTAGACATTCTATCCTACTTCGATGGCAGGAATAAGCCTATTCATATTAATACAGCTTCAACCCAGATATCAAGATTGAAATGAAAATACTTGGAAGAGAGTTTATTTAGACTAAAATCAACATGTACCATTATTCTTTTCCCAATTTCCCCAAAGTTTATTATATGAAAAATTCCTTGGGAAATTGTTTCAATTCTGAATACGTGAAAATTTGTGCCCCTTATTTTGACAATAATTGGCTGTGGCTTTGTTGCTTCTTATAAGTTTGTAGCTTTACTGATGATAGCAACCAGTCGTCAGTAGGTTATTAAACGAAGAGGGTAAGTTGCAGGAAAGGAAAGAATACTCAGAGAAGAAAGAGAATGAATTACGAGAGAGGACGACGTATAAGGGAATATGTGGCTGTTACCAATTGATGTTGTTTTCCTTCCTCCAGGAGACGAATATAAATATTCGTTAGTCGGTGACATTGGTCAAGCAAATGATAATGTAAGACAAGGTGTGACACCTGTCTTTGTTTATAATAACGGTGAAATGATATCGTTTATTATTTAAGGAAACGAAAAGATATTATGGCCATCTTCTTCCTTCGTGCTCCTAACAATTCTCCGCTCCTTTTCAGGGAACCTTGTCCACAAGGTTCAAGTGAGGGTAGTAGTTCTGTAAGTTGAAGAAGAGCTCCTACGTGACATGTTCTGTTGGTCTCGATCACTTCACCAGTACGTGCGTTGGTGGTTTACGATCTCTCAGAATAGCTATAGGTACTTTTTCTTTCGCAATGAGTTCAGTTGGTAGTTTAGATGAAAACCTGTGAAAAGATAAGTGCTTACGTGAGACATTTCGTATGATCGCTTCTGGTGGAAATTCAAGCTTGTAGGCTAGGGTCCCAACTTTGTCAATTGTTATGAAAGGTTCATAAAATCTGGGAGCAAGCTTCTAGTAAGACCTCTTAGCTACCGAAATCTGGTGTTATGGCTGAAGCTTAACTAATACCAATTCGCAAATGGAACTTTTTTGTGTTTCTGAAAATACGAAATTGTATTAAGCTATGACAATTACAAAAGATTTAAACGCAAGATTGCAAGGTAACTTTTACAATTAGCCAACAAGTGACACTTGGCCAAAGTGTACGGTCTCTACTTCTGAACACAACTGAAATTGTCTATCTTATGATTATAAGCGCTTTTAGTGGTTAGTAGCACTGTCTTCCTTAGACTTTCGCCGACTGGTAAGTGTGTACTTCATATTTGTTTCATACATTCCACAATGCAGATATTTCATTGTTCAGTTCTAATCTTTTCACATTTGTTGAAGCCCATGGCCACTCTTTAATTCGTCTCTTCTGTTCAACAGTCATTTGCCCCCTGCTTCTCTATTTCACCTGAAGGATTCTGCTGTTCCCCTCACTCCAACCCATGTATCTGAAGCTAGTCAAGGTGATGGCAAAGAGTATCTTGTGTGAAGAGGAGGGGAACCTATATGAATTGTTCTCATGCAATTATGTCCTCCAAACTAGTCATAGGGCAGCTTAGATACTCCATGTAAGGGCATTACTCAACATCTCCTTAATAACTTCACAAGTGAAAAATCGGTGGTGCACTGTTTCTAATTCTTGCTTATAGAACATGTATGTTTAGTTTACCTCCACTCCGTTAACTCTAGACTTAGTGGGCAATCTATTTATAGTTGTTATGCAAAGGACGAAGCTAGCTTTAGCACTTCCATGCTTATCCCCGATTACCTTGTGCTAATTTACTTCTTCCCTTTGAGTTCTGAATAGATTCATAGTTTATTTCAAAATCTCCATTCTTGCCTCTTATCCAAATAGTGGTATCCTCCTTGACAGGGATAGGAGCATAGTCCGGTATATTAGTAGAATTTTCTCCAGTCCCCTTATGTTACTAGACCACTGCCTCCCCATTTTAATCTATTTCTCTTTAGTTTGAGGAGGAAGAATATGCTTGATTTGTTGGTATAGTGGACTCCGACAACTAGGTCCCAAGCTGCTCGAATTGTCAAACCATAAGGAGTCCTCTCCATTTCCAATCTGCTTTATTATGCTTCCCTGGATTCTATCTCTCAATTCCATCATTTGCTGTCAAGTCCATGCTGAATTGGCCAAAGGAATGATGATCCATTAGCTGGAATTTTGTAAATAATGGACCCAACTCACCCATAAGGACTCCTTGTCTACTAAAATTCTCCAAATCTATTTTGTTCTAAACATGTTGTTTACAGTTTTAATTGAGTGTATATCTAGTCCTCCTTTTGATTTAGGTTAGCATACATCCTTCCAAGAAACATTAGCATATAGGTGATTAGTTGGACTTCCAATCCATAGGAAGTTCTTTATTGGTCTTTACAAGGCCTTAATCAGTTCTTTAGGGATTACTATATGATTAGACTAAAGTATATGTAGATTGTGCAAAGTGGAAGTTATCAGTTAGAGCCTGCCAATATAGGACAAATAACTATTATTCCAACACTCCAATCTTCCGTGTATTTAATCCAAAAGTGCTTTACAGTCTATCATACTCAGCTTCTTAGGGGAAATTAGAAGTTCTACGTACTTCAATGGCAATTTCTCTAGTTTAAAACCTGTAAATTTAGTTAGTTGTTTAGCCTATCTCCCTCCAGATCCTAAAACATTATCTTTATTAATCTTTAACTCTGACATTGAAGAGAAGCTAATTAAAGCCTCCTTAAAGATTTAAATTGATTCCTTATCAGCTCTACAAAGCAATAGGATATCATATGCAAAAGCTAAGTGATAATTTCTCTCCCTTTTGCATTTTAAGTGGAACTTAAATTAACATTCCCTTTAATTGATTTTTCTAGTATTCTAGAGAACATTTCTATTCCAATTGTGAAAAGGTAGGGCGATAAAGGATCTCCTTGCCTTAAGCCTCTCTTGCCTGGAAAGTTGGAGTAGCTTCCCCATTCACCAAAATTCTATAAGAGACTATGGATATACATTTTGATCCATTCTCTAAATTGATCAAGAACCCCTCATAACTTCAAGTGAATTTATAATGAATTCCTATGAAATTGATTGATATGCCTTGTCGATATCCAGTTTGATTAGGCAATCATTTATATGTTTCCTCTTATTATACTCCTTAATTTGCTCCAAATTAGCATTATATTATCCCTAATTCATCTATTCTTAATAAAAGCCCCTTGATTTGGGCTTATTGCACTCCCTAGTATTTCCTTTAGTCTGTAGCCAACGTATTGGCCATTATTTTGTAGATCACATTACAACATGATATTCCTATTGAATTCCTTTAGCATTATACCCTTGCTAAGCATTTCTAGTATCAATTTTGCAACTTGGTCCCCTTCAACATGCCAGGAATTTTGAAAAAAATTGACATTCCAACCATTTGGCCCTTGAGATTTCTCTAGATTGATGTTGAACAAGGATCTCTTAACATTCTGTTTAGAGAATTGAGCTAAGAGTAATATTCCTTGATCTTCTGTAATTGCATTTAAGTAATACTCCCTCAATGCATGTACACTAGAGAAGCACTCCTTTTCTGATCCTACTGCTTAAAGTGAGAGAAAAAAGACCTATTGAATTTCTTGTTACCTAAACATGTTACCTCTAGCATCTAGATAGAGACTATACTATTTTTGTGCTTCCTTATAAGGATAGAATTATGGAAGTATCTTGTTTTCTTTGTCCCCATTTTGGAGCCACAATGCTTTTGATCTTTGCTTTAGGAGGGAGGAGTGATACTTTTGAGCCTAAGAATACTTTATGAAGCTAATTTCTCCTTAGCTTTTTGAAGATTGTCTTTAGGTTTGAGGTACATTTCCTCTTAGATATATTCTAGTTTCCTTCTATTTATAAGAAACTCCTTTATGTTATGAATTTTGATCTTATTTAATAGTTGAATTTTGATATCTTCAAGCTTCCTAACACACTTGTAAGCTTTAAAGCCTTCCACTTGAGTTCTCATTCCCTTGTTAATAGTACATTTATAACCCTCTGCCTTTAGGAGATAATTATTGAATCTAAAGTGTAAGAATTTTAAGGTAACGTCCCTAGCTTACCTTTATTGGCAAGTTATGAGAGGAAATATTGTTTCCATAGTATGCCTTGCTCTTTAGGAATATCATTAACCAGTTTGAGTTCACCATTGTGTGATCTAGCTTTTTCTTTAGGAGCAAAGGAAACTACTACTTGTTGCCCCATGTTAGGAAGTTCCCATCCTATTTAAGATCAGCAACTTCTACTTTGTATATGCATTCTTTGAACATATCATTGAAAGGATTAGTGACCTTATAGGTCTCCTTCCACTTCATTTAGATATATGTTACTATTGAAATCACCAATCGATAACCAGGGGTGGATCATTCCCGTATGCATGTTTTCAAGCTCTTGCCATAGTTCAGTCCTTTTGAAAGGCCAAATTAAAAGCATAAATGAATGTGATACACACAATACCTAGGATTTTTTGAACTTCAATCACCATGTGGATAATTTGGCAAGAAATATGGTAGTCTGTCACTCTAGCTTATAAGGGATTGACAATTACAACTATTATATCATTTGAATGGTTTAGATGATTAGCAATGATAGTGTAAATTTTTTTCTAAAATGAGGTGGAATACATTAGATTAGTACTCTTTATTCTAGTCTCTAGCAAGCCCACTACCATGGGTTTCTTATACTCCAAAAAATCGCATACCACTCATTGTTTTGTGGTGGAATTCATGTAACGCCTCAACATATAACTTCGAAGTATTGTATTAAGAAGTGAATACAACGAATGAATTAATTACATCTAAGTATAATAAGAGATATAATGGTACTTAATGTAAAAGACAAGAGTAAATGGATAATTTGTTCGCTTCGACATGGACATACATACTTAGACGTGAAATAAGTATGGAAATTTTTGATATGTTTGCTTGAATTTATAAATGTGATGTGAGGAGAACTGATAAAAGAAGTATTCCATATGTACATGAGATGTTTTTGGTTAAATTGGATGTATTTTTGTGTTTCTCTTGCATCGAAGTTAGTTGATTTGGGATGTGTACCTCGCTAAATGGATAGGTTCCACTAAATAGATTTCTGTAATTTGCCCATATCTTGGCATGTAGAATTCCAAATTGGATAATTTCAATTGGAGATTAAAATACAGACATAGGTCTAAAACTTTCATGAAGGAACCAAAATCTGTTTCTGCCTCTAAGAGTTTTGAATTCTGTTTTGAAGTTGAGTTCTAGCCACTATCCTTTTTTTTCGAATAACCTATAGTTTTTGGGGTATAACTTCTGATATAATTAACAAAATTGCATGAAAATTTTGTCATTAGAAACTTAAGACATAGGGGAATTAAATAAATTGATAAGATTATAGGCTAATGTGGGAATTAAAGGAAGAAGAAGGATCAATATGTAGTTTTCCTAAAGTCAACTCATGGACCAATAAGACTAAAGCAAGTGTGTCCAATAGAATTGTAACATATGGTCCAATAAAATTGTAACATATGGTACAATATAATTTTAATACATGGTCCAATAGAATTGTAGACGTGGTCTAATGGGATTGTAGCACATTGTGACATATCGTCCAATGGGATTGAAACATATATCTAGGATTAGAAATTTCATGAAAGGGCATATGAAGAGTGGAGATGGACGAAACTTTGATGGCTTAACTTCAATTTTTTCTCCACTCCAATTCACCTTCTTCATCCTATCATTTTTCATTTGATAGTTCAAGCAAAGTTAAAGAGGAAGCGAAGGAAAAACATTAGAAGAACTACTTTGTCAATTTTAAGGTTTGGGACTTCACTTAGTTAATTTCTATATGTGTGTCTATTTGAATATGTAAAAAGATTCATTTGGATGTGGACTGATTGCTGGGATGATGCTTTGGTGTTATTTTTGTGCTAACTTGCATAGAATTGGTTGAATATTACAAGGGAGTATCGTGTAGTAGAATTCTTTCTAGGGTCTATTAAACCAGTCACATTTGTTGGGTCATAAATCAGCATACATACCTCTAAATTTGGTGATTTTAGTTGAATATGAAAACTAAGACATAGAAATAGAAATCTCTATAAGAGATTCTGACTTAATTTTAGCTTTATGACATTAGAAATTGGGATAGAAAATGGTGACCTGATGCTACCTCTATTTTGGAGCAGCTTGTTATATTTGGTCTATAGCTCGTGTTAGAAGTCTAAATGGCCTGATCTTTAGTATTTTAGAAACTAGAGACATAGATGGATAAATTTCTAGGAGACCACGAAACCCATTTTTGATCTTTTTCTATACGAATATTAAGGAACAACTAGACTCTGTCATGTGATTTGTTTATGGGTTGATAGTTTGCTTATTTTTAGACTACTTCGAGGTTTAGCTCAAATTGCACTGTTTTGAGTTTGTTTTCGCTTTGGATTTTTACTAAATCTTATCCAAACATTTTTGAATGTGTATGAAAGTTTTGAACACCTAAAAATAAATAAAATAAGACTTACCATATCTGAATTGGGAGACTAAACATTGGAATATAAGATTGAGCATAATGCATTCCAAAAAAATTTTACATGAACATAAATAATTTGTATGCATATTCATTACTCATATATGTATAATATGATCATACAAGTGTGATTTTGATACCCTTTTAATGGTGGTAAGGCATGAATTGCATATATGAACGCAAATATAGATTTTATGACTTGAAATGTATATCATATGATTTGTTAATATATGAATTGTGAAATTTGCAAATGGTTAAAGAAAATATTATAATGCCTACTCTATTGCCTTGGTTATGGATAGATAGGCATGCTTATAGGGTTACAGTGTAGTTGCTATAGTTTGACACCACCGGTGTCCACAGTTTGATACCTTCAAGTATCCACAGTTCGATACCTTCGGGTATCTACAGTTTGATATCTTCCGATATCCACAGCACCCATTATCCACACCCAAAGAAAATGTGCAGGCTTAATACAAAAAGGAAACTTAACAATCATAAATAAGAAATACAACATGACAACATTTTGTAATGATGAATTGTATTGGTGTGCAATTATATTGATAATTTGTATAAATGAGTATTGAATATCAATGTTTGACTTTTGAAGGTGAATTTATTGTATATGTACAACATATTGAAACATATTTGCATTATGTACTTTGCTTAAGTATGTTATCATTGTTTACATGAGCATTGAATATCCATGTTTGGTTCATGAATTGGAATTTTTGGTATATGAGTTGTGATATTTCTGAATGTATGTACTTGGCGGATGATTGCTATAAGTGGTCATCCAAACTAAGTGTTTTCCCCACTAAACTTTCAAGCTTAGCAGTATGTTAATCCATGTAGGTCTAGGTCATAAGAGTGAGGTACAGGGAACATTTGAAGGGATCAAGGCCAACAGCTAGGAGTAAAAGTACCTTTGGATATGTCTTTTGGTTTAAGATGATTGCACATGTAAAGGTGTAAAGGAAATTGTATATTTTCCTTTTAGATTATTATGTTAATGTAAAGATGTAACAATACTTTGCAATGATAATGTTAAATGATATGAAATTTTGCAATGTGTATATGTATAGCATTGAATAGATTTATATACCTTGAATGCATGTACAAGAATTTGGTTGCTATGTGTGTGGATTGTTGTAGGTTCCATATAGGGGTGTTACATTTTATGGTATCAAAGTGCATGGTTTGGGCAATTCTGATCAATAAGAGTCTAGTAATGTGTGATATGGTTTGGTTTTAATGTTGGCCTAATGTAGATGTCCCTATTTTCTTATAAACAATAGAGATGGAAAGACCTCGTGAAGCTAATGAGGAGTCAACTAATAGTGTGGTAGGGAGAGACCAATCGGTTTCGGGTCCTCCTAAGCCTCCAAAGAGTGTGTGATAGAATGTTATCAATAGATCGACTAGTCTATGATATGCGTGTGATTAGTCCATTGGGCCATAGTGTATATGTGAATAAAGTGTATAGAGATTGCCCTATTTTTCCATAGAAAACAGTTTGCAGCTGATCTGATAGAGTTACTCGTCCATGAATTTGAATTGATCTTGGGCATGAATTGGTTGTCCAAACACCAAGTTATAGTTGATTGTAGGTTGAAAACAATTGTGCTTAAAGATTTTGATGGTTTAGAAACGGTGGTGCATAGTATTATGTCCAATCATTTGACTAACGCAATATTGGCCATCCTAGCAAGACGATTGCTTAGAAAAGGTTATAAGGCGTATTTGACTTTAGTACTTGATTCAAAAAGGGAGAAGGTGAACTTACGAGACATACCAGTAGTAAATGAGTTTCTTGACATGTTCCCAAAAGAGTTACTGGGTTTGCCACCCAAGGGGGAGGTAAAACTATCTACTAAGATCATATTTGGTACTATTCTTATTTCAAGGGCACCTTATAGAATGGCTGTTATAGAGTTAAAAGAGTTGAAGATTCAGTTATAGGAGTTTTTGGATAAGGGTTTTATCTAATCCAGCGTATCACCATAGAGATACAGGTATGAATTTCGATGACAAAATTCTATTTTAAGGGGGAGAGAAATGTAACACCTCAACGTATACCTTAGAAGTATTATAACATATCTAGGGTGTAATAATAAGTGAACATAATGAATGAATTAAGTACATCTTGCTTCAAAAATAAGGTCATTTGGAGGTCGGACAATAAAGTTATGGTCAAAAGAGTAGAAGATGTTCAGGTTTGGGGGAGGGAGATCGGCAGGTCGCGATCGTGCACTTGCCAACACGACCGCGAAGTCGTGATTGCTCATCGCGCAAGTCCGCAAAGTCGCAATCGCGACTCTGCACAATCACGACTTCTCTCTTTCTACTTTTTTTTCTTCCGACTTGTATTGGTAAAAAGGGCATAACTTTCACTACAAATATTGGATTAAGGTCATTCAAAGACCGTTTCGAAGAGGACTTCTAGACCTACAACTTCTATGAAGACCTCAAAAACAAGTTTTGCCTCTACAAGGGAAATTTTCAAAATGATGTAATTGTCCCGAATGTCCATCCTATGTAACATCACAAACTTCTAATAATCATATCTCTCAACTCCAATGTCCAAAAATTTCATACTATATATCATTGGAAAGCTAGAAAAATATTATACAACTTTTAAGAAGAAAACTTTGTCCGATTCATCCTATATCAATATAGTATTTTCCTTGAAGCCAGAACACAAATTCTCACCCTTATGGAAAACTTGAAAATGTAATGTACAATTTTGGAATTGTCATGGGCAAAACACAATCATATCTCATTAACATCAAAAGATAATAGTTTTTTACAAAGCTTTAATGGGCATTTAAAGCCACAATACATCAATATCTTAAAATTCCAAAATACAAAAAGATACATGACGGTAATTTGCTCAAAATGCAACTAAAGCCTTGTAGTTACAAATTTAGCTTAAAACACAAAAAGATGAAAGTTTTGGAGTGATGCCTCAATTCTCTTTCACTTGATCTCTTGCTCGTCAGCTGGAGATGGGAAGGATTGGGGGTGAGCTTAAAGCTCGTGGTTAACAGTTTATAAAGGAAAAATAAGTAAAACCTTTGAAATGATTGTTTGCCAATACAAGTTCTAATTAAATTCATAAAAGTATCATTCTCAAATTCATAACCAAAATTCACAACTACAAATCATGAATGCATCAAACTTGTTAACATCTCATAAGCACATCCAAAATGGTTTGGGTAAATCCATAAACATTTTCACATAATGGTCCTGTGTAGTCGTAAACTTGACGCATTATCCTAATCCCACATAGTTGTTTTGAGTAGCTGTAAACTTGAGGGATTCTCTGAAGGAGTTTCGTGCCACTAGCGGACAAGCGGGAGAAGCCTTAACTTAGTCAACATGCACGTGACATACTTGAATGGATTACACCAAACTCACATAACATGTAATTCATGAATTGAAACTGTTTGCCCAAATGGAACATTCTTGGAAACTTGTTTTTCATGAACATGAGGTATTTCGAAAACCATTTCCGAAAACATGTTTTCATAAACACTTATCTTTTCACAAAAATTCATTTTCAAAGTCCTTTTTCCCAAATCATCAACACAATTGATATATCAAACATATAGCAAATTCTTAATTCATTCAAGAAGTAATAAATGCAGTATTTATGATGCAATTGAAATCATTAAACTTCCTTGATTCAAAGAAAACATTTAGTGGCTTGTTTACTCTATTATAAACATATACCCACCTTGAATTCCTTGCTTAAGAAATTGGTTTAAGGATGTCTTTTCTTTTGCTCTTCTTGCCTCTCTTGATCCCCTCTTTGATTTTCTTCATAAATGATTAAATTCCCATTCAACAGGAATTCAAAATTAAGAACCCATAAAGCACGTTCACTGAAATTGACTCTAAATTGCTTAAGCTCGTGTATTTCCTAAACTTCATGAACCAAAGCCCCTTCTATATATCCAAAGTATAAAAATCAAACTTACCTTGAATCTTCACCAATTTATGAGATTATTGGCTTTAAAGAAAGCTCTTCCTTTCCTCTTTTTTTCCCTTCTTGGGCAACCTCAAACTCTCTCTTTAAGACTAATAAAAGATGAAACCTAGCTCAAAACTCTATTCTTTTCTCAACTTCACCGAAACCCCTCTTTCTCACTTTTTCATTTTCGTATATCACTTCTTTCACCTATTCCACGTTTTTCTTCTTCTTAAGCACAAAACAACACATTTTCTTTCCCATTTTACTCTTAATGAATGAGAAAAGTCCACCTTGCCCTTCCTTTAATGCCTTAGTGATTTTAACCTTAGGTAAACTACCTAAAATACTCCTTTATGCATTTTTACTACCTTTAATTCAACTAACCCATGAAATAAATTCGACTAACATAGACATAAAACTAAAATAAAATTTAACTCCAAAAAATTCACCTATTCAAACCTCATAATTATCTAAATCATGCTTAACTAAAAAAAACATTTAGGGGCCAACACAATGTAACGACCATGTACTTGGATGGGGATGCCAAACTTTGGTAGAGGAAGAGGACCTCTGTGGAGATCAGCGTGGGTAGAACTCCCATAGAAACGTGGGTACAAATGAAGAAGGAGCTCAAGGATCAGTTCCTTCCCATGAATACTTCTTGGTTAATGAGGGATGCCTTGAAGAAGCTCAAGCAAGATGGATCGGTAAGAGATTATGTAAACTCTTTTAGTTCTCTAATGCTAGATATTGAGAATATGTTAGACGAGGACAAGCTCTTCAATTTCCTATTTGGGTTACAACCGTAGGCTCAAATAGAGCTACGGAGGCAAAATGTGAAGGAAGTGGTTAGTGCAATTGCGGCAGCTGACACCTTGGTAGATTTTCAAATGGTGAAAGAATCTAAAACGAGCTCCTCAAATTCTTCAAGGGCAAAGGCTACGCCTAATAGGAGTAGACTAGGGGTATTTTAAGGGCAAAGGTAAGCAGAATGGTGGCTTTAAGAACAGGGAGATGTCCTCGAAGAAGGGCAAGGTTGCTTGTTACTTGTGCAGTGGTCCATACTTTGCCAGAGAGTACCCAAGAAAGGAGAAGTTGAACGCCTTAATTGCCATAGAAGATGGTGAATCTTCAGATGATGCGGCACTAAATTCGATCGCCTTACTGAATGTGGTTAGTAGTGAGTCGATTTCCTTTGACAGACTAATGCACGTGGGTGTATAGGTTAGGGAGAAAGACGTGACCGCAATGGTGGATACGATTGCGACCCACAATTTGCTAGCGGAAAAGATAGTTCAGAAATTGAGCATAAGAGTGTCCAAGGCCTCGATGAGAATTAAAACCCCCGCAGTGAAGCACAAGCAGTCAGCAGGAAGACACAAGTAGTCAGCATTGGAAGTTGGCGTGCCAAGAAGAACTTCATCATCATATCATTGGAAGATTTCAAGATAATATTGGGGGTTGATTTTCTTAAAGCAATATGGTGGTGTTGTATCCGAGTTTGGGAGGTATGATGTTGATGAATGATCAAAATTCTTTCTATGTGAATTGTTGTAAGTTCGGTGGTGGAATGGCAGATGTTACAACTTCGGTAGGACATGTGTCGGCCATGAGCATCGAGAAAGTGTTGAAAAAAGGTATGGAGACCTATCTCACTGCCATGTAAGAAATCAGTAAAGACCACATGGTTGAAGTCCTTAATGCGGTTCCAAGTTTGCTAAGAGAGTTTTAATACAATTATAAAATTATATTAAAATATAAAAAATATTAAATGATTTATTAAGTGAAAATAATACTTATAAATTTAAAATAAAAACATAATTTCTTGTAATGCTATATGCATAATAGAAATCATTATGAATAATATTAAAATAAATATATATTTTATAATCATGATAAAATCAAACTAATAAAAATATATATGAACAATAATTAAGAATAATAATTAGATTATGTGTTTTGATTTTTTATATTACTCAAATTTTCTTTGAAAATTTTCGTCTTTAATTATAAATTAAAATTGGATGCATGAGTTTGTTTTTCAAAACCCAAAAACTTTTAAATTTTTTGATTTGATCTGATAAATCAAACAAATAGGCTCAATTTGTATGGTCTAAACCATGAGATGGCATCTTGTAAAACATGATATAGGACTACGACTTAGAGGATATGGTATAGCGCAATACGTAAAACATTGTTATTTGGAGAGATTACGGAGAAAGCAAAACTGACTAGGAAGAATACAAAACATTTGCCTCTTTGTAAACATAAGATAAGAAACCTGAGCTTCCTAGCTGTTGTTAAGCATTGTTTGATCAAGCCAACAAGAAAACACTGCCGAGAGAGTTTATCTACATCATTGTTGGAGATAAGCTTTCTCGTTAATCAACTATTGCATATCAACTATTGCATCCTCTATTTGTAAACCTTAACTTTTAGAATAATAAAAATATACAATAGGAATATGTAACACCAAATTGTTTTAGTATATCTATTCCACCCTAAATTCTAAATTCTATTCCGCCAGATAATATAGGCGAGTTATTTTCATCAATGAAGCAACCATTTTAGGGACAGTTATTAAAGCCACCAAGGAATCTTTTACATATATTGTCGCGGTACCCTGCCTGCTAAATTGATAGTACAAAAATCTCAACTCATCTGTGGTTTACCATACTAACTTTGTGCTCAATCACTTGACATAAACATACGTAAGCACGGGAAAGGAGGCGACATTGACAATTACGAAAAGACAAAAGACAGAATAAAATCTGTTCGTTAACTTCGTATCACAAGGTCAGACAATAATTTATAACGGATTCGATCGGGATTAGTTTTGTACTTTTCGGTTTGCCAGGACGATATTTACTATCTTTCTGCAATTATTCCCGTCCACATCCAATTGCTGGCATTTGAGGTCTCATTATTCATTAATTCAATAAATAATGAGAAAAATCCCTTGACCACTGAACGTACTACAAGTATTACTACCAGGAGAAAATAGCACAATCATTGAGGCGAAGCACACAAACCATTGTGTCGTGGAGGAATAAGCTGGTGTGGCTTCTCTTTAGATGTTCCTGATTTGGAGGTTCTACTGTCAGCGTATGAACACACATTAAAAAGAAAATTGTTGTTTTTATCCAATAAGTTTTTACCTTTTCTGGTTTCTTGGTTGAGGTCTGTAATGCACAAAGTATTCAATGCCTTTCGTATCTTAATTCTTAACTACACGAGGAACAACAATACGCTATATCTCTTTTCTATACACTAAAACAAAAGGATTTTTTACTACAGTTTTTGGTGACGATTTAAAATCATAGCTAAATGTAAGCAAAAATCGTCACAAAAAGATCACTTTTTGGTGACAATTTTTGGAATCATCGCCATATTGCAAGCTTTTTTTGATGATTTTGTAAGTCATCGTGAATGTGAGACTTTTGACCATGAATGCTTAATAATAAAAAAATAACTCACTTATTTATAATTATAAATTCACAAACTTTGACTTGACTAGTTTGTGATTAATCATCATATTAAGAAAAATCAAAATTATTATTATTGACAATGATTCTAAGTGTAAAAATAAAATTAGCTAAAAATGTCAAATCATTTAAATAATTCATGGAACTATAAACCTAAAATTAATTAATATTATATAGATTTATACTTTTTATTTTTCTCTTTTAAATTATATGATTTGATAATTTTATATGGTGTCACAAAATTTTCAAATAGTTTTAATATGAAGCTTGTAGTATAATGATATATGCTTTGACAATTTTATATGGTGCCACCGAATTTTCAAATAGTTTTAATATGAAGCTTCTAGTATAATGATATATTTACAGAAAAACAATACATAATAATATATGATAGTAATAGAATATGATGATTGATGGTAAGTAATATAAGATCTTTATTAGAAATTTAACAATTCTTAAGGATAAAACAATAAATAAAGATTCACACATATTTCATTGAAAAGCAAAAGAAATAATTACTTTTTTGGATTTTAAGAAACATGAGACTCGATAGATAAGGTAAATGAGTTTTTTATATTTGGATTCTTAAGAAGGCTCATTGCATGTTCAAAGGCATCAATTAAAATAGACAAATATCTTCCCCAGGAGTTAGTTTATTAACACTTCTTCCAACAACTTCTTGACTTTTACAAAATTAGCAGAAGATACAATAAACAATTTTTTCAGATGCAGTATGGATTATTGAATTAGATGAACTGCACATACCATGTTTTTCACTTAAGGAACAAATATTATAGAACAATTATGTTAATTTCTTCACAATCCTTTGAAAAATTAAATCCTAAACAATTAAAAAGCTAAATCAAACGGTATCTTTAAACACGTGCATACCCAATTGAATGACTCTATCATCGCCATAATGAACAGAAATAGTTTCTGCAATTGAAGACTGTTCTAAAACAATTGAATTTTCTAATCCTGCATGGACCATCATGACATTGCCACTGCCTCCATTTCATGTATGTTCTCTTAAAGATTTGAGGAAGCTTTACGCAACATATAGTATATACAATTATTCATTCATCTAATAGCTTCCTGATAAAAAAATGAGATACATATAATAAAGAAAGAGAATCAATTCAGATGATACTATAAACCTTTAAGAAGAAGATCAACCATTGAAGGCAAACGATGATCAGACTTTGATGAGCAAATTTGTTATGAACCAATTTGTTCTTTAGGATAGGGAATTTTGCCAGATACCTCCCATTGGAACTCATTTATGCCATCAGAAACTATCTATTATATCAATATTTTGCGAGGAATTTATGTTAATAGTTTTATTATGAAAAGTCAATAAAAGCAAAAACAAGTCATAGATATAATCAATATAGAAACAGAGTGTACAATTTAATAAGGAAATGAAAAATTATATGAAGATATAGCAATCAACAAAATATTTATAGAAGAAGCAAGGATCATCAAAACTTAATTTTTTAAGCAGTCAAAATCCCCTGCACAAGCACATTTTTTGTTTGCCACTCACCTTTAAAGATAAATAAAACCCAGAGAATATGCCACAGATTAATAAGTGATTTAACATCTTTAAGAATAGAAGACTTTTTATTTAAATGTTCCAACATTCTGGCAAAGTTAATTTTGTGATCTATTAATTGAGACAACTTTATATGATAAGGTTGAGAATGTTAACCATATATGTACTATATTTAGGGGATGCATAATTAAATGTGCTTTCCTTTAAAGCCGCTATTTGATGAAAAGATTTGGGTCCCCTGGGCCCCTCGTCAGATACGGAGAGAGCTACTGTCTCATAATTCAAAATAGAAGAAAGTATAGAAACAAGAAGACCAACCTTAGGTAATCAATAAGATGTTGAAATCACACAAAAAGTGCATGCAAGAAATCCAAGTAGACGAACTGATCAACTTTAGAGTAGTTAAACGCAAATTTACAAAGAGGGAAGAATCACCTAAAGAGTTGAATGAAGATTGGGGATTGAAGTTGTCTCTCCAAAACAAGACCCTATGATCTCTAACTATTAGCAGAAAATCTGGATTAAGCAAGAAGACACTGAGTTTGTACAAAGGAATAGAGATAATTTCATATCTCGAGGTTAGCTTTCACTGGTGATGGGAGTGATTTGTGACTCCTCCAAGAGAAAGCTAACAACTTGTAGCACCCCCTTACCATAGGGTATACACCGGGACGCCTGTAGGTCATCCCGATACATATCCTACGAAAAGGGTGCGCTACGAGCAATCACTAACACTTCACATGGCATCAATAAT
>JAOTIZ010000002.1:28038862-28055271 GCA_027123425.1 Erythroxylum panamense | reverse complement strand
TATGTATAATTTGGATTTTGGTAATTGGTTTTGTACCGTGGCTTGAAAGTGCCACTTTTGTTTGCTATTGGAGTATGGAATTGAAGTATGGATTTGTATAGGAACTAGCATAGTGAGTGATGTATGTGAATGATACGGTATGCTTATGATATATGAATTATGATTGCATATGAATATGTGTGATTGTTTTAGGGCAAAAGAAAAGTAAGAACAATAAGATGTTTGACAGATGAATTATGGAAGTGTTAGGTATAGATTTGCGTTTGCTGGTGTTTTGGATTCCGGACGGGAGAGTCCGATGATTATGAGTTTTGTTTGGGAATTATAGAAGTGTATTTAAGCCATTTGCAGGTTTGGGTTGTTGAAAATGCAGCCGTTATGCTGCTGAAATTTTGGTAGAAATAATATGAATGTATGGGATTTGTATAATTGTATAGGACAAATATTATGGTTTGAGTTTTTGATTGAGATTATAGAACTGATGATTTTCCAAATTGGAAAGGAGTATGGCTTTGTATGAGACTGAGTAAAAGGGAAAAGAAAGAAAAAAATTTATACCGGATTTAGAATGTCTTAAGGTTTCCAACGCGATCATATTTCGCTGTTCTTTGTTCTCAAATGTCGGAATTGGTTTCAGTTCGTTTAAGCGTTTGTTTGCTTCGATCCGTTAAACGTATCCGATTTGATTTCGCCTTATGTTTCATTTCTTTGCTTTGATTTGATTCATATTCTTTCGTATTCGTATTCGATTTCGATTTGCTTCCGCTTTCGTTTTGCATTTTGCTTTGTTCTCCGCTTCTTCCGTTTCAGCATTTCCGGTTGGGATCTGGTTTCCGGATCGGGTCCCAACAGTCCTGATGATAAATCTTTGTACTGTTTTTTTGGAGGTCATTTAAACCTCAGAAGAGTAAGAGGAGATGATGAATAAAGGAAAGAAAGCTACTCAGCTTGACAACAGGTAGTTTAGCTCTAATTTCTTGATAGCTGGTAAGCCTGATATGCTTGAAGACCTTGCTACTCTCTAGTAAGTTTGTAACTTTCCAACTTTTTTGGAGAACAGCTATGACAAAAAGGACGACGCAATTGCCTACACCTTGCAAACTTTATGTTGATCCAATGTGGAATGGCAATGTGTTTTATGAATATTAGTTCTAGTCACTCATAGTTGACTATTGAAAGTTTTGTATTGATTGTAATATGTCTAAGGGCTGCCTTTGGTGGTTCATATTACTTGCTGTCATAAAGTTTCATGTATCCCATGTGTTGTATTATGTTGAATAGTTTTTCCTTGTAGAGAGTGATCTTATTCATCTTTCAGGTATAATATTGATCTTTTTTTTATTTTCCATACCATATATTTCCGCTGGGTTATACAATTCATGATGCTTAAGGTTAGAAAATGTAAGTAGAATTTAAAGCAGCCAAGTGGGAAAGCAGTTATGTGTTTTCTGTTTGTCTTCATCCTTCATTGTAGTTTGATCTCATCTAAGAAATACCACAAAATATAGGACATTTCTGGGCCAATTCCCAGGCATTCTAATTGCCAGAACTGCTGAATTTTTCAAGAGATGGAATAAAAGTATAAAACTAAACTGAGAAAAAGAATAGTTCTTCATTTGTATGATTATATACATAATACATATTGTGTGTCCCCATCAACTCAGACTTCACTTGGAACTATTTTAAGACTTGCCAAATATTCCATTTATAATGTGTTGTATTGGATTTTTATTTGGTTAATTCTGTTGTAACGAATTAAATTGTTTCGTATGAAATTATTGATGTTACGATTTAACTAGAAGTGAATTTGTCAAACAATTATAAAGTAAATGTAAACCTATTCCATCCATGAAAGACTTAATAGTTTTTGAATTCTTTCAAATCAAATGTAAACATAATATATTATGCTTTGCTTATTGTTTAATATATTTTAAATATTATTTATATGTATAAATAATTTTATTACAAAATAAAATATAGTTAAAATAAATAAAAGTACTTTTTATTTTTATGTTGTCAAACAGTCTACTGTATGAAGCTCTTTTTAAAAAGTTTTTATTTTAATTAACAGTCAAACAGTCAACTGGCTTCTTAGAAAAGCTCTTATCAGAAAAGCTCTACTGACAAAAGCTTTATTAACAAAAGCTCTACTGATATAAGCCCATCTAAACAGGCACTAAGAGTTATATCTTTACCTTCTTTAGGACTCTAAGAGTTGTACATATTTTGTAACTTGGTTGTACATTATTTTTGAACGATATTCAATAATCTAGTGAATCGTTTTCTCTGTTCTTTTTTTTGTTCTCTCTGTTGTTTTTCATACTATCATAGCAGGCTTAAAAAAAAGTCTCTCTATCTACTACTTATCTCAATCATCACTATGGTGTCATTCCTTCAGTTGAAAATCTCGTTAACTGTTCATCTCTGTAGAAGTCGTATCCCCTCCCTTATTCAATGGTGGAAAAGAAGGTGGTTGACATGTCTTCGCCATTTTTCTTGTTTCCTTCCGATAACCCTGGAGCGATGATCATGATGTGTGTGTTGAATGAAGATAATTTTTATATGTGGGAAAAGGCTATGGTGAATGCTTTGAGACCAAAGAACAAGTTAGGGTTTATTAATGGAACCTTGAATTTGAATAAACCAACAATTGATTTGGCTTAAGCAAGAAATTGAAAGGCATGCAACCCAATGTTAATTTCATGGATTTTCAATTTGATTGAGAAATCCATTCAGTCAAGCATTACATATAAAGAGACCACTAAAATAGTTTGGGACGATCGATAAGACCTTTTTTCAGTTGGCAATGCTCCATAAATTCACAAATTGAAGGGAGAAATTACCTCACTCAGACAACAAGGCATGACGATCATGGCTTATTATAACAAACTGAAAAATATGGGACAAACTGGGCAACTGCACGAAGGTTCTGAACCGTACGTGCGGAGCAACGCACAAATTTATTTGCGAGCTCGAGGAAGAAAAATTACACCAGTTTCTGATAGGGTTAGATGACATTGTGTTTGGTATTATTTATTCTCAAATTCTAAACATGGACCCTCTTCCCACAATTAACAAAGTTTATGCATTAATCATTTAGGAGGAGCGACATAAGACCATTGTTTGAGGTCAAGAAGAGCAAATCGAGGTTGTTGCTCTAGCAGTTTAGACTGCAGCCTAGCCCAAATTCGGACAAGCGTATGGGTCGTCAAAACAAAAGGGAAATGTCGACAAGAGTGACCATGAAGTCTCAGAGTGCTTTAAGGTTGTCGACTACCCTTCCTAGTGGAGACCGCGAGGTTGAGGACGGGATGAGCAAGGTCAAGATAGCAGTACTATCAGACATAACCAAGGTCAGGCCTCGACTTTTCACGTTGTGAGTAAGCAAGCCGAAAGCAGTAGTGGGATCCTAGGTTTGTCAAGTGATCAATTCCAGAGGCTGTTAACGCTATTGGAGCAAGATAATTCTAAAAAGCTTTCTGGTAAGGTATTTAGTGACTTTACATGGATTTTAGATAGTGAAGCATCCAACCACATGACAAGAAACTTGGGAATCATACATAATGTTGGCGAGGCAACACCTGTACTAGTGATCTTGCCTAATGGGACAAAGATCACTGCGACGATGAAGGGTCATAGCAAGTTGAACATCGATATAATTTTGACTGATGTGTTATATTTTCCTACTCTGATTTGCAACTTGATTTCTATACGTTAGTTAATTTCTTGGTTAAATTGTCAAAATTTTGTTCATTAATGAGTTTTGTGTAATACAAGACCAAACCTCGATGGTGCTAACTGAAGTAGGTAGCTTCAAATAGGGGTCTACTATTTCAAGTCCACAAGGTTTCATTCAGCCTTCAAGATGGAGAGAGTGGACTCGTTCACAACTTGGCATTGGCATCTTGGACATCAAGCAAGTCAACACCTATCTTATATTCCTGAAGTTGGTATATTAGGTTCTAAGGATAATAATGTTTGTGACACATGCTTTAGAGCTAAGCAAACACATTCTTCTTTTCTGTTGAGTAATAAAAGTATTGAAAGTTGTTTTAATCTAATTCATTGTGATTTACAGGGGCCTTATCAAAAGGTGTCAATTGTGGTGCTCATTATTTTCTTACTATTGTTGATGACCATATTTGTTCAATTTGGGTTTATTTAATCAAAGAAAAAATTGAAGTGAGTCAATATCTCATAGAATTTAGTAGACTTGTTGAAACTCAATTTGGAAGAATGGTTAAGCGTGTACGAAGTGACAATGGATTAGAATTCAATTCTGGCCTCATACATGATTTTTATAGAAAACAAGATATCATATATGAGACGAGTTATGTTGAAATGCCACAGCAAAATGGGAGAGTGGAACACAAACATAGGAACATCCTTAAGATACCGCGGGCGTTGTGTTTTCAAGCAAATTTACTAATTTCTTTTTTAGGTGAGCGTATTCTGACTATCATGTATCTCATTAATCGCACACCTATTATTAAATTAAGGGTAAGGTCACCATATGATATTTTGTTTAGTGTGAAACAGTCCTATTTCCATATTTGGGTATTTGGATGTTTATGTTATGTAAATCAAGCTCCGAAACAGAAAGATAAGGTTGCTTCTTGAAGTAAGTGGTGTGTTTTTCTTAGGTATCCGAATGGTAAGAAAGCTTGGAAACTTTATGACTATTTTAATCTCATGATGTCTCTTTTCATGAGGATATGTTTTTGTTTGCGCCAATACAAAAGCCAACAAAGGAGTACCTTAGGGATGCCTGCCACGTCTTCGAAGGAGATAATGGCATATTAGGCATAAGGGGAGAGGTTGAGAAGGAGAACGAACCTAATGGTCCAAAGTTAAGCTGGAGTGCCATTCTGGCTTCGAATGATAATGGGAATCGATTTATTGAGGGTTAAGGGTAATCGTTAAAGCTCATGAGAATCTGTCAAGCACCAAAGCCCCCTCCACGAAGTTCCCACTGCATGAAAACTCCTCAGTTACTCCTTATCCCCTAACTCATTATGTGACATTTGATAATTTCTCTCAAGGTGATAAGGCTTTCTTGGCGATGATTAGCTCAAACACTGAGCCTAAGAATTATACGGAGGTGATGAAAAGTTTAGAATGGCGGAATGTTATGGCCCATGAGATTGCAACTCTTGAGGCAAACCAAACATGGACATTGGAGACTTTACCACTAGGAAAGTGACCCATAGACTATAAATAGGTCTACAAAATTAAGTACAAGTGCGATGGCACGATTGAGCAGTACAAGACATGCTTAGTGGTAAAGGGCTTCAAATAGATCGAAGGCTTAAATTTTCACGAGACTTTCACTCCGGTGGTCAAGCTTATGTCTGTTCGTGATTTTTGTCTGTTGCAGTTGCGAGAGGATGGCAATTGTACCAAATGGACATCAATAATGCCTTTTTGCATGGGGACTTAGACTAGGAGGTCTACATGAGATTGCCGCCTGTATTCAAGATTGGTTAAAACAACAAGTTTTGTCGACTTTGTATATCCATCTATGGGTTGCATTAAGCGTCTCGAAACTAATTCATGAAGTTAAGTGATGCACTTCGAATATATGGCTTTGCTCAATCCTATGCGGACTACTCGCTATTCACCTTTCGCAAAGACAATGTGTTTTTGGTCCTTCTTGTTTATGTGGAAGATATCATCCTAATGGGCAATGATGGAATTGCTTATTTAGATTTCAAGTCATATTTACATAATTGTTTCAATATCAAAGATTTGGGGGGCCTAAAGTACTTTCTAGATATCGAAGTGACCCGATCGTCCAAGGGACTCTTTTTCTATCAGCACAAATATGCCTTAGATATTTTGTTCGAGACAGGACTACTAGGGTGTCAACTGGTAGGCACCCCGATGGAGGAGGGACATTACCTAGGCTTGGCTGACAGTGATTTAGTGGAAAATGATGCATCTTATTGGTAGCTTGTGGGTCAACTTATTTATCTCACCATCACACGGCCTGCATCTCTTATGTTGTCCATGTATTATCTCAATTTGCCCAAGCCTTGCATAAAAAGCATTTAGAGGCGGCTATGCGGATTGTTCATTATCTTAAACGAAGTCTTGGACAAGGGATTTTACTTCGTGCCAATAATGATTTGCAACTTTGCGCTTTTTGTGACTCTAATTGGGCGAGTTGCCATAATACTCGACATTATGTGACAGGCTATTTTGTGACTCTTGCGGAGCTAAGTATTGGTGTTTGACACCCAACTCTCGTGAGGCGTGCGTCTAATGTCCTAGGAAACATCTGGACGAGCATCTCACAAGAGTGGCGTGCCCACACCAGTCAATCATAAAAAACGAACTCATTTCTCCTATTTTTGAACAAATTTTGGGAAACCTCAAATTGGAATTTCAATTTGGCTTCTTCAGAACATTTGTTCCCCATTGTCTTAAGTTCCTAATGACACTAAAATTATTCAATTTGATGCAAAAATCTAAAAGTTATAGCCCACACATTTTCGAACTGTTATTAAACTGAAACAGTACACTATACTCAACTTATATCTAGAAATTGAAAGTCTTAGAATCTGAATTAAAATTCAATCTCTTCATAGAAGTTGTAGCTCTATGTCTCTAGTTTATTTATAAATAAGAATAATCTCATTTGAAGCTTTACAGATCAAGATATTATCAAAATACTGAAACATGTTTAGTAAAATATCCAATTCATACTCTTCCAATTGATACCCTCACTTTGATTCAATCAATAATTTTCAAATCAATGCCAAAAGCTATAAATTTTTATGGAGAGGTAGAGGAATGTGTTAGGAAACCAATGCTTCAAAAATCAGGTAATTTGGAGGTCGGACGGCAATGTTATGATCAAAAGAGTAGAGTATGTTCAGGTTTGGGGGGAGAATCGGCGGGTTGTGCTTTCGTGCAAGTCTGCGAAGCCTTCCTAGTTTGTTTCTTCCGACCTGTATTGGTAAAAAGAGCATAACTTTCACTACAAATATCATATTAAGGTTATTCAAAGATTGTTTCGAAGAGGACTTCTAGACCTATAAATTTCATAGGACCTCAACAACAAATTTTTCCTCTATAAGGATCAAAATTTCAAAATAATGTAGCTGTCCCGAATGTCCATCCTATGCAACATTACAAACTTCTAATAATCATATCTCTCAACTCTAATGTCCAAAAATTTCATACTATATATCATTGGAAAGCAAGAAAAATAATCTACAACTTCTAAAAGACAACTTTGTCCAATTCAACCTAAATCAATACAATATTTTCCTTGAAGCCAGAACACAAATTCTCACCTTATGGAAAACTTGAAAATGCAATGTACAATTTTGGAATTGTCATGGGCAAAACACAATCATATCTCATTAACATCAAAGTATAAGAGTTTTTACAAAGCTTTAATGAGCATTTTAACCACAATATGTCAATATCTCAAAATTCCAAAATACAAAAAGATATATGAATAGTAATTTACTCCAAATGCAACTAAAGTCTTGTAGTTGCAAATCTAGCTTAAAACACAAAAAGATGCAAATTTTGGAGTGATGCCTTGATTCTCTTTCACTCTATCTCTTGCTCGTCACCTGGAGATGGGAAGGAAATGGGAGGTGAGCTTAAAAGCTCGTGGATAATAATTTTATAACCAGTAACAAGCAAAATCATTGAACCTCTTATTTCCCATTGTAACAAAATTCACATTGGAATCACAAAGTACATATTTCTCAAATTCTCAACCAAATTCTCAATAATGCAAATCAGGTATGCATCAATCTTGTCAACATATCACGAGCATATAAATACATCTAAATAGTTTGGAAGGTCCATAAACTAAACGAACTAATACAATTCCATGAAATGGGCCTATGTAGTCGTGAACAGAACGAACTAACACAATCCTACATAGTAGTTTTGTGTAGTCGTAAACATGAGGGAGTCCATGAAGGAGCTCCATGCCACTAGCGGGCAGGTGGGAGAAGCCCTTAGTCAAAATGCACTTGACATATAGAATGGGTAAAACCAAACTCACATAATATGTATTTCATAACTTGTAAACTTGTTGCCTAAAATGGTATATTTTTAAATTTTGATTTTTCAAACATAATATCTTTTTAAAAATCATTTGCACAATCTTTTCATAATTCATCAACACAATATGCTCATACCAAACACATAACACATTCTCAAAGCATTCAAAATAGTCATAAAGTACGTTCATGAAATAGTTGAAATTATTTATTTTCATCATTAAAATGAAAACATTAATGGCCTATTACTTAATTATAAAACCGTAACCCACCTTGAAATCCTTGCTTAGGAATTAGCTTAAGGATATCTTTCCTCTTGCCTCTCTTGATCCCCTCTTTGATTTCTTTTATAAATGACAAAATTCTCATTCAATAGGAATTCAAATTAAGAACCCATAAAGCACATTCACTGAAATTGACTCTAGATTGCTTAAGCCCATGTATTTCCTAAACTTCATGAACCCAAAATCCTTCCATATATCCAAAGTATAAAAATCAAACTTACCTTGAATCTTCACCAATTTATGAGATTATTGACTCTAAATAAAACTCTTCCCTTCCTTTTGCTTTTTTCCTTCTTGAGCAACTTTAAACTCTCTCTTTAAGACTAAGAAAAAATGAAACCTAGCTCAAAACTCCATTCTTTTCTCTCTTCACCGAAACCCCTCTTTCTCACTTTTTATTTTTGTATTTCACTTCTTCTTTCTCCTACTCCACGTTTTTCTTCTTCTCAAGCACAAGACAACATCTTTCCTTTTCCATTTTAGCCTTAATGAATGAGAAGAGTCCACCTTGCCCTTCCTATAATGCCTTAGTGTTTTTAACCTTAGGTAAACTACCTAAAATATCCCTTTATGCATTTTTACCACCTTTAATCCAACTAACCCTTGAAATAAATTCTACTAACATAGACATAAATAAAAAATAACTCCTAAAAATTCACCTATCCAAACCTCATAATTATCTAAATCATGCTTAATTAAAAAAAACGTTCGGGGGCCAACATTACACTCGGGTAAGAATCAACTCACCTTCTTGATTAGTTATAACGGGGATTCCAGATTTCTTTGGAACCACCTGGATAGGACTTATCCACTTATTGTCGAAGATTGAGTAGATAACCCCAGCATCGAGAAGCTTCAACACTTCCTTCTTCACAATTTCCATCATCGAAGGATTCAGCCTACGCTGAGCTTGCCTTGTTGACCTTGCATCCTCTGCCAACAAAATGTGATGCATGCATATAGATGGGCATATCCCTTGGATATTTGCAATCATCCACCTGATGGCCTTCTTATGCTCTCTCAAAATTTGAACCAACCTGTCTTCTTGATTTGAAGTGAACTCCACTAAAATGATGACTGAGAGAGTTTACTTATCTCCCAAATAAGCATACTTGAGGTGTGTGAGGAATGGCTTTATTTCCAATTATGGTGCCTACACATCAGAAGGTAACAAATTCTAGTGAGATTTAGATAGTTTTATAGAAGCCAAATCATACCTTTTTGGAGAGTTTTCCAATGATTCCAGAGCAGCTGCCACTTCTATTAGCTCCTCTCCCATTTCAACATCATTGTTGGCTTTTAGTTCCATTTCCTCAGTCAAGACCATTTCTAAATGATCCTTGCAACTTAATTTAAACATTTCTTGTACTAAAGAATCAATCATATCAACAGAAAAAGCACAGTGATCATTAGGAGGATGTTTAATGAAATCAAAAATATTAAAATGAATCACTTCCCATTAAATTCCATCGTAAGGGTGCACTTACAAACATCTATCTTAGTTTGAGTTGTATTAAAAAGCATTCTCCCTAACAAGATAGGTAACGGATTATATAAAGTGTCATCATTCATATCCATAACATAAAAATATGCAGGAAACACTAACTTATTCACCTACACCAAAACATCCTTATTCACACCATTAAGATAAAAATTAGTGCAGTCAACCAATTGTATGATAACACTCGTTTCTTTGAAAGGACCCAAATTCAAAGAAGCATAAATTGAGCAAGGCATCACATTAATTGAAGCACCTAAATCGATCATAGCTCTATTGATCACAGTATTACCAATTTTGCAATGAATGGTAAACATACCTGGATCACAACATTTTGGAGGAATTTTCTTTCCAAAAATCACAAACACTTTCTCACTCATCATCACTTTTTCATCACCCCTTAATTTTATCTTATGTGTACACAGTTCCTTGAGGAATTTGGCATACTTTGGTTCTTGCCTAATTACCTCGAGCAAAGGTATATTGATTTCCACTTTCTGGAAAGTCTCTAATATCTCTTTTTCCTTCTCTTCGTTGTTCGATCTTCTTAATCTGCTTGGAATAGAAGGAGGATTAATTTTAATAATATTGGGGCTTTTAAAATTTACCTTTGTACTCAATGACGGATTGTCTTCCTTTCCCAATTCCTTCTCGATCTCTTCCTCGATAGCAATCCTCGATGGAGTTCTCTTAGGAACCTCAATCTCCTTTCCACTCCTCAAGGTTATAGCACTGACATTCTTCGGGTTCACTTCGAGTTAGGATGGTAGTTTTCCTCCACTTTGTGATTCGAGACGATTGAGCCTCACTGCCATCTAACCCATTTGGTTTTCCATATTCTGTACACTCAATTTTGTCCCCTGCTTAAGCTGTTGCATATTTTGGTTAAGCTACATCATACTCTGTTGAAGCTATTGCATACCCCGACTAAGTTATTGTACAATCTGATTAAGCTGAAGATTGTTAGCAGTAGAGGTCTTGATAAATTCGTCAAGAGATGTACCTGAACTAGACAAGGAGGCTCCTTGTGCTCTTTGTGGTTTTGGTTGAAATTGTTGTGCTCCTTATGACCAATTCTAGAAGTAATTTTATTGTTTGTTCCCTCCGTAACTCAAGTTGGAATGATCCTTCCAGCCTGGGTTATATGTCTACGAGTACGGGTATATGGATTCGAGAAGTTCCCTCCTGTAACATTTACACACTCCATACTTCCCTCTTATAGTGTCAGGCACTCATCAGTTGGATGGCTCGTGTTTGAACATTTTCCACACACTTTCACCTATGCTTGTCCAACTACAATATATCTCACAAAGATGTTAGTTCATCTACATGATGTTTGATAAATGAAGTATTTACCTCATTTACTCGTTGAACATCATTACGAGTGTCAAATTGTTAAGTGTTAGTGACCATCCGCTCAAGTAGGACCCTGGCTTCAATGGGAGTCTTCTCGTAAAGTACCCCACCACTCGTTGCTTCAACCAAACTCATCTCCATCGGTAGTAGTCCTTCGTAGAAATGTTGGATAAGAAGTTGCTCTGGAATGTTGTGGTGCTGACAACTGGAACATAGCTTTTTAAAACGCTCCCAATACTTATAAAAAGACTCTCCATTATGTTGCTTGGTGCTACAGATCTCCTTCCGAATACTTGTTGTCTTTGAGGCTAGAAAATATTTCTCCAAGAATAGCATCTTCATCTCCAAACAAGTATTCACGCTTCCAACTAGTAAATCAAACAACCAATCTTTCACTGCATCTTTAAGTGAGAACAGGAAGGCCCTCAACATGATCTGCTCATTCGTCACCCTGAGAGGCTTCATGCTTAGACAAACCACATTGAGCTTCTTGAGATGCTTGTGTGCATCCTCACCTATAAGTCCATGAAAATTGTGTAATAAATGTATTAATCCAAACGTTAACTCAAAAGTAACATGTTCAGCAAAATTTAGAAATGTAATGCATAAAAGTCTTTGGGTTAGGTCTAGTGCAGCCAACTCCCTTAGCATCCTCTGATTTGCCATCGTTTCTTTGGATTCAAATTACAAGTCTCCTACCAAAGTGGTTATTGCTTCCCTTCGTAATCTCCACAGTGCCCTCTTGATCTCCGGATCAAGTTGCTCAAGTTCTCTACATGGAGATCTAGTCACTACCATATACCAACACTAACAAACGTTTAAAAATTAACAAATAAAAAAAGAAACAATTATGAACAAATATATAAGGAAAACACAAACTAAAATCAACAACAAAAATTAAACACGATCTAAAAAATTGGGTTTAACAGAGCTTATTGTTAACCTACAATTAATATTTTCTAAGAGAAGTATGAGATCAATAAGACAATTATGCTTACTTATGTATATGCTAAGATTGAACCAAGAACTGAATTCAAAACCATTCATCAATTTTACCATTTTTTTCATTGTTTAATTTGAATTACTTTCATTAGTGCAATTTACTTTATTTTGTTTATTGTTTCCAGCCAAACCCCCTATCCTAAACATCGTTTAATTCATTACAAAAGTTATACATTCACTCTATGTAGATACAATCCCTACTCAACCCTACTATAAATTTTTATGTGCAGAGTTAGGTTTTATTTTCTGATGTATTGGACACGCACCAGTTTCCAATTTTAGTTTATTTGTTTAGCTTAATTTTTAATTAAAATCTAAAATCTAATTCATAGGTTAAATACTAGAAAAAGGGTCATTACTAGTACTTATTATCTTCGTGGGATCGATTCATACTTGCTTGTGCTAGCACAGCAATGCACTTGCAATATAATTTTAATATTTACCTTAACCCTAATTAATCATAAACCCATTTTAGCCCACATACTTTTTCCAGGTGATAGCATTACAACTACCAAGTTTTATTTTTTTCTAATGCCTATATTCCATATTCATAACTTGTGTCAATTTCTTATTGGTTAAAACCCTAAATGGGGTTTAGGGATGACAATGATGTTTAGGCTAACAAGGAAGGCTTTTTAAAATGTTGAAAAACTTTTTAAAAAGGAAATGAGCAAGAGGATATAATGATCATTTGGTAAATTTCCTTGTTTCTTTTTTAATCATTGGGAAGATCTTGATTATTATTTTTCAATTAAGATTCACTTTCACTATATAAAGCAATAAAAAATTGTTATCTCATTCTCAAGATTAGGATTAGCATGTTGGACTTGCATAGAGCTAAGAATAGTCGTCTTCTTCCTTAAATGTATCTTATCAAATCTAACATTTTCAAGGGCATAATCCTTTTTTTTTAAGGTATAGGTTTACATATAAGTTTAAAGGAAGATGATAGGTCAAGCAAGAAGAAATCCCTAAGATGCTCCTATGCTTATCTTTTATTATTTAATTCTCCCCTTAAAGGAAAAAGAGTTATGAAATAAGACTTATGTTCATTAGGAGTAACATCTACTAATACATTAAACCTTTTTGATAAAGGATTGTAACACTTATACAATTTTTTAGTCGATAAGTGTAAGGAAAATCACTTGATTCTCCATCAATCCACACGTAGAAGCAACAAAAGCATCAAAAGCACAAGAAGATTGAAGGCTAAAGGTAAGTGTTCGATAATGTCTAAAAAGTCTTCAAAGAGAGAAGGGAGAGAGTTCAATGTTTCTACTGCAGACAATAAAGCTACAGCCAACATAAGACACACCACATGACACTCAAGTCAAAGACACAAGTCATAAGCCATTGAACAACAATACGCAGTCGTTTAATGCATCAGAAGCTTCATAAATTAAATCGGTGGATACACACACAAAACGCAGCAGTAGAGTCGACAACAATTTAAAAGAGAAGCCATCACATACTAAAACACAACAACAACAATATGAAACATAGGCAGTATAAGGATATCTTTTAAGTGACCACGTTAAGAGCACAGGTCCACCTCTAATGCTTGCATATACATCCGAGAGCTTGATTCCTCTTCTCCAGCAATTATAAAAAGGAAAACACAAGCTTCAGACACATATCAGTACATACAAAATTGTATTCTTCATTCTCAGCATTCAATCTTCGTGGGTGAGATCAAAAGTCAAAAAAAAGGGTTTTGGGAGTGTGCTAGAATACTTACAGTGAGTATTAGGAGAGTTTGGAGTCTCTTGCAAGTGATTTACAAATCACTCAAACTCTGTAAAACCTTCTTTCATTTTTCTTCCTCATTAGTGAAAATCTTACCACCATAGGTGGGAACCTTGGATGTAGATAGTTCTTGACTATCGAACCAAGTAAAATACTGGTCTCTTTACTTTTTTGCATTTTCGTTCCTGTAAATTGACAAATCTTTATCAGTTCTTTGTTGCAAAGATAAGCAGTAAAGCAGTAGCTAACCTAACAAAAGTGGTATTAGAGCATCAAGACCTCCTGGGACAATTCTTGGACACTTCAAGCAGTAAAGAAGCATCAACAACCAGTCAGTAAGAAAACCATCAAGATACGTTCAGTTCAGTCAGTGAGTACATTCTTTAAGTTTCCTTACATTACAGAAATCATGGTAGGTAAAAAATGGATGTTTTTTCTGGTAAAGAAGACTTTACCATCTGGAAACTCCAGATGCAAGCTCCTCTTGAATCTTATGACTGCTATAGTGCAATAGATGATGAATATGACCTTGAAACTGACCTTATAAAGAAGCCAAAAAAGCAAAGACTTGCACATTGCAAGTTAATGCTTCATTTATCACCTACTGTGATAAGGAAAATGCAGAATTGCAACACTGCACAGAAACTTTGGGTGAAACTAGATGAGCTGTATGCCAAGAAGTGTCTTCCTAACAAGATGACACTTCTCCACAACCTTACAAACTACAAAATGAACACTTCAGTATCTTTAAATGATAACCTAGGCTATTTCTTCAAGCTAGTACAAGATTTAGAAGCTACATATGAGAAAATAAGTGAGGAACATCAAGCTGTAGTAATCCTAAAGGCTTTGCCCCCTAAATTTAATGCATTCAAGAAGGCAATTAAGCATGTTAGTGGAGAATCACTCACGATAAAAAGAGTTTTAAATTCTCTTATGGAAGAAATAGTTGAAGTCAATCCATTTAAGAAAGAGGCTGAAGTGATGTTTGTAGAGAATAACTATGAGAAGAAAGCTTATAAGAAAAACAGTAAGAAGGGAAAGTGGAAAAAGGGAAGTGGAAAAGAAAAACACACTAAGGAAGGTGAAAATGAAAAGAAGAAAAAGGGTCAAGCTAACCATACTTCTACTGTGATAAGGAAGGACATTTTGCAAAGGATTGTAGAAAAAAGAAGAGGGATAAGGCAGCTGAAAGTGGAATTTCAGGAAATGTTGAAAAACCTGAAAATTCTAGTGAAGATGAAATATTGGTTGTAATTGAGGACTTTGAGGATCTTAGTAGAGAGTGGATATTTGACTTAGGGTGTACTTTGCATGCCACTCCTCATAGGGACTGGTTCACTACATTTGAACCAGTCACTGCCAAGGTTAAAATGACAGATTCTGAGCAACAAAGGATAGAGGGGATAGGAAGTGTTTCCATCAACATGTGTGATGGAAAAAGAAGGATCCTAAGCAATGTCAGATTTGTGCCTGGAATAAGGAGAAATATGATCTCGGAAAGCTTGTTTGATAAGCAAGGCTTTCAGATCAGATCTAAAGATGGACTTAGAGAAATCCTAAGGGATGGAAGAGTCATCATTAGAGGAGTGGAAAGGGGTGGCCTATACTATGTTATAGGCTCAACTAAAATTAATCAAATTTCATAAAGTACAAACCTTGAGCCAACCAAGCAATGGCATGCTAGGTTGGGTCATGCAGGCAACAAAGCTTGCTCCATCTCTCTAGGCAAGCTCTTATACCTGAAAAGAACCTACAGAAGCTAGATTTTTGTGAATCCTGTGTGCTAGGTAAGCACCACAATTCAGCTTTTTAAAGGGGAGCTAAGAGAGCCACAGAGATCATGGAGTATGCTCACAGTGATCTCTGGGGGCCAGCTCAAGTCCCCACAGCAGGAGGAAACTTCTATTTTATGTCCATAATTGATGACAAATCAAGGAAATGTTGGGTTTACCCTATGAAGAGGAAGGATGAAGCACTAGAGGTTTTCATGAGATGGCATACTTTTATGCAAAACCAAACTAGGAGAAAGTTGAAAAGCCTAAGGACTGATAATGGACTGGAGTACTGCAACAAAGATTTTGAGGAATATTGCAGTAGAAATGGAATCCTAAGGCATAAGAATGTTAGAGCTACTCCATAGTAGAATGGAGTAGGTAAAAGATTGAATAGAACTCTTCTAGAAAAGACTAGGTGCATGCTCCTCTCATTGGGTTGCTCACATTTTCTTTGGGGAGAAACAATTAGGACAGCAGCCTATTTAATTAATAGGCTCCCAACCTGTTGGGCCCAGGTCCCGATTCCCTATTCCCGAGGTGGCCCTTCGGGCTGCGCCCACGAAGAGCTTCCCAAAATGTCAGACCCGATCCCAACATCTATACATAATTCGATTCACACATGCATTTTCGCACACATAATATCATACGCACAATCATTCTAACTATGAATTAAACACCCCATAAGCCAAGGGGCTTCATGCCATTACAATCCGAA
>JAOTIZ010000002.1:28014299-28038762 GCA_027123425.1 Erythroxylum panamense | reverse complement strand
AGATTCTTTCTATTCTTGAAATTCAAATGTAAACCATTGTAATCTGTTTTGTGTTTAAATACACACAATCAATAGAAAATCAATACAGCTTTTACAATCTTTTAAAGCAAAGAAGGAAACATAATTTTAATGACTATATGTCCAAGTCGACAATGATGGAGCCAAACTTTATCTTAATTAAATGAAAAAAATTTCAAATAATGAAGTAAAATAAGCTACCATTAATCTTGTCTGATAGGTCAAATTCTTTAAGGTAGTAGAACCTGCCTCCATAGCAATCAATGTATTTATTATGGCTTCTGTGCATTGGTTAACTTTGGTTAGATTTGGGGAGAGGATGTGTCTGCTCTTCATTACGTCTTTGCTGCACTACATGCTTCCTCTGATGCAGCCAAGAGCAACAAGAAAAAATCCCGAGCAATTTTATTACTGTTAGATTCACTAATATTCTTCATTTTCTAGCCGCTATCTCCTAGTTTTCTGCTCTTGATTACTTCATTTTCCATTTTTGACCATTGCAAGAGAACAAACCAAACCCCTTACCAATTGTTGCTAGATGTATTAACCAAGTAATAGAACAAAATGCTCAAGAAAATAACTCCCAAGCTTACAAAGCCCAGAAACGAAAATTTTGGTTAAGATAGCAGCTTATTGGTTTCCAGCACTCAGGACAAATGATGACCTTTTTTTTTTAATGAAGTCAGTTCAATCGTTTATGAAGGTTCTCAAATGAGGTATGATAGAGGAATAAGATCCAATTTCGTCCAACTAAAGTGGTTGCTTCATGCTAGAAAAAACGAGAAATTTGAATTTCAGCTTGACAGGGTAAATGCAGAGAGGTCTTCTCACATAGCATAGGTAGTCATAGCCATTATAATATACAAAGACTGAGGACTCAGGCCCCTCTTCAGCAATACACAACAAGAGGCATGGCATGAACACCAAAGGCAATAACGTCCAAGGGGCAACAATTCCTGAAAGGTGTGACTGCTTGCATAACCACAAGCCTTTAGAAATTGCTACAACTTTACATGAAGGTTTATGTCTCAATTTTAAGAAGAGAATTGAGGGATGTACTATTGAAACGCTGAGCAAGGCCTCGGATCAGAAGGACAATGACATCCCGCATATGTCGAGAATGAACCATCAAGTCTATCTCATTTTCACTGTCAACCACAATCCTTAGCCGATGCTGTTCATTCCGGAAAAGCTCCACCTGGTAAATTTGTATTATATGAGAAAAGCAACATAGCTTTGGTTTTCCATGATAACCAAAAATAGATGCCACAATGCAGCAGAACTGGATTTAGCGGTTAAAATATTGCACACTGCAACATACAAATCAAATTGCTTATCGAACAACCATACTCTTTTATCATCTAGTGACACAAGTAGATTTGGAATTCCATCCTCAAGACCCACATTTTAGATGCAGATAAGGTCACTTGGTCATTGGCTCTGATACCACAATACAAAGGTGGTAACTTGTATTGTTTGAGATGGGTTTTATTTAGTCTTCTTTTCTAATTTGGAAGAGTTAAAAATCTTTTATGACATCAAACAAAACATAATTCTCATCTTCATTTAATTAAGAAAGTATATGCAACTTCATGAATAGAAACTTATCCTTGGTATATGAAATCAGTGGAAATTATGGTACTGAGCAAGTTTTATGCAGTTACTGATGATATCATGCAAAGCTTTTCACTTGTAGAAGTTAACAGGTTAACTATAAAGCTAATCACAAATTCAGAAACCTACATGAAATGGAGGAGCATAACTTCCACGAATTTCAGTAGTTGGAAATGGTGTCTTAGAACCAGGCTTTACAACCTTGATTCTCTTTCTATTAACTTCTACGATTCTTCTCTCAAGACCACCCTGTCCTGGAGTCTGCAATATTGACCACAACTATGAGACTATCTTCTCTTTTATTTTTGGAATATTAAATACAAGTACTGAGGGAGAATCATAACCTTTTTAAGAGACCGATCCTTGTCACACAATGCCTGTACAAAAAAAATAGACGAAAGTGTGTCAACAATGAAACAAATTTTACATCTATCAACTATTTGATTAAATTCTAGAATCACTTTGTAGATATTACTTAACAACTTTTTGCATAGAAGTTCTGAGATAAAGCTAAAATGTGATATAATGAAGGTTTCTATATCATATCAAGGGAATCGTTATGTATTACGATGAAGACAATAGTGAAGAAAAAATAGAAATACAAGAAAATAAATATAAGATAAATAAAATAAAGATTATACACCATAACGTTTAGAAATAAATACCTCAAACTTCATTGATCCAAGTTCAAGCTTCTGCTTAACCTCTTTAAGAACATCAGGCTCTGCAGGTCACATAACAGAAATGTAGACACCAGAAAATGAAACTTTCACTGGATTGACTCAGAAAGGAATGTTGAGCCTCCTTTCTCTGCGATCTAATATCGACTTTCATAATTTTCTCTTTTTATATTGTTACCAGGTTGGTTAACAAAAAAATACATACATCTCTTGGAGTTTATGTGCCTATAACAAGAATTAGAAACCCAAATGGTCAAAACTAGTAGTTGAAATTAAGCAATTGAAGCAACAATCATTCAGCTGTGTCATAACCATAGAAGCCAAACAATGGAGAAAATCAAGCATCATATGAGAATTAAGCTCACCGACAGCTATTGACTCTGTAGAAGCAGACACCGGTTGCCCCTCAACACCATCCTCTCTAACAGGAGTATAAATGGCTACTAACCTGTAGCCCACATCATCTACATTGGCCTCATACATCCTTCCTACCTCACCTGCAATGTGATCAATTTAAGGAATATTTAGTTAAAATTAGGGGAGAATCACCAAGTATTACACTGATATATAGCCATTTCAGGAATCACCATGCTGTTAAGATTTACAAGTAATTGACTTTCATGTTAGTGACCTAACAAACCAACTAATTCGAGGTAAAAGCAGGCTGATTGATATGAAAGTGCCTGAAAGTTTCCCCTTTAATTAGCTATTACATGCCTGCTTCTATGGATTGCAGACAAGCCCTTCAATTTGGGATAATGATGCGTTTTAAAATTTTATTTTGAAGAAATTAGGACATAAAGCCACTAAGGGCTAAATTTCTATATGTTATTGCACTATATAATCTCTAAAAAAGAATATATCTCATAATAATTATATTCATAAATATAGGTATATTAAATACTTCTAAACAAGCTTGACAATCAAACTGTTGTATGCAAATTCTGCCATAAGGAGAATTAGGTCCCAAATTTTCACATTGTCTCTAACCAAATCTCTTAACAAGTCCCCCAAGCTTCTATTTACTACTCCATTTGTCAATGGATTTGTGGATGGAAAGAACTTGAAAATTGAAGTTTACTGTTTAACATTTTCCTTATAATTCTCCAAAAATAACTCAAACTTCACATCACGATCAAAGACAATGGTTAAAGGTAATCCATATAGACATACAACCTCTTTGAAGAATAGTTTAGCAGTGTGAACAACATCATTAGTCTTGACCAAAATATTTGTAAACTGTTTCATAACTAAACTACATGGCTTCTCTACGACATAGGCATCAAGAACATACGTATTGCTGCTTCTTGTAGTCAGATGCACTACCTTGCCATCATTGTTGAATTTTGACTTTACAAGTACACTCATAGCTTCTCTTTATTCCTATGTTGTACTCATTCAAGTGTACTCCTCCTTCATCAGCCACTACAACACAATCTTCATCAACAACATCAATGATATCATTAAGTTTTGAACCAAAATCTCTAGAACCCCAAGTAGTTGCTGGTTAATCTTTTCAACTCCATGTTCTGTTATTTTAGCTTGATGTCCTATTCTTTCAACTTGTTGCACTGTTGTTTCAGCCTACTGTTTAAGTGTTTGAACTTGTTGTTCAATTGTTTCACCTTCAGAGTTTGCCAAAGAATCCACTTCGTCCTGTTTTCTTCATCTTTAACACTTTGATCATCTCCTACTGTCAACCTCTCCATGTCATGATCATCTTCCATTGCCAAACTCTCCATATCATTAAGTATTTGAGCACCTTCTGCATATAGGCTTGAAGATTCGAATTGATTTACTAAATTTGAGGAATCAAAATCAGTAAATGATTTTTCAGCAATGATTTTCCTGTATGTTGTGTGTTGTTGCCCAATATCAATTCCTTCTTTTTCCTTATTACTAGGGCATGTATGTCAAGGTTGTGTAGCCTCTCCAAAATTTGTAGAACATGTTTTCTTATGGGAGTTGTTACATGTAAGTTGGTTTTGGGGGCACCATGTGAACAAGGATCAACGATGCCTAATTTTTTTGCAATACTCAAGTATTTCATCTTGCTCTAGGTTGCTAAATATTCTTCTACATGTCCTTCCACTACTGTCCCCATTGTGAACCAAAGCTCTCATATCAAATTAATGTGGGATAAATAGAAGGATTATTAAGTAGTAGCTAAAAATCAAAAAATTAGGAAATATGACTAATCTTAGGCTACTAGAATATCAAGTTTTAGGCCTGGATTTCAGCTAGAAATGTTGAAATTTTAGTTTTTGTATAGTTGCATTTTATTGTTTGATTGCTGGAAATTTAGGCTTAATATTTCAGGGTCTAATTAGGATTTCAGGGTTTAATATGGCTGAAATTTAGATTAAGTTTGCTAGAATTTAGTGAGGAACACAAACAATGGATAGTAGGAAAATAGGAATCACTCTTAAAATCTAATAATCACTCTTAGAAGAAAACATCACACCTTCTAGTTGAAAGCTCAAGTTTGTAGAAAATTTTCGGTTTCCTATTCTTGATGAAGAGTTGAATACGCACAAATATATACATATAGTTCTTAGAATCCTTATTCTAGTAGAAAAAGATTCCTAACTTAGATCCTATTATAATAGAAATTCTATAAGTCCTATACAACTAGGATAGCATATCTAAAATAGAATAACATAACACAATCTTAAATTCAACCCTTATTTTTTATGTCAGCTCAAATCTCAATTCTCATTCCACCAAATTAAAGCTTTTGGTTGACTAATCTTTTTTCTTTTATTTCTCTTATAGACTTTTAAGTTCTTTTGCATCACATAGGCTTCACAGAGAAGAAACACAAGAAGTGAGTGTTTAAGAAAAGAAGATGGCAACAATGACATTACACAAATATTAATGCTCGAGAAGGTGGCAAAGAAAAAAGATGGCAGGAAGGAAAGGGGAAACTGATGATGAAAGAGTGCGACGTGGATGTTGACTGGAGAAGGAAAAATAAAGGACGATGGAGATGGTGACACTGTAGGAGTACATCAATATTAAAGAGAGGAGTACATCAATATTAAAGAGAGGTAGGCATATTGTGCATGAACTACGTGTGATGGAGTGATTGATGCTCCTGGCTATAGAAGAAAGAAACAGAATAGTGGGAGAGAGAGACGTGCAGTGCGTGCAACAGAAGGAGGAGATGTTCTGTAAAAGAAGAAGGAATACACATTTAAGAAATGGGCTTTAAATCAGTGAAAGAATTACAGTTTTCACATCAAGTTAAAACTTGCTCTGCAGCAATGTCTGTAAGGTTCTGTTGGCATACCTTGTATCGATATTAGATCAGGACTGCCAATCATTGATCTCAGCCATTGTATTCTGCTTTTTCCTTCTTTACCTCCACTGTAAATGCCTCGAACTGCATACAAATTGGTGTGAAATCCACGCCCTTCTATCTCCAGATTTTCAATTTTCGGCATCCCTACAATCAATATTTAAACAAATTCAATACACAATTATAACAAACTATGAAGCTTATCATTTTTAAACAGACAAAAGACCTGGCAATATAGCTGCAGTCTCAGAGAATGCTGGCATACTTGACCTTCCAAACACATCATTCACTATACATTCACATCTCACATGTCTACCTATGTCCTCGAACCGCACTTTGTAAGAGCAGGAACGCTGAGAAGGTAGGGGCACAAAGTTGTTTTTGTCTCCAGTCACTGAGGACAAAAACCTGCACCATGTTTTTCAATGACAAATGTAAATAAAGAAGTGACTAGGTAAGAACGTGTTCTTCAGCATTTAGTGGGCAATGTTTGTTCAAAATAATAATCTATTTGAAAAAGTGAACTAAATGTATTCTGTATTGCAAAAATAAATAAATAAATACAACGCTAATAACCTAACACCACTTTGAAATACTGCCTTTTTGTCTTCAACGTGTTGCTGACACTAACCATAAAAAAGGCGCCATAGAGCAATAGCTATCATTAACAACCTATGCCATAAACGAATCTGTCGAATATTTAGTCCTCAAAGTTAGGAGTTAGTTTCCTATTTTGTAGATATTAGGAAATCAGTCTTTATTGTCTTTATTAGTCTTTATTGTGTTACTATTTTATAGGTGATAGTTTCCTTATTTAGTTATGTAGAAGTGTGTATATATATCATGATAAAATTAATTCATTCAGAATCTTCATGGTATCAAAGCCTAGGAAACCCTAGCCATCATCCTCACATTTTGACATCCTTCTCATCCCTGAATTTTCAGCTTTTTTTCCCAGAAATCCCAATTTTTTTCTCTTTTCTCTCTGAAAAACAAAATCCGAATTGGCAAATGAAGCAGCCGGTTCGATCTCTAAGACATCTTCTCCTTCCAACCCAAATCCGGTCCAATCCAGTTCTGGAAATTCTGGAACATCTGAGAATCTATGTCTTCTAATCACCAAGTCATAAACTCAATGGACAGAACTCTCTTTAGAGGTCCCAATCTGTCCAGATGTTCATCTGTGGCGAAAAGAAGATTACCTGACTAGAGAAGTTCCAATTCCTGAGAACAATGATCTGAACTACAAGAAGTGAAAGGCCGAAAATCATCAAATCATGTCATGGCTCATAAACTCTATGAACGTGGATATTGGTGAAAATTTTCTTCGATATGAAACGGCTCAAGAAATATGGGAGGCAGCAAGAGAAACTTACTTTAGTTCTAAAAATACTTCAGAACTCTTCGCGGTGGACATGGTTCTTCATGATCTTCGTCAAGGAGAATTAACAGTAACGCAGTATTTTAATATTGTAATTAGTCATTGGCAGCAAATAGATATGTTTGAGTTTTATGAGTTGAAGTGTCCGGAGGACAATGGATTATATCGTAAGATAGTGGAGCAAAAAAGAACTTTTAAATTTCTGCTTAGTCTGAATAAAAGTTTAGATGATGCTAGAGGAAGAATAATGGGAACAAAACCTCTTCCAAGTCTCTGAGAGACGTTTTCAGAAGTTCGCCGGGAATAAAGTAGGAAGAAGGTAATGCTAGGCAATTAGCCGCACCTCCAAACCCAGATGGGTCTGTGTTTGCTACTCATAGTTCACGACCTCCAGCACCAATAGATAAACGCCAGCCAAGAAAGGGGCGACCTTGATGTGACCATTGTTCTCAACCAGGTCATACAAGGGAGACATGTTGGAAGTTACATGAAAAACTGGCAAACTGGAAGCCAAAAAAATCAGCCCAAGATAGCCGTGCAAACTCAGCCAACGTCACTAGGGAACAGCAGTGCACAACCGAATCCAGTCCCTTCACCAAGGAGCAACTAGACATGCTAAAATTGTTGCTGGACAACACTCTGACAAAGCACCCTACTGCTGAACTAGCAACAAGTTTACATGCTAAGTCAGGTAAATTACAATCAAAACAGTGAAATATTGACTCAGGAGCATCAAATCATATGATAGGAGATGGGGCACTTTTCTTTGACTATCAACCATGTCACCCTAATCTCACAGTGAAGATTGCTGATGACATTTTATCTAAAATGGCCAGGACCAGATCAGTTCAAATATCACCTGGAATCATTCTCAAATCTGTGCTTTATGTTCCTAATCTTGATTGTAATATGATTTCCATCAATAAATTGAGTTGTGATAACCATTGGTTAACAACATTCTTTCCAAATGGATGAAGTTCGAACTCCAGCTAATATTCAAGAGGCCCTTGGTCATCCAGGTTGGAAACAAGCAATTCAAGAGGAGATTAGTGCTTTGGAAAGAAATGATACATTGTCTATTACAGATCTTCCACTAGGAAAGAAAGCAATAAGCTGCAAATGGGCATTCACTGTGAAGTACAAGGCAGATGGAATCATTGAAAGGCTTAAGGCGCAATTGGTTGCCCAGGGTTTCACCCAATCCTATGGAATTAATTATCAAGAGATGTTTGCTCCAGATGTGAAACTTAATACTATTTTGATACTTCTATCCTTGGCTGCAAACTTAGACTGATCGCTTCATCAATTGGATATCAAGAATGCATTTCTAAATGGGAACCTCGAAGAGGAGGTCTACAAGGAGATTTCATCTGGGATCCAGAAGAATCATCGCAGTAGAAAGGTGTGTAAACTGTTGAAGTTTTTATATGGGTTGAAGCAATCTCCAAGAGCATGGTTTGGACGATTCTCAAAGTCAGTAAAAAGACACGATTTTACCCAACGCCAAGTTGATCACACATTGTCTATGAAGCGTTCCTCAGTAAATAAGTTGGTTGTACTTATTGTCTATGTGGATGACATCATTCTAACTGGAAATGATATAGAAGAGATAGCAAGGATCAAACAAGCATTGGCTGAAGATTTTGAAGTCAAAGATCTTGGTCCTCTTCAGTACTTTCTAGGAATGGAAGTAGCTCGATCAAGGAAAGGTATATTTGTTTCACAACACAAATATACCTTAGACTTACTAAAGGAAACTGGTATGCTTGGCTGTAGACTAGCAAGCACTCCAATTGACTCCAAGCAAAAGCTCAGGCGTGAAGGAGTCCCAGTGGATAAAGGGAGATACCAACATCTGGTAGGAAAACTCATCTATCTTTCCCATACTCGACCAGACATTGGTTTTGCAGTCAGCACAATTAGTCAGTTCATAAACAATCTGATGGAAGAACACATGGAGGCAGTATACAAATTCTCAGGTATCTAAAGAGTACTCCTGGAAAGGGGTTACTATTGCAAAAGACTAAATACCGAGTTGTAATGTACTCTGACGCAGACTGGGCAGGGAGTCAGATAGATAGTAGATCAACTACAAGTTATTGTTCCTTTGTATGGGGAAATCTTGTGACGTGGCGAAGTAAAAAGCAGTCTGTCGTCTCCAGAAGCAGTGCTGAATCAAAGCTAAGAGCACTTGCGGTTACAATTTGTGAAGGGATATGGATCAGGCGAGTAATGGCAGAATTGGGTATAGAATCTGGAAAGATTGTGAAGCTCAAATGTGATAACCAAGCGACTATCAATATTGCAAAGGATCCAGTTCATCATGATCGAACCAAGCATGTTATGATTGATAGACATTTCATTGCAGAGAAGATAGAGAATTCTGAAGTACAAGTAATATACACTCCAACTCGAGAGTAGTGTGCAGATATTCTAACGAAGGCTCTTCAAGGACCTAACTTTGAGAGATTATGTAGCAAGCTATACAACCTAACTTGAGGGGGAGTGTCAAATATCTAGTCCTCAAAGTTACGAGTTAGTTTCCTATTTTTTAGATATTAGGAAATCAGTCTTTATTGTGTTACTATTTTATAGGTGATAGTTTCCTTATTTAGTTATGTAGAAGTGTGTATATATATCATGTACCAATTCTGATTTTAAATAAGAAGATCAATTCATTCAGAATCTTCAGAATCCAATTTACATACCACTGGTATCTGACATCTTTTTTGTACTTGCTCCAAACAATTTGTTGTGTGTTACTTTTTGGGATCACTTCAACAGCAGTAAGTACATCCCCTTCAATTGCCTTTCCAGTGAGAGCAAGGGCTGCAACTGTTGGAAGCTCTGGAAGCAACAAGAATATCCAATTCAAAGTTATGAAACTTCCAAGCATCATCACTTGGTTAGTAATACATAATTCCAAGAAACGGATGGCTGACCTGGGAGAATAACATCAGTTGGCTCGGAAAGTCTAAGATCTCCAACAACTGAATCAGAGCGAACTGGTGTGTACCTATGAGAAACATTTGGCTCAATTTGTTTGAATAGATGCACCAGATGAACTTTAACCATTTGGAATAATGTGATATCATATCATGGGCCTAAATTGTAGAATACAAGGAAAAGAAGAAGTATGAAGCATTTCCTAGAAGATTAAAAGGATATCTATCTAACGTCTTTGGTGTCAGCAGACTGAACTGCTCTACTTTAAGCTGGTAAAATTGTAACTATCGACAATGAAACAAAGTAAACGCTTACCCAAACAGCAAACGGCAATTGTAATCTGTGTCTGTGGCTTCGTATGTTTTGGAGTTAGCACCACTTATGAGGATAATAGTTCCATCATCAGTTTCTCTATACCAGCTGAAGAGGCTTGGCCCCTCATGACCACCATAATACTTCCCTTCCCCAAAATAAACACCACAAGACAACTCCTTGACACACACATTAGTGACTACTGGAAGAGCTGCATATGATTCATCTCAAAAAGTTAAAAATAAAGAGCAAGAATAAAAGCATTGATCAATGCTGGCATAAATCAGCCATCAATGTGCTTATAATCAAGAAAACACATAAAAAAAGCATTAGTTATGATCAAAGCAAGGTAGAGACACATCAAGTGCACCACAAAGTAAGACACAGAAATAGTTAAAGTAACGTGTTTCTGGGTCTTATCATTGTGTCATGCAGTAAGTTAAAAGCCTGCAGACAGTCAAATGATAGTTCAGTTGCACATTCCAAACAACAAAACTATAAAGAATAAATGTTTCATATCATCAAATACTAGAAAGGATTTCAGAAAATACAGAAGGATATCTAGTACCTGGGGTCACTGGAGATTCAGAAATTACAACTAAAGGCTTTCCAGATTTACCATCTTCACGAATGGGCAGCCAATAGAGAGCCAAATAAGCCCCTACATCATCCAGTGATGGACTATAGATCCTGCCACAGGGGGAATAATCTCAAGATTGACCTGACAACATGTACATAAATTAACTAAAATCTTAGAACTTCGTAAATTATAATAGAACTTACATTGTTCTACCACATGTACCAACATTGTCACTACTAAATAGATCCATCAATGCAGATTCAAGTAGCTTCTCCTTGGTTCTGTACCATATGTACTCTCCAACACCTTCCTTTCCACCAAAGTACCTCTTCTGGGGGACCAGCTCCTCATCCTCACAGCAATCAGGAATCACAAGTTCCAAACCCACAGGATCCGCTGCTTAAAATCATTCAATGAAGCATTAATCATATTTTACAACAAACATATTCCCGACCAATTGAATGTAGAAAGAAGGAATATGATTCTTAAGGGTAAATGGTCAGTGATAGGCTGTACATAATGTGCAGTATCAATTTGGATGCTTTATTGATACTTCAAGCTAATAACAACACAACTTTAATAGCTAAAGAACTAAATGCTAACAAGCAATATCTCTTTTATTCTAATAGTAGTTTGGCAATGTAATATTTTTAATAAATATAATGTTTGAATGTGTTTAACTTTTCGAATTTTTGAAATATCATAAAAAATACTATCTAATATTGGACCATGAATAAGACAATAGAACCCAACTCCTAATTCAGTAAGCATTGCAAAGCAATTGAAAAAAAAAGCTTATAAGGGACACTATCCATAAAAATGTCATCAGGTAATATGTGGTTCTATCAAAGAACTGGATATACAATCAGCCAGTACACAACACTAGAACTTGGTGATCTTAGTATCAAATCCTATATAAATGATACATTTAAATCCCACCAATAAGGTGCTTCAGTCATATATATATAATATAATATAGTCCCCCATTTGCAAGCCAACAAATAACATCGAACATACAGTTCAAAAAATGTCCAAACAAATTTAAGTTCTCAAACAATTGCTTTCAAGGAAAAACAAGTTCTTCCAAGATAACAAAAAGCTACCTTCTTATGAAGCATTATTATTGCAGAAGCTAGACAACAGTATAATCAGATTCAGAGGGTACATCATCTGGCTATGTCTCACCAGAAGCCTTAATTCAGCAGAAAGTGCACTTAAGTATTCTAATGGAATAGCAGCATGAATGTGAAACAGAATAATAATATCCTCAAGATAAAAGTTTCATGGATCATCAAAGTACAACCCACCAGGTAAGATGACATCAGAGATTCTGCTTTTAGGACTCCCTTGATCACCATCTTTTCGCAAAGGAGTGTAAACAAGTTCAATACAGTTTCCAACATCCTCCAGAGTCAAATCCAGAAACTCTGCTAGAACATTTAACAGCTTGATTTATTTTTGACTTGATTTATTTTTGCAAATATAACTCACATAATGACAGGCCATATTTTAAGAAGAGCAACGTTAAATCAAACATCAGAGGATATCAATCTTAAATAGCAAGTAGGTGTATGACTTATTCCCTGTTCCACTATGTAGAGAATGAATTGCCCATCTTTGTTTCTAATAGATGATAGCTTTCGGTAAAGCGAGAAGACTTAGTTAGAAGGAAAGAAAAGCACTTTCTAGAGATCCTATCTTACTTTAATTTTAGTTTTTTCATTCTCAAATTAAATTACTATGGCTCAATAATTTATTTTGCCAATAACTTTTTACAGCAAAAACATTATATTGGTCCTCTCCAACTCAATCTCTGATAGATTCAGGGAACAGTTTTTACATATTTGGTATTCCACTTAGTCTCGGGTCAAAGTAAAGCAACCCACCTTCAGAAGATAATTTCTCCTTCAGCCCATTGCTTTTCACTCTAAACCATTCATGGAAACAATTTCCTTTCTCCCTGTTTCAGCAACTAACGCTTTACAGTTAGAAAAGAGGAATAAAAAAGGACACAGGTCTTTTAACAAATGTCTTACCCGCCAGTGTAAGAGGCAGAAAAGCTCAACCGTTGTCCTTCCATCATTGATCCTAGAAAATCTAGGGACTGACAACTTGGAGGGCCTGAGAGTTTAATGCTCAAACATATATCAATTTTAGTCATATAATCAAACAAAAGAACTGGGAAATCAATTCAGGAAAATGGTTTTAAAAAATGCAATACCAGGTGTGATAGGTCCAATTTGCTCAGAAAGCACAATAGCACCACGAGCCCAATCACTTCTCACAGGCTCACAGGAAACCGAAATAAAGAAGCCAACATCATCTAGTGAAAGTATGTATAATGCAGCAGTAGCACCACAAATCTCATTCTGACAGCCATCCAAACTAGTCTGCATGGCAATGCATTGATTAATGAAAGAAAGAAAAAGAGGTAAAGATGGACTTCTGTCTTATTTTCTGTGATTACAAACAGCAACTCTTAGAATTAAGTGATCTCCATGCTCCAAATTAGGAAGTCACTCAAAACTTGATGAACCATGAACCCACAAGATGAGGACACTACAAAACAATTGTCCATTAATTACCCGAAACCAGCGGAAAATTGAATCTCCCTCTTCACCTCCCCAATATTTTTTGTCAACACTCAAGGTGGCGCCTTCAATAGCAGCTCCAATTATTTGCAAATCAAGTAATCTCGGGCTTCCTACACATCAAAGAGAACTTAACATGATAATACATTTCAAAAATCACATAATCAAACAATCACAAAGCTACACCATGAGGATATTATAATTGTAACAACTTATCAAATTTCAAACTTAAAAACACTCAAGTTTAATAAAATATCCCCCAATCAGACGGAAATGAAACTAAAATATGGAAATTGGTAATGTATTAAAGAAAAGAAAAAAAAACAAAAAGCTGCCACAGAAATGAACATCCAACTTTGATCTTCTTTAGAGTGGAATGAAGCCTCATGATAAACATCACACAATATTGTTAAAAAGTACCTGGTCGAACACGTTCCTGCCCCATACAAACCCTTGGTTCACCAATAGTCTCATCATCACGCAGAGGGGTACACTGAAAGGATATAAATTTACCAATTGCATCTTTACTAATACGATATTGAAGAAGTCCTGAACTCTCTGGTATTAGAGATCCAGAGTCTGTTTCAACCTGAAAAATCATTGTCCCGCATTAAAATCAACAAAGGAAGTTTCTATAAATAGATTAATGCTGTAAATTGTATCTCCAGAACAGAAGCATCATTTTTTCAAAACACCCTACTTGGGAGTTGTTCAGTGTGGAGCTGAAGTTTTTAGAAAATCTTCTGAAGACAAAAAGGAAAATATAGAAAAAAAACATATATTAAAAGTTGCTATATGATGTCCAGATCGATGCTGCATAAACTTATACCTCATGAAGATACCAATTATATATACTTTTTCCTTCATGACCACCCATGTAGCCATAGGATGCTGTCAATATTCCATCTTCAATATAATCACCAGTGATTGATAAAAAGTTTAGGCTTGGGGGAAGAGCTGAAAATGTCATAATGATGAATTAGTAATCCACGGTCAGCCTAGTAAGGAAAACATCAAAGGAAGAAAATTTCTACTACTGGTTCATTGTTATTTGCTTAGGAAAAGGAAACCGGGTGACTTACTTTCAACAGCTCTTTCTGATATTGCATATACTGTTTCACCAGACTCACCATCCGGAGTCCTAGGAGTGTATTTTGCAGCTATATAACAGCCAACTGCTCCTAAGGGTATGCGGAATGCCTAATCAAATAAGAATTTGCACGAAATGAATTGGTGATAATGGTAATTGCAAGTTTCTGTTTTTTTTTTTTTGGTATGAGATGGTTTTTTACACAATCTCTACCTATGTACATAAACTCTTATTTTCTACATTTATCTTATAACTGATTTACCAAAAAAAAAGTTTCTGATTTTTTCATGCACACAATAAGAGGAAAATTACCTACCTTTGCAATTTTTGATGAGCTCAATGCTTCAAGACCAATGTCTCCATTTAACATTGACGAGCATGTTTTAAACCACTGAACTCTGCTCGAACCTTCAGTTCCTCCAGTAACAGTACCAATTACAGTAACCTTACTGTTTTCTTTGATATCTCCTACTATCTTGACGTTGGTTACTTTGGGAGGTGCTGGAATTGGGGCAAAACAATGCCATTATAAGTAGACCATGCACTAGGTAAAACTGTTTAAACATGTAGCAATAATCTTAAACATTAAATTGCCAATAAAATTACTCAAAAAATCATGTTGAAAAAGAAGTAATGATGATACAATACCAGCATAAAGGTTGACAAATCCCCCCATATGTAATTTCAAACTTCAAATGTATCATTTAAACACACATATAGATTGGTTACTATCCTACATGTTCTGCATAATTACAAACAGTAGGCATACAAAACATTAAAAACATATGGATTCCTTTGAAAATTATTGCTTGCAATCACAACTCAAGAATCCACCAAGCAGCCGATTGTTACAATTTCTCTGAAAGAATTGGGACTACAGTTGATGATATTCACTAGATGGTCTAATCAAGAAATCAATAAAAGCTACAAATGAATACTGTCTAAAACTAGAAGAGATATTTATCTCAAACAAAAAGCAATGTCAAGGATGAGAAAAAGAACTGAAAGTTATGGTTTTCCAGGATGAAAGTGGCTGTAAATAAATTAATGAAGAATAGAGATGGAACAAGTTGAACATTACTACACTTGTAGAATATAGCAAAGCATCCTGTTGCAAAGACACAATAAATTCTGAACAAGTTTGCCCAGAAAACCCACCAACGAAGGGAGGAAATTGTCACAAAGTCAACATTTTCAGTAGCTGGTAATCATAAGATAGCAACTAGATCACAAAGCCATTGTGCATTAAAGGGATTCCAGTTATCTAGGTTAACAGGGTTATTCATATAGCATGCAACTACTACCAAATCCAGAAAAGTTCACAATGTAGTCTACCTTGCTTCACTGCATGGGAAACTATTGACACTGGTTCTCCCTCTTGACCTGCAAAGTATTATAATTCATGAGACAGTTTGCAAGAGTAAATGATCTGCCAACATGATATCCTTTCACAAAAAAAAAAAAAAATGTAGTGGCTAAAACCTTCAAAATTAATTGGTATGTAGACAAATGCTATGCGTTGCCCAACATCTTCCTTAGTTAAAGTATACTCAGAAGCACCAGTTAATATTAGTAGAAACTCTCTGCCAAGAAAACATGACATCACAAAAGAATCATGGGTAAAGCAATTCATAGTGAGTGGGATCACACTTGATAGAAAGGATACCATGAAATTTAGCACAACCATAAAATTGTTCAAGTAAAAGCAGAAAAAAACCAGCTTCTAACTCAAATCACAAGAAGATGCCTCAAATTGTAGATGAGATTGGAAACAAAGTCAAGTGAAGAGTAAGCTTCTCCAAGACCATGAGCAGGAAACCACATCCCTAGTGTAAGTTGTTTATCCATTCTTCCACTTGCATTTTTTATATGAGAACATAAATTAGAACACTGACCCTGTATCCTTATTCTCCCGCGACCATTCAAACTTACTGGGACCTTCTCTTCCTCCAAAGTAATCTCCAACTCCTTTTATGCTACAGCCTTCAACAACATTGCCAATGATCCGGACATTATTGACTGATGGAGGAGCTGCCACATTAAACATAAAATGTTAATACTCAATAAACCATAAGAAAAAATGATAATTGATTCCTATGAATCATAGCTATTGTATTCTTTACCAAATTCAAACAAGCTAACTAAATTCCAGGTTTTGCAATACCTTTAATTTAACATAAATTGCGCAAGCATTGCAAAGAAAACAATATATTCAAATTTTATTTTACATATTGCAATTGTAACGTTAACAACTAGAAATTTCCACTATGAAAAGGTTTTACAAAGCTTATAGATATAAAAGCCCTATCAATAAAATATAAACATAAACAACAGGTAATACATTAAGCTAGGTTCTTCCAACCTTTAGGGGATCTTGTTAGAAGGTTCTTTTCCTTATTAAGGATAAAAAGGAAACCAAGCTAACTTTCAGAGGAAATTGGGAAAAAATCAAAGGACAAAATTAAACAAGAAAATACTGCAGAAATCAATTGATTCTATACCTGCTTTAACAAAATCAGTGTACTTATATTGAGGTTCCCCTTTGCGACCATCTTCTGTAACTGGCGTATACATAAAGACCAAACTAGAACCAATATCATGTATAGTCAGCCTATACTCCTCGTCTTCTGCACCAGTAATAACCACCGGACTGCTATTCCATCTTCTCCTCAGCCAACTGGAGATAAAAAATAACGAAGTTTTTGTACACTTTGCATAAAGGAAAAGACACCGATGTGCATGCATGTCCTTGCATCAATGTAGGCATATCCTGCAGTTTTAGACAACATTCTCACCTGGAAACACCTTTCCCTGGAGTTCCACCGCACCATGCTACCTCAGCACAACCCCTAATATTACTTCCTTCCACCAATTCCCCACTCACTTCCAGATTCAAGACCTTTGGAATTCCACTTCCTTCGCAATGTGGACAATGAGATATAAAGACACAATATGTGAAACAAAAATGAAATCAACTTATTAGCTTAAGCTACATTCATGAAGGAGGCCATATTATGAGAATATGCTGTATTCCTGTAGCAATTTGTTCACATTTTAAGAGTTTGCCGTTTGGCAGAATTTACCATGCCATTTTAATGTGGATTATTAATACAATCATCTCTATACAAAAACATTAGGCTTCGCAATTCATGAACTTCAAATATAATAGTAAACTTACCTCGCTGAACTGGTGAAGTTATCGCAAAAACTGCGGGATATTCTGTTTCTCCTAGAGTAGGAGTACAAACCACTTTTAAAATTTTACCGACGTCTTCATGCTTTGGCCAGTACACCTGATCATACATGATGGTGTTAGCCCAAGATATGATGATAAGGGTATTAAGCTCCAATTCAAAATGTCAGCCAATATAGATATCTGAGCATGAACTAATTACCTCGGCTATTGCATTGGAAATTTTAACAAAGTCTGAAAGTGTCCTTTCCCCTATAAACCATTGATACCGTAAGACTAAAGGTGGATCAGCACTGAAACCACAGTCTCGATCAAAGCTGAAGTGGCAACGACAAGCGTCTTCTTCGAAAGGTTGATCAACAGCTGCATCCTTTAGCACATAGCCGGGTGGGTAATGTTCTTTCCATTGATCAAAAAGAAAAAGAATAGTGGACTCTGTTCAATAAGTCAAATTCAGAGTTAAAAGCTTTAGCCAAGGAAAATTATTAGCAATGCAAGTTGTCAAGGAACCCTGCAACATAAAAGCTTAAGCTGATGGGTAAGGCCCGAGAATGGATTTATGCTATCATAACACACCCCCTCAGATAAAATATAGAGAAACATAATGCAACACAAATCTACAAGAACTGCGAGCAACGTAACTTGAACTTGATCCTTTATCATACAAAACTCTTCATATCATGTCAAGAAACCATTCAACCCAAAATGAAGCAAAACAAAAAGTATCCATTATGAAGTACTGATGCATTACACACATTTGAACGTAATGGTGTCTAGTTTTAAATCATAAGAATCTTAATGTCATAAACCTTCATATTCCTAGGACTTGAACCAATACACAATATTCCATATTGTTTCATCGGCATCGTTATTTTGTTGAACTATAGAAGACAAGGATTGAGAATAATAAGTTTATTTCAGGAAAGGGCAATTTTCATTTATCAACAAACTTATACGATAAATTTTTGTAATTGATTTGAGTCTTTTTATGTTACATCATAAAGAAACATTCAATTCAATTGTAGAAAATGTCATAATTTGACAATAACCATCAAAACCCTCTTCGAGACTAAGCAAAGAATGACATTTTGCAATTTTCTACATTTGCCTAAGAAATTTATTCTCGTACCAAATCTCAGAGTGTGGTCAAAAGTGATATTAATTTGTTTTTTGGTGGAATTTTAGCTGTGAGATCATTTATACTGGCTATTTTATTAATTATTGCTCATCACAATGCATCAACTAAATCTAGCCCACCTCCATTTTTATCCTCTAATGAATCGAGAAACATCATAGCTACAGCATACATCAGAACTAGTATCTCCTGAAATTAGATTAAATAAAATTGCATATGACAAGATCAAGCAATTTACTTGCAAAAAGCTCTTATAGACTATGTTTAGTCGTCCCACCCACAAACTTGGTCAAAATGCTATGTAGTTTCAGTTTTATGGTCACAAGTAAATAGGGAAAAAAAATTTGCAAAACAGAACCTGCTGCTTTATCAGGATGACAAAAGTCCCAACCGTCTCTAAGACACAGCGCTGTGCAAGCTGGATAGTGTTCAGCAATTGCAAGCTCCTCTCTTGAAAGATCTATTGAGATGAACCATATTAGAGAGGAAGAAAATGGAAAACAAAAGCCACCCTGAAGGATACAAAAAACCCACTTAAGTGGGCACCAAATGTTAACCAAGGAGACAAGGAAAAGAAAAAATACAAAACAAATAACAGAAAAACTCACACAAAAGAAGCAAACTGTACCCTGAAAATATTCCAAAAAGAATTAAAAGAAAATAAGAGAAACACTTGAAAACAACCTCGATCGTTGAACTTTTTCAATGTAGGACCAACAAGCAATATGGAAGCTGCTTCTAAATGGGGCATCTTCAAAACTGGATTCTCCTCAACACGCAAATGCTGCAGCAAAGAATAATAGTTTCAAATATACATTTGTAACAAGTTAATATAATAAAGAGCATGATGTGCTTTTACTACTGCTTTACTACGTAATAGACCCATTACATATTTTCCTCCAACTACAAAGGCACCACAAGGCAAATCAATTGCATGTCAAACCTATAGTATTTAGACTTTGAGATCAACAATTTTGGATGAATGATTAGTAAAAAAACATCTTTCCCTTTCCAAACCTTTCAAGGCTATACTAGATCGTCAAAGTCCCTATCCTATACACCATCATCTTATGAATACACCTAAAACTCCATTGTTATCAGGCAAGATATGGACCAATTCTAGGTGACAGGATTATTAGTGGTCAAGCCTGGATCAAGACCATTCATATGATCCAGTTATTGTTTATATCACAGCATTATGCAGCATCCATTCTATTCACATAGCCAAACTAAGAAAATCATAACAATTTTATGTATCTCACACTAGTACCAAGTCAACGTGAACAATATCAATCTAATGTATAAATAGTAGCATAGAAAGTGATCCTAACTAGATTAGCAGAAAAATGGACCACTATTAACATCTTCAATAAATATGGCTTTAGAGTTTTTTGTCAAAAAATAAATAACATAAAGCTAACCTCAAGGACTGGTAGATGTGGGAAGTCTTTTAGAGTTGTTATCTTGTTTTTGCTTGCAGCCAATACCTATATAGAAACAAAAAGATATTGACTTAACTTTGACCTGATAAAGCAATATCAAGTAGCTTGCTACTGAACACCAAACAAACCTGAAGACGAGGTTGACTTGCCATTGCAAGAGACTTCAACTTATTTTGAGCAACAGAAAGAAACTGCACAAGAAAGCAGAGAATAGAAATTATTGCATTCATCAGATGCTTACTATTCCATGTTAAATCACAAAACAACAGAGCTGATTAGCAAAATCATCCAAATGAGCACTAACCTCCAGGTTAGGAAGCTGAGGAAGACTTTCGAGTGATGTTATTTGGTTTCCAGCCAGATATAATTGCTACAAGTGATATACACATAAATTTCATATAAGGAGGCCTGCAAGGGACGGTCTATATCTTGTAATGAAATCAGAGAGAAAACAAAAGAATAAAAGAGAACCTGCAGGGCCTTGCAATTCTGAAGAGGTTCAAACCCAGGCCCTTTAAACTCATTGAAGCTCAAGTCAAGGACCTGCCAGAGAACAGTTATACCAATCAATATTACAGCTCCAATAAGCAAAAACATTTATTCTTTAACAGAGTAGACATGCTCAATGAGCATGCACAGAAGTTTTAAAACCTTAAGATTAATCTGCAACAATATAAACAAAGCACAAGTGTCCAATAAATAATTTTAGAAGCATAAAAGAAGAAACAATTTCATTCTTCCGGTGTTTAGGTTCTGAAGATCATACAAATCCACAGTTATAAAGAAAACAATTGAATCATCAAATAGCAAACCTTCACTCGTGCTAGTATCTCAATTCCTTCCAGCGTAGATAAGAGATTATCTCTGAGATAAACAAACTGTCATATAGGTTTGTCAGTGAAACAACTATTGCCAGAAATATCATTATATTGTTAGCACAGCACTTGCACATAATATACTGAGATTTTACCTCTAAACTTGACGACAAGTTCAACCCACTACCATTCAGACTTCGCACCCTATGGCCCCTAAGATCCAATCTCTGGTACAGCAAGAGAACATCCAATTGGATTAAGGAAAGAAATGGTAAAACATATAGAGCATAAGTAATGTCGAATATGCTCCCAAGCACAGATCAATCTGTCTACAGCACATCTAAGTAACATCTGCCACAACAAATCACCTTTTTCTTTGGCCCAAAATTTACACTAGACAACAAGGAGTAGTAACTTCTCTTTAGTCCCACCCATCCATGCCATGCGAAGAGGAATTTAATTCCAAAATATTCTACCATTAATAAAAAAAAATTACCAACTACATGAATGGCACATGTCACATGAAACAACAATTTTCGTGATAGAATTTTTAAACCTACAAGTTTTTGAATATTGAACTCCAAAAATCTGTCCAAATGAAGTTCCAAATATTGGCTTTATCCTTGCATTCATAGTGCTTTCACTTTATTTAAGATTATTTGCCAACAAAAATCATAATTATGCTTGCATAATCTCAGACTACAAAAATCTGTCCAACTGAACTTTATTTGCCAATCCTTGTATCCATAATGCTTTCAATTTATTTACGATGATTTTCCAATCAAATCATAATTATGCTTAGATTATACGAATATATTTATAAAACCAAATTGTTGCATGAACTCAAATCACAAAGCTGCTTTACAACCTTCAGCCTTGGAATCCTTTATGGCAAAACAGTATGTTCTCAGACATGAATGATATCCAAATTTAAGGGTCACTGATGATGCAACTAGTACAATCAATGTGCAACAGCAAAGTTGGGCTTACCACATCATCGCTAGCTTTGATATCCACTTGTGGGAGGACAACGAATCGAGAATCCCGACTTTCAGGAGTGCCCGCTTTCTTCCGTCCAAAAAAGCTAGAGTTTCTATCCAGAGATGTTGACAAAGACCCAGTTCTTGATCCACTAGAAATTGAGGGTGATCTAACTGATGGCGAAGAAATTTTTGAAACTGTTTTTTTGCTCATACTACTCCCAGTAGTCTCCAACGAAGTAGAAGTGGTCCTCTTTGAAGAAGAGATAGACAATGATGGTTTAACCAAAGGTTTCCTGACAGTATCTGATTTACTTGCGCCAGGCAAAGTTGATGTCCTCAAGCTCTTGTCAGAGGGTGACATAGGAACTGACTTTCGAGTCTCAGAACTACTTGTTTGGGTTCTGGATTTTGTAGCAACAGAAGGCAAGGAACTCCTCCTAAGCTCTGGAAAGGACTTCCTCACTGGATGAGAAAAAGCTGTAGTCTCTTTGTCTGAAACATTAGCCAAACCGTTTTGCTGTTTTGTTGCAGAAATTGACTTCTTCTCTGGCAATCCTCCAGTGCTGTTCCTTCTAGTAACTAGAACTGAACTAGTATTCTGGGATGAAACAGCCAGTGATGGCTTTGTCATTTTTAAACCAGAATCTGGACTGCTTTTGGGTTCGATTCTCTTTTTGATAGAACCAGTTGGTGCTAAAAGATTTGATGTTGCTGAAATAGTAGGTTTTATGGTTTTAGGAACCCTTTTTGTATGCTCCTTAGAAGTGACAGAGGGCTGTTGATCTGAAGTTTGGGACATCTGCTTTAAGCGCTCACAACGGGAAGATGCTGAGTCCTCCATTTTAACTTAACCACTTGTTCTAGTAAATCAAGCACAAGTAGCCTGATGCAACCACCAGCTTAACATCATAATTAACAATTAGACATATGCTTTCGCCAATGCACCCTTTTGTTCCTATGTAAAAGTAGAAAATTGAAAGCAAACAAAGAAGGAAAGAACTCTAAAGAAAACAGTTGGATCATGCAAAAACCAATTTACAGCACCTTCAAGTATCATAAAATGATATTATAAACCCCCAGAAAAAAATATCTTCAGGTCTACGTGTAGAACAGCAAACGAATAGAACATCCAATAAACAAAAGATTCCTTTTCCCTTTCCTTTCTTTTGCGCTAGCAATGAAGAAAGAAATCTATCATGAAGGTTGTTGAGAAAAATGCCAAGAACAAGAAAAAGAAAACATGATCATTCAGCATTAAAATTATTAACTTACTCAAATTATCAAGCAATGCATCTAGCAACTCAATAATTTGCTTCAGTTACGGAGTCACTTTTCATTCGGAACACAATTAAATTCCCACAATAAAATAATCACTATCATTGTACCCACTTCTCTAACCACTGAAACAAATATAGAATGTAGCAACAGCACTTTACAAGAAACGTCAAAAGACTCATAATTCCGGAAGAAAAAGAGGGAAGGAAAAGCATTACTTACAAAGTCAAAAAACCCAGTTCAAGAATCTCTCGCTACACCGACATGTACTTTGAAAACAATGGACGGTCACTTGGAACTATATCAAAATGCAGAAAAATCCAAACTCTTTTGTCGGCAGTCTAACCAAATTTCAGTGAAAAAGAAGAACCAGGGGAAAATGGGCAAGTTTATGAGTGTCAACACGCAGGCAGCACTGTTTAGACAAATGAAGGAGGAGATCTGGCAAAGCAAAGAAGTGAAACAGGAACTGAAAGTGAGGCCTCTGGGGTCTGGACAGTACTTGAACTTGAAGCTTTCTCCATAGGGTTTTATTTTTATCGTAAACACCCAAAAAGCAAGCACATTATACACTTTTTGTAAAGCAAGAAAACAAGAGAGAGAGCTGAACTAGGAAGTATAAGTCATTGTACTAATTTTTCAAACAAACAAAAAAGTGTACGTTGTTGTAGATAAGAAAGATACTTCTGTTCGTGTCTTACGTTTTGATTTCGAGATTTGACAAAATATCTGTGAAAATGAAATTGGCGGAAACTGAACGCGACTTGTCTCCCGAGTGACAATTCAAATGCCAAAGACTAAGCACCCGTTTGGTTCAGCTTTTGGAAGGTCCAAAAGTACTTTTATCTACAGCAAAAGCTGTTTTAAGGAAAAAGTAGGTGTTTGGTGAAAAAATGTAAAAGTGCTTTTACAGTAGAAACAGCTTTTTTAAAAGCCAAAATACAGCTTTTCTAGAAGCTAAAATTTGGAGCTTTTCAAAAAAGCCCAAATTATAGCTTTTTCGGGTAGAGATTTTTCCGTCACTTCCGTTTATATCAAAACTCATCTTCTCATCTTCCGGTTCTTTCTCTCGCGCTGCAAAACCAACGAAGATCTCATCTTCTGGTT
>JAOTIZ010000002.1:27957837-27976601 GCA_027123425.1 Erythroxylum panamense | reverse complement strand
TTACCACTATGTTAATTCCTATAAAAGAAAATTTTTTATTAAAAAATCACTAATGTTAATTAAATTCAAAAGTTACTAAAAATATTTGATTTAATAATTTAGACCTTTATCTAGTTGCTTGACAAAATAATATTTGCAAGATATTATTAACTGATGCTATGATCATTTAATATTTTGTTGAGTATGTAGATTTATAAATTGGGTCACTTATGTATGGTTATCAAATTTTAATAATAAAAATATCCTTTTAAAATTTATATGTTCATATATTGTCGATTTATTGGGATTTTTTTTTACTTCATCCAGAGTCTATAAAACATTAGGAACACCTAGCTTCAAACCTAAAGAAATAATATACACTTTCCTTTTACCATCATGTTTAATGTTTCTATCAAACTATTATATTTTGTCCTAATAAAACCCAACACGTATCCATTAGTAGAATGACAAACCATAATTTATCACAATAATTACCAATTCAGAAACTCACAAGAACTTGTTTTGTAACTTTCAAGCCTTTATTAAGCAACTGTAACGAATATAGACTTGGATGAAATCGTAAAGGAAAATTAACCTTCTCAAATTGGTGCAACTACCATTATCTGTGATCAAATTGCATAATGTTCCTCCAATCTTGCTTTACGTACGAAATATTTGATCATGTTATTCCCCCTCTTCCTTCGATTCTGATTGTAAATGCAAAGCACATTGAAGAACTAAGAGATCTCCATATCTCTTTTCAGTGTTGCATCTTCCTCATATTCTTGATCTTTATCTTTAAAATCCTAACATGGCTTCAAGCCTTCAATCTTTTACATAGTACGTAAGAACTTGCTTATTTGCACATTCAGATGAAAAGGATTATCAGTTAATTATTCAAACCTTCAATCTTTTACACAGATGCAAATTTGTGAATATATTGTTCCACACTTATGTCATCTTGTTTCAGGTTTGTCAATGTAATTCACATGCTCATACTCACGACGCACAAACATACATCTCATATGCTTCTTTAATTTCTCCCGAGAACTAATCTTGGCCTTATCCATTCTGATTCATTACTTCTTCAGATTGTAATACTAAGTTCAAGTGAACTTAATAAGCTTCAAAATTGAGCAACCAAGTGCAATTTGGAGAAGAGTAACATCATTCCTCCTTTGTTGTCTGAAGCTTGAGGCCTAGAGAACAATTTGATTCCAATTTGTAGCTTGACAAATAATGCCACACCTATCCAGAATATCGTTCCATATCATGCTAAAAAAGGGGTTGTCAAAGAAAAAATGGTTAATAGACTCAACAGTACCCAAACACAATTTGCAATTAAGGTTCACCAATGATCTATAATCATCCCTAATGAGATTTAGTGATGGGAATCTTCCCCTAGTTGAAAACTAAAGCACAAAAGATATCTTGGGAGCTGCGTACTTATTCCATACAAGTTTCTACTGTAAACCCTTAAGGATAGACTTCTTAAACTCTGGACCTAATGAATGCGTTAGCCGAATGACTTTGTCCTCCTCATTGGTATTTGGCAAGTAAGTTGGGAAGCTGATTTGTATAATACTCTAACACCTTCTATTGCAAGATAGTTACCACCATTGATTAAAGAGCTCACCTATTTTCATTCCATTTCTTCATAGCTTGTTCATCCTATCCAACTGGATCACATCAAGGGTGTGTTATAAAATTAGGGCAACATCTATTCTTAATTGTAGAGGAAAAAACGAAATTTTTGGTTTAATTTCTTGAAATTCATGATTACTTTATATTTTAGAACATGATTGACATAAGAACATAATAAATATGAATATAAATTGTAATTGTTTATGCAGCTTTATCCTTTTTTAAATTTTTTGTCAAATCATTTTTAAAATTTGCTTATCATAACCATCAAAATTGCACATATGTCTAGCCTCTAATTTTATATACACGAACAAGTTGAGCAAGCTTTATTAGTGGTGTAGAGAGCGATAAGTAAGAAGTGATAATTTCATTAAAGTTTTGTCCTATTTATAATATAACTTATAATTTTTGGTAATTTAGTTTAAATATAATTATAATTTAAATTAAACTTTAATTAAAATTATAATTAATAAGATCCAATATCTGATATTGTTCGTTATTTATAAAATATCATCTATTTAATCATAAAGTTTCTCAAATATTACAATTAAATTTAACCTGATTAAATTACCTTTTCTCTCATCAACCTTTCTTTGTCTATGAGCCATTGAGTTACTAAATATATTAGTAATGAATATAAACTAAATTATATTCAAGATTAGATAAATAAAATTTTTTAATTTATCTATAATACTCAAATTAAATAATTTATATTTATAGATTAAGATTGACATCTAGCAATGAATCATAAACACCTAAATATGAGAAATGTTAAAGTGGCTTTAGTAACCTTTCTATGGATTTTTTTTTGTATATTTCAATCTTTTTATTATTCAATACTTTGATTAGATATGAAAATGAATTTAATGTCTACTATATTTGAGTCCAATCATGCTAGCTCTCCACTATTACTAATTAATTCTATTAATGACATTTAGAAACTATTTTTAAAGTGCCTTCCACCTTAACAAAAAGTTTTTCAAATGAATACTAATTGAGAAAAATGAAATATTCTCCCTAACAACGTAAGGGTGAAGAATAATATATAATCACTCAACTATCTCCAAATAGTTCATAACCAATGACTTCCAGTTAAGATACTCTTGACTAGGACAAGTCATATGTAGTATCAAAATATAACAATCCTTATATGAGATAATTTGGAGATATTAAGTCAAAGAATCAATTATACAATCATCACGATGAGAGTTTTTGTAAAAACATGACTAAAAGTGATTTTCTCATATTGGGTCAATTTTGTGAACTTGATCTCTAATAATAACACAAATATTTGTTTAATTATCTTCATATTTTAGTATATCAAATTGACCAATTCATAAGAACGAAACACAACTTATGTTAGTCTTTCCGATCAGTTAGTGTCCAATCTTAATAGAGCAATAACTAAGAACAATTTAGGGATAATACTTAAATGCATTATAAATCTTATAATTATGATCACATCATAATTTCATTTGTAGTTTACATTTATCCCTATAGAATTTATCTTTTACATCAACTAATTAAATAAACATGCTTAAGAAAATGATAAAACTTTGCGAAAAAGGATTATGAAAACTATACTAAAGTAAATATAAATATATTAAAAAGGTTGATTTTTGTTAATTTTTAAATAAAAGTAAAAATAAAAATATAAACAATTAAGTGTTTACGACTTCTACTTTTACGATTTCTATTTTATAGGAATGTATGGATTGTATATATATAGTCTTGTTTCATAACAATAGTTTTATAAAGATAATTAACCTTAATTTTGACTTTCAAATTAAATAAAAATGAAGTGCACGAGCTAGAAAAAGATTGATTAAAAGATCAAAAGAACTTAAAAAATAAAAAAGAGGTATACTTAGGATAATAAGAATGAAATACCTGGAGAAATGTCTTGGTATTAGTTTGCAAACTTTGAGAGGTATTTAGGATTTGAACTAAAGTTGCAATGAGAGACCTAGAAAGGTGTCTAGGTATTTAATCTATTAACCTAGAGAAATACCTAGGGTTTTGAAACTAAAGTCTTAATAAGATACTAAGAGAGGCATCCAAATATTTAAAATTAAATAAAATAAATATAGGGCTAGATTAGAGACCTAGAGTGGGTTCTAGGTAATTAACTAAGAGCTTAAAGATGTACCTAAGAATTACAAATGGAATTTTGATAAGAGACCCATAAAAGTATCCAAGAACTCAAATATCAATAAAAATAAATATATAGGTACTTAGATTAAAATTGAAATTAGATATCATTAAGGAGTTCCATGAATTTAACCATAAGTTATTAGATGAAATTTTAATACGGCATTTAACTTCTAACCTAGAGTAGATTCTATTTATTTAAATGAACATTGAATTTAGGAACTTGGATGGATTTTTAAGTATATAACTAAAAATGAGAGCATGTGGTTGAAAGAAATAGAAATAAAATATATGGTTTAAAGCCTAGATTTTTTTTAATATTTTACCAAGAGCTTAAAAGTAAAGATAAGGTATCGCATTAAAATCCAAAGAGATAATATATGTAAATGATTGAAAATGGGAATCTAACTGATTTGGATGGGCACGCACTATTGGGACTTAAGTGGTGAGAGGCGTGAGTCTTGCACCCAACAAAATTCTGAGGTCACAGGTTCCACTCCCGCATGCCCCCAAGAGGGGATAGGGTTTACTAAAGGATTTGGCGACCAAATGGGACAAAACCCAATGGTGCGGGCTCACCCAAACTACTAACAATTGGTTAATGAGATGTCAAAGTATTATCGTTGAGAAATCGCTAGCAAAATATTATATGAAGTAGATGATCAATACTGAAGAACCTCTAACGGGTTGACTAAGTATAGTAAATGCCTAAAAATAAAACATCGAATAGCCTCAAATGTTAGGTAAAGAAAACTGGTAAAGTAAATGAGTGAAATGTTAAAGATTTAAATGAATGGTGCTAAGACCAGTATGTATGTTCAGAGATGACATAACTAATATTAGGACGGATAAGCTAATTTAATAAAACATGATTGTTATGAAGACCTATTAAAAAATTGAAAGAATTTGACTGATACCTACTATAATATGCTCCTATCGATGATCATCAAGGCAATATGCTCATAATTAGAAAAATTAAAACATTAGTGAAAACTTGATATGATAATTATATTTGATGACATTTTTTATAATGATAAATATCATAACAAGTTTTTTATTAAATCAAGTTGGGAGTAATTGATAAAGCATGAATGATATGCAACTAGCTGAGGTACTAAATACACTATGGAAATTTTAACAAAATAAATCACATGAGTGATAAGAATAGACATATTGCAAGACAAGATAAACTAAACATATTGCAAGATAGCTGAAAATACACATATTATAAAAGCAACAAATAAACTAAAAATATTGCAAAAAATTTGAAATTATACATGTTGCAAAGGAAATAGATAAACTAAATATATATATCATTAATGTGATAAAATTATACATGCTATAAGAGAAACAATACCAATCATATCGCAAAAGCGATGAAAATTGAATGTTTTGTAAGATCAATAAATAACCACACATATTATGAGAGTGGTGGGATTAGCATGTTGTAAGAGGAAAAAAAATAAACTAAACATATCATGAGATGACAAGAATGAATATTTTATAAGATTAATAAGATTATACATATTGTTAGAGCAATAGATAAACTAAACATATCACGATAGAGATGATATTGAATATGTTGTAAGAAAAACAAGATTAGACATATTATGAGAAAAATAGATAAAATATATGTCTTATAAGAGTAATGAAATTAGACATATTGTAAAAGCAATAATAAAACTAAACATATCATAAGAGTGGCAAAATTAAACGTGTTGCAAAAGTAATAAATAAACTAAAAATATCATGAGAGCTATGAAACTAAAAATACTAAGGAAGCAATGAGATTAGACTTATTGCAAGAGTAAGAGATAAACTAAACATATTATGAGAGAGACCAAAAACAGACATGTTGCAAAAGCAACAAGATATCCTAAATGATTGCAAAAGCAACAATAATATAATTGCAAATGAATTTGATATAGAAAAATTAAATGAGAAATATAAATTTTTTACAAAAGTATGTTGATCATGAACTGCAATGAATTTAATGGATGAAAAAATGATGTGGATGATATAAAAAATGAAAATATCACCTCTTTTGCAACAACCCATTATGTCATCATTTTTTTTTTGCTATATCAACTTTTATAGATGAATGAATTACCTAACACTAAAAGAAAAGAAGAAAATTCTATAGATAGAATGGTAGATTAAATCAAGTAAATGTGCTCAAAAACTCATGATCATAAACAATTTTGTTATATTTAATAAACTTGATTTTTGGCATTTTGAATTTTCTTTTTGTAATCACTATGTGATGAAAATGATAATCATTAACTCATATATTATGTTTCCCTAATATCTTTTAGAAATTAAAATAAATTTCATTTCCAAACTGAGATTTACAAAATGTTGATATAATTAAGCAGAATTATGTGACTAGCTTGCAATAAGCATAGCTACCTCGGTATAGTGTGGTTCTTGCAATAGTAATCATATTCATATATAAAACTTTAGGTTCCAAGATATAGAAAGCATTTAGTCCCTTACAAGTAATAGCTTACAATGGCAAACAGAACTCAGTGTAGTAGGCTTGCAAAATTCCAGTGGAGTGGCAGTCTATTGGCTTTAGATGTAATGGTGGACATTCTTTCTAAGCTTGTTCTGTGGTTTTTATAATATCATCCTTGCTCAATCCTCAATCTACTTACCTTGTCAGGTGATATTTTATAATGCTTCCTATTTGTTATAAGAAATTCCCTTAAAAGAGTGTTCACTTATAGAAAGTAGAAATATATAGTCTAGTATTTTTGATGGGCCACTCATTCCTTTATTGTCAAATGAAGTAAATATACTATTCATTCTTTTCCACAAACTCATTTACCTTGGCTTGAGGTTTTACCATATGTCTAAGGTGAAAAATTTTATGAATGAGAAATAAAATTCCCCTTAGGCTCCAAATATCAACCATAGCTAAGTTATATTCCTACTCCCTATTTTATGTTTGATCTCCCAATAAAGTATACTTCTTTGTTTAAGGGTTTGTTGCAATGTTTATGAAGCACTAGCTTTTAATTGTACCTCCCAAAAGTTCTTGTTCTCCAAGTAGTAGGCATATGATCATTAGATTCATAAGTTCTCCTTATTAGTGAAAATGCTCTAGAGAAGTATCTTACTAGATGTTTTGATGGCCCATACTCCAAGTCATCCCTCCTCTTTTAATAAACCAATCTTGGACCATTTAACTTATCTTTGGTTAGCATGTGTGCATCACCTAACTGGAGGAAGTTTCTCATTAGTTTCTCAATGTCTTTAGTGATCTACTTTGTTAAAACCATGTGCTATGTATAGTATTGCAATTGATTTGATGAGTTGAAGTCTTCCCACAAAGAATATACTTATATTTCTTTAAAAGCTCATCCTTTCCCTCATTATATCATATAAGGCATAAGGCTTGAAAATCACTATATAATAGCTTCTTACAAGAGATGGGGACCTTAAGGTATGTAAAGGAGGGGGTCTTTTATCATCATCCCAGTAAGGTATGATAGTTCTTATCTTATTAAAACAATAACTAAAGATATTAGTAAATCTTGTCTAAATTGATAATTAAGCTTAACAATTTACTCAATAGTTTGATAGAGTACTTCAAGACTTTAAGAGATTGAGAATTAGCTCTTTAAAACATAAGAAGGTTGTCTACAAAAGATAAGTTGAAGAGAGCAATCTTACCACATTTACTATTATATCTAAAGGAGGGCTCTTTACACATATTATGTTTGGTGGACTTTAATAAGATGCACATAAAAATGGAGAAGAGATTAGGGGATAAGGGATCCCCTTGTCTTATTCCTTTCCGTCCTTTGATTATCTTGGTCTACTCCTAATTAACTAAGACACAAAAGGAAAAAGTAAATAAGCATTGTTCAATCGAGCTATAAAATTTGAAAGGAACCCAAATGCTTAGAGAGTATGTAAGATGAATTGCCAAGTTATGGAGTTAAATGCCCTATGAAAATCTATCTTTATGATGCAATTTTTGGGAAATGAAGTTCTTTGGTAGGCTTTAAGAAGTTCTTAAGTAATCAATCAAGATGTTGTCCCCTATATTCTTGCTATAAAATAAAGCACCTTAAGTTTTGTTAAGGAATCAGTTAAGTAACTATTTGAATCTTGAGGCAAGGGATTTGGAAATGATTTTATATAGAATATTGTAGGAAGCTTTGGGTCTAAAGTCCTTAAGTGAGCTCAGATTTGGCACTTTAGGGACTAGGAAAATTTTGGTTTTATTGACTTTTCTAAGGAATTTGCTAAAGTTGAAAAATTCCAAGAAAACTTTAACTATAAGATCTTTTATCCATATCTATACTTCTCTATTAAAAAAAACCATTCAACCTATCTAGTTAGGCCCTCTTTGCATAATAATCTCAACATCCAATTCATTGATTGGATACATCAAGTCATTCAACTAGTTATTTATGAGCACTTCTGCAAGAAAGTGTCTTATAATTTCATTTTATAAAGTTTGTGCCCCTATTGCTCCCAAAGTATTATAGAAATAATTGTGAATTTATTCCTTTATAGCCTTATTCCTTATAATACTTTCTCTGTTTTGTTTATTAAGGGAGCATATTTTGTTTGAATTCTTTTTTCATAGAATGGAATTGAAGAAGAAAGAGCAGCATCTGTCACCATCTTATAGCAATGATATTCTTGCTTTTATCAAATTGCTTGTTTCAAGTATTATTACATATTAGAGCTTTTCATTTAGCTTCTATTTTTAGGCGGTTTGTGGGATCTCAACAAAGTTCCTCCTATTCCTGGTAAAAGATTTGGTTATTGCATTCAATATTTAGAGCTTTACTCTTTACAACTTCCTCATCTAGTCTCTTGAGATTCGTTTTGACTTCCTTAAGCTTCATAATACATTTGAATTGTTTATATCATTAAATCTCTAGATCTATGTCTTCCACCATTATTCTTAAAATCCATCTAAATTTAGGAGGTAAATGAAGAACCTAAAGGGTGAGATTCTTTTGGTAACATTTACCATGTTATGGACCTCAATGGTGGGGTAGTCTAAGGTGAGTTGTTAGTTAAAGATAGCTTTGCTTTCCTAGAATCCTTATATCTATTATTGATTCCTTTCATTGCCTTATCAAGCTTCCTTATTAGGAACCATTTCCCCTTTTTGTGGTTCTAAGTGGATTAGTTTCCTTTATAGCTGAACTTTGTTACATTTATCTTAGTTCAACATGATTTGAGTTAATTACAAGGGGTTATTGTGCCCATTCATCACTGTGGAGTATAAGATGCAATTGAAGTCTCCAAGAAAGAGCCATGGCTTATTTACACATAATCTAGTAAGTTTTATAACTTCCATAATCCAACTCTTTAAAGAGTGTAATTTTTAGCATATATGAAGCTTATGTATAGTTTTGTACTGGTTTGCTTAAGCTTAACATTTAGGTGGATAACTTGATCACTCATTGAGAAACTATTGATATCATCTTGAGGTCATATCCTACCACTATCATTCCATTGACATGTTCTTTATGGTTGTGAGAGTTGACCATATTTTGGGGAAAAACTACATATCCTTACTTTTACTTTCTTTCATCTTGATTCCAAAAGACCTATTATAACCGACTTTATTCCATATAGGTAATCAAAGGATACTATTTGTTTGTTAAGGTCATTGAGCCTCCTTATATTCCAGACAATTATTGACATGAGGCGAAGGAAAAGGAGGGGTTCTTAGCTCTCATAGCTTTTACTTTTCTATTAGACCTCCTCAAATCTGGTGTAAAGTCTCCTATTTTTGTCTCCTGATTACTCATATGTCCCTTAGCCAATGTAAAGTTTGTTATTTAGGTTCATTCATAAAATCAAACTAAGTTGGATAATCTTGTTACGCCTTAGTGCTTTCAGTTTGTACCTATAGATAATCTTCTTGTTTGGAAGTGAATCCAATAGGGAATTGTCTTAAATTTTGCTTTATGAATGGTTTTTCATTATTGGTTAATAGGTGTAGTTTACATTATGTTTTGATTGGCGTTTTAGAGTGTTTATAGGTGTTTATCAGATGATTATCACATCTATAGGCTTAAGATTGTGTTAATTTGAGAGTTTTTTACATTCTAAGTGCTTGTGAGGTTAAGAGCATGTTTTCAATCTTAATTTTATGTTTTTTAAGGTGTTTGATGTATTTGTTAGTATTGAAGAACAGATAAATGAAGAATAAAGGTGTTGGACGTGCATGGAGCTGCATAAGCAAAGTCACGATTGTGACAGAAGCTTTTCATTAATCTGAGTGGAGCTTTGTAGTATGAAATGAATTCATTCAATAACATGGATGAGCACTTCATTCTCATTAGTCCTATTTATGTTGTAATAAAATTCCAATATGTTCTGGTTTATGCAACTTACAGTTTCTTTTTGGATGTTTTAACAAATATCCATATTATGTATTTCTTCAAATATGTACACGATATGCTTATATGCTTGTATGTAAATAAGTCTGACTTAGGATGGACAAGCATTTAAATTTTAGCGAAATTCATTTACAATTGTTCCAACGGTTTCTTTGTGGTGTTATCAACCTTCTATGCAAATGCTAGGGACATTTTAAAGCTCAAGAGGATAAAAAAACACAGAGCAACATATCAGGCAATAAGTGATTCTGAGCATAAGATTATAATCATTTCAGCTAGACAAATTGCGTGTTGTTTGCTTGGAAGTAAAGGCTATCTTTGCCAGAAGGTATATGTTGCTTTGTAGTTTATAATTACATCATCTAGGGTTAATGCATGATATTAATTTCCACCTATTTATGGGGTTTTGTTTCTAATTTCTCTTTCCTTTCCATTTTTCTGAGAGATATCAAGGATGGTAGGACTATGATTGGGAGTTGTAGTTGTTTTCTAGATGATCTATGATTAGGAGCTGTGGTTGTTTTCTAGATATGTTGCATAAAGAGGACAGCATTTGAAATTTTGTCTTTCGCTTCCACTTCTCTTTTTATCTGATGTGAAAGCCTTTGATCGGCAATGCTGGCTTTTTGTGGAAGAAGATTGCCTGTGTGCAAAAATAAAGCGCTGCTCTATATGGTGTGGTATACGATTTTGGTTGTACATGCATCTGAAGGTTAAAATCTTTTCTTTATATTTCACGTAACTACATGATGAACCCTCCTATCATGCCCAAATTCCTAATCAATTTGTTTTAGGATTTTTTAAGAAAAAACAATATTGGAAAATTGTTGTGGCAAGTATTTGGAGTTCATTCAGCCGCTTTATGTCTTTTTGGTGTAGCAGAAGATGAGGACATCATGTAGAGTCCATTTAAAAGTAGCAGGTTAGTTCTAATTGAGCTTTGTGAAGCATTCAAGCATGCAACTAGGACATAATGAACCTAACACTTAAATATTATTGGACATATAACTAGTTTGAGTAAAAGTATCTAATATTATCAATGACATTGTATGTTTATGATAAAAAGTTATTGTATTTCTAATTTCCTTTTTTAATTTTAAACTATGTTATAAATTAGCATAGTCCAATCTTATGACACCTTTAATACTCATGAGCACCATACTTTGTGTATTTTTGATTACCTAAGGCGCCATTATTATCAGGGAAAAATTATGTTAGTTTTTATCTCTCATAGTCTCACCGATACAAACAATACGTAAAGTGTGATAATAATTACTTAAAATTAGTGATGAGTAATTAAGTCGACATCCTATATATATGCAGATGGGTACCTACTGAATTCGTTGATGTCAATTCCTACAACCAAAATGCAAGAAAAAACATTGTCTAGTGTCTTTATCCCAACAGTAGTGCAGTGCAAAAGTCACTTCAGGATGCTCTCAGAGAAGAATTTACAGCTGATCTAGAACATGATCCCATTACGATATACTTTCTTACAAGAATATTATAGAACGGAAGCTTATTTTGGATTACGAGGAGGGTATGTATTGTTTCCTTGGCATGTTCATAAGAAACTACGGTTGGTTGAGAGTTGTGGTCAATTCAAACTACTATACTTTAAAATGCACAACTTTTGTTACATATAGTGTGCATATCTTAAGGACTAATATTACTCTTGAGTAATAGCTCTATCGGTATTATTTTGATGTAAAGTTAAGGAGAGACATAGTTTGATTAGGAAGTTGTAATTATTTAAGATACAATTCTTGATGCACGAAAAAAAACTTTTATTTTCCTTGTTACAAAAGTAAAATATTTATTATTTAATTTGTCTTTTTCTTTAAGTTTATTAAGGAAAAATAAGAATCCTTGTTAAATATAATTTTCTATTTTTATTTTATAATTTAGTGGGTTTTCCCTTCTATGATATGATCAGTTATTTGATTTCAGTTAGCCTTAGTTAACTTTTATAACTTTGCAAGTGACCCCAATAACAACGAAGGAATCCATAAAAACTTGAGATCCGACACCACGATAAAATACTACCCTCATGATTAGACCACGTTCCTAAAATTTGATAAAGAAAAAAAGTGCATAAGCGATTAATACGTTGTGATTGGATAAGTTATTACTAATATGACAAAACGAAATACCAAGCAAAGAAATAAGAATGCACCAAACCAAATCACAAATTGTACATTTCATACACACGAAAGATATTTGACTTATTCTGCTCACTGTTCTTCATTTATTTACCTATATTTAGAAAAGTAGCAAAATTAGAGGCCAATAACAACAAAAGTGAACACTTTGTATCAAAGTAAAACGCCCAGCGTGACCCTGGGTTCAGGTGACCTATGACCCAGCCTATGGCCTAACCAATGGCCCAATATGTCACAGGCGGTACAGGCTAACCCAACCCACTTTATATTTTTCTTAAAGAAAAATGTCAAAAACGAAGTCATTTTTTGAAGTAAAGGTTAGGCTACGAGCCAGCCCGACCTCAGCCCGTGACCCGATCGAGCCGACCATGATCGTCCCGTGGCTCGATCAAACCGCGCCAAAATCGAGCCGCGCCAAATTTGACATGTCTAACTAAGCTTTGCTTAGTGATCTTGTTTCCTACTTGTGTGCTATAAACTTCCCTTTTTTTTGTTTTTGGATTCACGGAGGAGAAATAATCAATATCAAGAGTAATCAAGCACCAATTACAATGTCGCATGAGACCAAACGAATGCTTAACAAATTGCTTATGCCGAAAGCAAATCCAGCATCATGTTTGCGTCTTCTTGCAAACTCAGTCATCCAATAAATCCTAACTCTCTCACCTCTTCCCAATCATTCTGCTGAGTTGCATACAACCACTGGAACACAGAATTAATTGCAAAACTATCCAGCTCAGTTAGTCTTTGTGACCATGCAAGTTTCTTGGATCATGTCCAACATGGATATGCAGGCAGCTAGGTAAAACAAGTACTTTCTTGAAATGAAAAATTTGTAGATGTGATTGGTAGACTTTAGGTATCCTCAGAATTATCACTTGAAGCAGTTTAGCATCCTAACTAGCATTTTACCTCGTACTGACGATTGATGTTTGCTTACGACAGTAGTTAGCATGAAGCACACAAAAATGGACCCACAATCAGAACATGCATATCAAGCTAACAAATTATTCTCAAAAAGGGCACTGAACACACATGATTAGAACGTGGATCCTAAGTGCAACATGTAGATCAACACATGCTAGTTCTAAAGTTTTGACCAACTAAATAATTCCTTCATGTGTTCCATTATCCACAATATGCATAGTCAATAAACTAGGGCACCAAGACTTGAAGTACTAAATGCATGCTAATGAGTATTAGTAAGTTGGGCAGTTTCCGATTAAGATTATAGAATAACCTCAAGAATTCAACGCATAATTGAGCTTAAAAATCTGATTCCGCACCAGTGATCAACAAATATCACGATTGTGTCTCACTTTACGTGTTATTGATCGGCCCATTCTAAGACGCCGAGCTGTTAGTGCTTCCAATAAAGCAACTAAAGCATTCTCTAAAGCTTCAGCCTGCTCACGCAATTGAAAAGAGTCAAACCTTGGAAGACATTGTAGCTCAGACAGAAGGCCAATTGCTGCAGCTGCTGTGCAGGTACGATCCCATGATGGCTGGGGGCTACCCTCAGATAACATTAACAGATACAACTCACAACAATGTAATACATACTAGAAATTCAAAGAATAATGAGATGAACAGGGGTGTTTGTGGATGGTGGTGTGTGCGAGAATCAGATACATTGCTACAAGTAGGATAAAATAAAACCTCCAATAGAAGATAGTTGAGCAAGTGTATATCTCACCGCAGTTTATGCATTGCAGATCCACCAGTTGCCAGAGAGATGCAAAACATATCCTCCTCTCCCCAAACATGCTTGGCCTTTTCCTGTATAAGAATATCCAGCACATAAGCTAAATCAAGAAAGCCAAAGATGAAACTACAGTCAGACTTAGCAAGGAAAAGTATTCGCTTATTGCATCCCAACAATTAGAACTACATTCTATAATGACATGACACTGGGATTTGATCCATGCACCAAAAGCAACAAAAACAGCTTTATAATCTTACCTTTAGACGCCTAAACATCGCAGAAGAGTTGCTCCATGTACCATCAATCAAAACAAAATTCACAAATTTACCATCACTCATCTGTGAAGTAGGTCATACAAGACAATCACCATTTGGTTACATCACAAAGAAAAATATGTACACTTGATAAAAGGAATGACTTAACGTGGTGTGACAACCATATGAACAAAAAGAAAAAATGATAACCTGCAGACTAAAATTCAAATCCAGAGTGTCCCGTTAATAATTTCTTTGTTTCTGTTTTCTTCGCCACTAGGCAGTGGCTATGATTGCAAGGATCTGGTAAAAGCTTGAACAAACTTGAGATTTAATTTCATTCAAATCCTGTCACTATATTTGCACAACTGACAACCATTAATTGAAATAAATAATTGGGGAAACATTGGTGGAGGTTTTGACGCTAGATCAATACCCCTAGTATATAGTTCTTTACCAAGATAAGTACATTGAGATGTTAGTGGAAGCAAAAGCTTGAGCAGCAAAGAAAAGCAGTGCAAATGAAAGTCTATTATCCAGTTTTCTTTCCACATTTCTCATTTTATGATCCCAAATGACTGCTTGCTTATGGATAATGGTGGAATAGCCTAGTCTCTGGTTGATCACTGTATGCTTTCTAGCCTAACCATCATCATACCTATTGATCACATTTTGTCACATTTTGATAGGTTAAGGCATGTCTTTTCCCCATATTGACATTTTATGTTCCACGCATGATGAGTACCCATCCTGCATTTCAGACCTATATTAAGGAATTATGAGTCAAGCGTTTTCAGATCTCAGCATAATCTGTCAATCAATTACATTACTGCAACAACCAAGCTCAAATTGATCTAGGACAAACAGTGGACATTCTAACAATCTGATGGCATACAAATAAACCATAAATCTAGAGCTACTAGAAGGGTGCTAGAAATGAGGATTTTTGGGCTGGAATTTATGAAAAAAGCAATTGAGATGAAGGATAGATCTAGGCATTGCTCCTATATTTGTATCAAAAAGTAGGAATCAACCTAAGAATTGAAAATAAATAAACCATTAGAATCGCACCAATATGTTTCTAGAAATCACTTCAAGAGTCTAGAAAAGTTCCACAGTTGAAAAGTTTCTCTATCTTCTTATTTATTGACCGTTGGAAACATAATCAATATATATATATATATATGACTTGAAACTGTAATCCTATAGAATAGGAAAACCCACTAAACTATAAAATAAAAATAGAAACTTATATTTAACAAGGATTCTTATTATTCCTTAATAAACTTAAACCTAAAGTAACAAAGACAAATTAAAGAAGAAATATTTTACTTTTGTAACAAGGAAAATTTTAAAAAAAAATTCCGTGCATCAAGAACAATAGCTTAAATAATTACAACTTCCTGATCAATCTATGTCTCTCCTTAACTTTGCATCAAAATGATACCTATAAAGCTATTACTCAAGAATCATATCAGTAACATTAGTCCTTCAGATATGCACACCATATGCAACAAAAGTTCTGCATTTTAAAGTATAGTAGTTTGAATTGACAACTTCTCTCAACTAGCCATGGTTTCTCATGAACATGCCAAGGAAACAACACATACCTCCTCATAATCCAAAATAAGCTTCCGTTCCAAATGAATACCAAGCTACGTTAGAAACAGAAAACATATAAAAATCTTGTAAGAAAGTATACCGCAGTGGGATCATGTTCTAGATCAGCTGTAAATCCTTCTTTGAGAGCATCCTCAAGTGACTTTTGCACTGTATTGTTGTTGGGATAAAGACACCAGACTTTGTTTTTCCCTGCATTTTGGTTGCATAAAGTGGCGTCAACAGGTTCAACAGGTACCCTGCTGCACTTATATAGGATGACAACTTAATTGCTCATCACTAATTTTAAGTAATCATTATCATGCTTTACGTATTGTTTGTATCAGCAAGACAATAAGAGAGAAAAACTAACATAATTTTTTCCTGATAATAATGGCGCCTTAGGTAATCAAAAATACACAAAGTGTGGTGCTTATGAGTATTAAAGATGTCATAAGACTAGACTATGCTAATTTGTAACATGGTTTAAAATTAAAAAAGGAAATTAGAAATACAATAACTTTTTAGCATAAACATACAGTGTCATTGATAATATTAGATACTTTTACTCAAACTTATTACATGTCCAATAGTATTCAATGTCAGGTTCATTATGTCCTAGTTGCATGCCTGAATGCTTCACAAAGCTCAATTAGAACTAACCTGCTACTTTAAATGCACTCCACATGATGTCCTCATCTTCTGCTACACCAAAAAGACATAAAGTTGCTGAATGAACTCCAAATACTTGCCACAACAATTTTCCAGTATTGTTTTGTCTTAAAAAATCCTGAAACAAATTGATTAGGAATTTGGGCATTTGGGCATGATAGGAGGGTTCATCATATAGTTACATGGGATATAAAGAAAAGATCTTAACCTTCGGATGCATGTACAACCAGAATCGTATACCATGCCACATAGAGCAGCGCTTTATTTTTGCACACATGCAATCTTCTTCCATAGGAAGCCAGCACTGCAGATCAAAAGCTTTCACATCAGATAAAAAGAGAAGTGGAAGCGAAAGACAAAATTTCAGATGCTGTCCTCTTTATGCAACATATCTAGAAAACAACCACAGCTCCCAATCATAGTCCTACCATCCTTGATATCTCTCAGAAAAAAATGGAAAGGAAAGAGAAATTAGAAACAAAACCCCCTAAATAGGTGGAAACTATCATGCATGAACCCCAGGTGATGTTACTATAAACTACAAAGCAACATATACCTTCTGGCAAAGATAACCTCTACTTCCAAGCAAACGACAAGCAATTTGTCTAGCTGAAAAGAACTGAATCTTCTGCTCAGAATCACTTATTGCCTTATATGTTGCTCTGTGTTTTTTATCCTCTTGAACTTTAAAATGTCCCTGGCATTTGCATAGAAGGTTGATAACATCACAAAGAAACCGTCGGAACACTTGTAAATGAATTTCGCTAAAATTTAAACGCTTATCCATCCTAAGTCAGACTTATTTACATACAAGCATATAAGCATATCGTGTACATATTTGAAGAAATACATAATATGGATGTTTGTTAAAGCATCCAAAAAGAAACTGTAAGTTGCATAAACCAGAACATATTGGAATTTTATTACAGCATAAATAGGACTAATGAGAATGAAGTGCTCATACATGTTACTGAATGAATTCATTTCATACTACAGAGCTCCACTAAGGTTAATGAAAAGCAAACTTAAGAAGTATATAGATCATAACTAGGTAACAAGCAAATCAAAACTTAAGAAGATGTAAATGAGCCAAGTCTCAATCAACTTGAGTTGAATTTGATAAAAAATTAAATCTGCTGAAAATTGACTTTCTAAGGAACAAGTCAAATAAATAAATAATGAAAGAAAAGCAAAACAAATCGTGTTATTACGATATATTCCCTATATCAAAGACTGAGAATCCTCACGCATTTTCCAGTACTTGCATGATAAAGGTGGCAATTTTTTTGTTTGACTTTTCTATTTCAATTATAATCCAAACAGAGGTCCTGTGAGCAGCTTACTTTAAGTTTTCCACCATTACCACCAAAGCTTATCTGGGCATTAATGTTCCTCTCCAAAACCTTCAAATCATCAACAATCTCTAGAACCTTTGCAGGAACAGGAGACACAGTGCCCCATCCTTGCCATTCCTGCAACGTTATGGACATATGATCCCCTGTCTCTTTAATTTCAACATTTCTGGGAGGAGAACGAGAAGCAGAGTTCCAAATTGAGCGGTTGGGGCTTTGAGGCGGCGACTCCATGCGAGTTTTAGTGGAGAATAGGAGAGATGCTAACGGAAGACAGAGTTTGAAGTCGGCGAGCATGGCTTTTGGTTTTGGGTGGGTCTTTTATGTGGGAAAAGAAAATCAAATGAATTGAACTCTAAACATGGGCTTGAATGGGTTTGGAATGATCCAAACAAGGTAGTTTAAGTTTCCCTCCATAGTCTGTAGTTAAAGCAACAAAAGGGTCGCCCTCGTCGAAAATCCTAGCCTCTCGCTATTTATGTATCTGAAGAAGGTTTTTTTGTACTGGTACCACCAAACAACTAGATTTTGTACCGTTTTCGGATAGGATGGTACGAACGAAATCCAAAACTTTGAAAGAAATGGCCCTTTATATTCGCTTTTTCTTTTAATTTCACCCGTATCATTTTTGGTCTTTTTTTTTTTAATTTTTTTCGTGTTCATCAAATTCCATGTTTTTTTAATTGAAAAAATATATGATAGTTTGGTTTTACTTTTTTTTTTGTAGTTTTAAATTTTTAGTTGTTCAAATAAAACAAATATATATTTGATTATTAAGATAAATGTAGTTATATTTTTATTAATAACAATTATATTTAGATAAAATTTTAAACAAACAAATTATTTTTATTAGTAAAAATTAAAAA
>JAOTIZ010000002.1:27933755-27945311 GCA_027123425.1 Erythroxylum panamense | reverse complement strand
CCGAAACTTATTGGGCTTCATAATTCTAATGGGATTAGGATTATGAAGCTCTTATTCCTAATAGGAATAAGAATTAGGGTTTCTCTATAAATAGAGAAACCTATGTCTCATTAGATATAAGAGAGCCGAACCCTAGCCACCTTCCGAGAGAAAAACTGTGCGGCGTTCGAAAGGGTTTTGGATGTGCTAGCACACACGAGCCACTGCCCAGATCGTTCATCCTCGTGTGGATACTGGTAGAGGGCATTCGCACATTGCAGTGTCTACGAATCTGAAAAAGAAAATTCGCATCAAGAGGTATTTTCATACGTGCCATAGTTTTCGGTTATACATCTTATTGTTATTTTATGGTCTTTTCGTTGCGTACTGAGAATCCTCAGGCTATAGGCGATCCAACAAACAGATCATAGCTCATCTCCTCACGAGCCTTCATCTGTTCCTCGAGTGTTCTCATAGTTGCTTGAAGCTCCCTCTCTAAGGCTGCAGTACGTTCCAACAAAGGAACTACTCCCTCATCCTAAAGTTATATAGAATGGGTGATTTAAGTATGATGCATATGAGGTAGATGTTGTTTCGAAGGATCACCACTTATGGTTATAATGTATTAGTTGTCATCAATTGTATGAGTGATTCCTTTTAATTCCTTATTCTTCATAAGGGTTGTGGTGTGAGAACTTGAATTTAAGCTGTGAAACATAGTTTTTGCATTCATTATAGCTAATGGTACCCAGTTTTGGGAGAATGTTAGTTTTTGTGCTTGATATTACATTGAGTTTTACTCTTGCTTCACTAACTTTGTTGGCTGTTATGCTACATTACCCAAATATATCTCACCTTAAACTTTGCCCACATCACATCCTTAGAAAAGTCTCTTTATTCATGATTATGCATGTGAATCTTAGTGGTGGAGAAATGAAATGATATGCAAAGTTGTAGAATGTCATATTATGAATGGTGTTTTGAGTGTACCGATGAATCTATCATACTTAAACACATTTTGTCAAAGTCTACCCCTAGATTGCTGGATTTCTGAAGAAAATGATAGTTGATTTATTATGAGTAAAGGCATTAAATGTTGAGTCTTGCTATGATTTTGAATTTTATTTCTCTTTACTTATGGCTATCTTTTCTTAGGAAATATGGAAATTATGAAAGTGTTTTTTTGGTGACTTTGATTTTGTTGTCTTATCCGAGGACGGTCAAAAGCTAAATGTGAGAGAATTGGATTTGTGCTTAATTGTTTATACATTCACTCTTTACACTTAATGATTATTGTTGTGAAATGCTTAAGATACTCATTTTAGTTCATATTTGGTATTAGGCACAATTTGGAAGTTCAGAGTTAAAATGAGTTAAAGCACATTCCTTGAGATGTTTATATTGATTCCAAACTCATTTGTCTTTGTGGAATAAGAAGGAGACAAATTGGGATAAAGATGGGCTAAGAAAATGAAGTTTTCAAGATGACCTGGAAGATGCATGGCCGTGTATTTACGTATACTACTGGGTACACATAAGAAGGATGCACTTTTGACATACACGGTTGTATACTCGGTTGTGTATCCAAATGTGTATGTCAAAAGTGCATCCTTCTTATGTGTACACGGTAGTATAAGTAAATACACTTAAGGGAGCTTGTTTTAATTAAACATGACTTAAGGGAAAATCAAGGTTAACGAAGCTTGTTGTTAACCTACAATTAATAGTTTTTAAGAGAGGTGTGAAAACAACAATTCATTGAAGTATGTTTAATTTTGTGTAGGCTGACATTGATATGAGAATCAGATTCTAAACTCATTCATCAATTTTATCATTTTCTCACTGTTTAATTTGAATTACTTTTGTTAGTTCAATTTTACTTTATTTTGTCTTTTAATTCCAATCAAACCCTACTTTGCACAGACTCTCTATAAATACGATCCCTACTCACCACTGCTATAAAATTAGTTGTGCAGAGTTATGTTTATTTTGTGGGGCATTCTACACACATAAAAAAAGAGTCACTTTCATGATGAATTCAAAGAATTTGTTTTGGAAATGATTGTGAATTTATCATGTCTACAAAAAGGTTGGTCGGAGTATAGTTGTCCTCTTTAATGGGAGTATGTAGAGACATATTGCTTACAGAGAATAATAATTATAATTTCAGTTGTTAAAAACATAATTGTTCAAAAACAACTCTTGTTGGATTTAAAAAGGTAACAACTTAATTTTGGAAATTAGATCTATAGAGATAGATTGGAAGTTGTTTAGTTATTCCAAGTCCAAGTACATAAATAATGTACTAAAGATGTTTGGTGTTTGAGATATCAGATACTTGTAAAGTATTAAAGATATTCATTATTCTAAATATGAGTTAATATTTAAATTCTAGGAGATAAGGATATTTACCTTAGAAGCAAAACCTAATTAAGGTTTATTGTACTTAAAATAATATCATTTTAGATTGGAAAGTTTCTAGTGTAGCAACGGTTGCTAATTAAGCCATAATACATTTTTTCATTTAGTGGAAATGATTAATTAGATCAATAAGTGAACTTGATATAGTTCCTTACATTGTTTAAGACAGTTATGTACGGTGGAATATTAGAGCTATTGGGCATGTAAAAGGAGCTAAGGTCTCCTAAAAGATCCAAAGATGTATTAGGCAAAATTTTCTTAATTATGATAATTAAGATGAAAATTGTAAGAGTTAAGCAATATAGAGAATCTTGTAGAATCATCTCATTAGGCCATTGTCTTGGCAGTAGTATAACTGTCATATGGTGATATGGTATGAGATACTTAAATGATGTACTTAATGTAAGTAAGAGATTGTTAGTTTATGCCCTACAGCCAATCGATTGGCTATAGTTTAGTGACAAAATAATTGATAAAGGCATTCTTTATCTTTATGTATTAATTACATTTGATGTTTTAATACTAAAGATAAATTCCCTTAAATAATTATTGTGTAATTGAAATTAAGATGAGATCATAATTATGAGATTCAATTTACATTTATGTATTATTTTTAAATATTCCTAGTTGTAGTTTCATCAAGATAGGATATTAATAAAACAGTAAAACTAGCACACATTATGTTTCTTTCTTATGAAGAAAGTAATTGATCTAATAAATTAAAGTATGGAGATAAACTAATGTGTGGGTGCTTATTAGAGAATAAATTCATTCAACTGACCCAACTATGAGAATCCCAAATGAAATATTACTTACATGTATGTGAATTTTCTCATAATGATGGTTGTATAATTGATCCTTAGACTTGAGATTATCAAGTTATCTCATATGAGAATAACTATGTTTTGATGCTACTTATGAACTGTCTTAGGATAATTCAATTGGTAGTATTTAGATGCAGTATGAACTATATGAAGATAGTTGAGTAAGTCAATCAAAGATTCTTCACTTTAAAGTAATTAGAGAGAATGTTCTATTGTTCTTAATTAGAAGCAATTTATAGAATTCTCTGGCTAGAGTGAATTGATATTTAAAAAGTTGTTTTCAAATATCAATTATAAATCAATTACTAATTAGTAAGAATGAACATGATTGGATACAAAAGAGTAGACGTTATATTCATACTCTGTTCAATTAGATCATTGAATGACGAAAGGATTAAATTATACGTCATAACCATGCATAGATAGGTTAAGTCAAACTATTTTGACATTCCTAATATTTAGGTGGTCATGACATGTTGCTAGACGTCAATCTTGATATATGATTATAAATTATTTAATTAAAAAATTAAAGATAAATTAAAAGGAGTTTTAGTTTATTTGATTCTAATTGTGAATTAGAATTATAATTTATAATTACTACCAATATATTATTAGGAACTTAATGGGTCATACATTAAAGAGTAATTTGTGAAGAAAAAATTAATTTTAATTAAATTGGACTTAATTATAAATTTTTAGAAACTTTATGGATCAAATATGAGATATTTAATTTTATATAAATTAAATTAAACTTTAATTACCTAATGCTATTTTCTATAAATAGAAATAAGTATCAGGGAGCTAGCACTCTTGCTTAATTTCTCCTAAGAGTTGAGAAACTACTTTGATACCAATGAAGGGTTATGAGGAGGCCTAGGGAAAAATTGAACCAGATCCAAATGAGCTCATATACAAGTAAGACATGATGTGGGATTACTCAACTTGTGAATTTTCAATATTTACCCTTCACAAGTGAATCCATCTGCATCGGACTAACTCTCTCTCAACCCATCTCTCATGGGAAGCTACTTGAGTCACTGTATAAATCACCCACTCATCTTACCAAACCTGTAAAAATCAGGCACAATCAACTCTACTTGCTCTTGATTTTTCCATACGAGATAATTATGAATCTAGGGGTGTTGTAATGAAATTTGTAATCTGATTGATGGTAGTACTAGAGAATTTGATTCTGCCATGGTCGGTGTTGGGTAAAGCTTGTATTGTTGTAGTAGTTGAGTTGTTTATGCCGTCTGGATAAGTTGGAATTGTGGCTTGTGATTGTGTTTTGTGAAGTTTTGGAATAGTTTAAGCTGGAGTGGTGCTGTTGAATAAAAGGTGTGTTGGAGAAAAAAATTGAGGTATATGGCTCTGATAACATAATAAAAGTGCACTGTATTTTTTGGTCTTCTTTATTGGATTAGACAAAAAAGATTACCCCTTTAATACACACGATCATGTACAAGAGCAATATTGAAAGCCTTTAATTCATTGGAGAATATATACAGTTGATATGCTTTTTTTTTTTTTTTGGTTTGTCCACAAAAACATCCTAAGAGGGTCTCAACTGTGAGAACAGCATGTTTAAGTCATCCGAATCCAGATTAATCCCCACTCGCATCGGATTAATCTGTAAGAAATAAAGTATTGGCTAAACAGATTTCAACATGCATTATCATACAGTACTCATCCGACGCTTTGATGCCATGATATCTGCACAGCTTGCTTTCAAAAACATTCGAGCAATAGTTGAACAAGTTGATTTAACATAATTGAACTGTCTTTTTCTTACAAAGAATCTAAATAATAAATAAGATTTGAAACATACCTCAGTACTTCCACTGAGGGTGTCTGTATAAATCTCCACGACATCCTCAAACTTCCATTATCACAATAATTATTAAATAATTTTGCTTAACAGTATTAGGATCTTTCAACTCATTCTTCACTTTCATCCTTTCTTTTTCAGGTGCGGCGAGTTCAAGTGCATAGTGTGGTAAACAATCTTCATCTCACGAGGCATCTTAATTCTTAAACACATCACATTAACTTATTGAAGCAATACGAGATTAACTTTTGGCATTTAACTCACCCATCTCTATTATCATCAACAGCGCATGGAACATCTAGATCCCATTAAATGTGACCTTGTAGCTGGCGAAGGTCTTAAAAACCCAGTTTATTGTCCGACTCCAAGGAGAGGATATATTTGGATTTAAAATAAAAAGTCCTCGGGGTTCTTGCACCCACTCCTACGTGCTGTATACAGTTTCATTGATTTCAAGCTAAAGCTCGTCCTTTCCGGAGTAGTAATGGCGGAAAACACAGGAGAAGTCCTTGACTTCATGACCATCCCTGCAGAGTTCTGTGTAACTGCAACAACCATTTCAGATCATTACTGGGTAGTCTTACATTGCAGTAAAATATTTCCAAGTTTGTCTACAGTCTTGAGTCTAACAATCATCAAGGATGAATATTTTTTCTTCTTATGACATAAGCCAAATTCAAGGTCACTTATTTTGGGATGATGGACATTGAGAGAACTTGGATGTCAGAGGACTGACTTGCAACAGAAAACTTACATCTCTTCGGCTTGGGATGTCAGAGGACATCTTATACCGACCTCTTTTGCTGATGCTACAGCAAGGTTCAAGTCTTTAGCCTGAATCAAAGAAAGTGCATATTCAACCGTGCTCATGGTCAGGCCCATATATGAAAAAAGAGAAATGGAGGAGGAACAAAGGAGATAGGACTGGTAAACAACTACAAGAACTGTTCAGTAAACTTGGATGATTAACAAAAGATGTGGTTGTTCAAAAAAATCACATAACAGAAATGACATTCTCGATTTATCGAGGTTACGCACAAACACTACGTGAAATAGAGAACCAAAGAAAAGAAATTTCCTCAAGCAACACTAAGTGACTACAAAAGTTGGGTTGAATTACAAACCATGAGCTTAGATGCAAATCCACATTCATAATTCCTTGAAGCAGGCACACCTTCCATCACTCCAGGCACTGGATTGTATGTATCACTGCCATTTTGGTAACACTCAATAAACAGTTTCAAGAGAAAAATCACCAAAACATGACTATATCAACAATGGAAAAACTCATATCAGTGCATCAACTTGTTTCCCATAACACCAAAAGCCGCTATCTGATGATATAAAATGCCAATGGAAAAGACTTTTTTGTCTGTCCTCATTTAAAGGTTTCTAGACCAACTTGAATTGAAAAAACAGTTTATCACTTTTCTTCTATTTTCTAGCACGGCCTCATTTCAGTTCTTAGAGAACGTATCAGTTCTTATTGTGGACTAGTTTGAATTAAATTTCAAATTCAAAAGGATGATACTCCGTAAGTTAATTAAGTGAGAGTTAATAGCATATTAGATTGAAAAATACATACCTACTCCAACATCGAGCACTTGAAGAGTTAAAAACACTTGTTAGGGTACTGGCATCAATTCCAAGAGATTGGCCAAGGGTAAGAGCTTCTGAAACCGCAGCCATGCTCACAGCCATTGCCAAATTGTTGCAAATTTTTGCTGCCTAGTGGATGAATAAAAACATTATCTGCTGTATTAGAATATATCAAGTCAGGCTTTAAGCAATTAACAAAACTACGAACTAAATTTTAACAATAAAATAAGGGAACACAACTTAATAAGTGAAGTAGTTGATAGATGGAAAATATGTCACTCTATTTCAGAGTTTGTGAGAACTTACTGAACCTGTTCCTGCTCCACCACAATAAACTGCCCTTTTGCCCATTGAGAGAAGCAAGGGTTTGGCAGCCAGATAGGCATCCTCAGAACCACCAACCTGGATGACATACAATCTACTTTTATGACCTCAGTTATTAAAAGAAAAATGTTACTTAACAGATTGTCCACCTTTACTACAATAAATATTCTTCAAATATGCATTAGATGGACAGCAGATGTAGATGGTTACCCATGGATATCATGCCCAAGCCATGTGGTAATAGGATGCCTTCAGTAAAAACCGTTTATATGGGCATCAAAGAGTTCAGTTCAATTTAGAAAGAGGTGAAAGGGGGAAAAAATACCATGAAACTCAGAGTACCGGCTTCTGCAGCAAGAACCCCTCCAGATACGGGAGCATCCAACATGACAGGTTCCTTCCAATAATCTGTGAGACAGGAAGCACTAAACTTTCCAGCAACAAAATTCAGACACGTGCACACATGGAGGCTTTCATATATTACCATATCATCGATTGGAATGTCATGTATGAGAAAAAAACACACTTAAAATTTCCCATTGAATAAAAAGAGGAGAAAAGCAATGGATTTACAACTTGCCACCAAGTTCTTCTATTATACAATAACTAAGATATTGCAAAGTTGATTTGAGATCAATATGAAATCCCTTAATAATTTGCTTCAGTCTACATTTATTTTAGCAGACCTCTGTCACTATAATGGTAAAGAGAAAATAACATTTAACATCCTGAAGAAAGAAACAGGTGAGCAGGGTTCACTTGTATCGCATCAAAGAATCCAGTAAAAGGAACAATAACAAAAATTTAGTGAATAAACAACTGAAAATCATGCTGATCAGATGCTAATGTTAAATAGAAGTAGCAACCGAATGTTCCTCTTTACTGGATGATGCTTTTTAGGTATTTCACTACCTAAAGATACACCTAGTAAACATAAAGAATTGCAGAAGGAATTAAAGATCAGCCAATCACTGATGCATTAATGGGTAAACCACACAAAATGTTGAGTAAACATGTTTGATATAAAGCTGAGAACTCTACTTGACAACACAAATGTCAGAACTTTAAATCTCAAAGAGATACCTTTCTTTTCTTTTAGAACACAATTAGATACAGCTAAAGAAAGCTTTCTTGATGTCTGGGGATCAATAGTAGATGAGTCTACTAACAAAAGCGGCCTCAGAAAATGTCCACCATGAAGCAAGCCATTTGGTCCAGTGTAGACATCCAATACCTATGTAGTTAGCTAGATAAGTTCATTGGAAAGAAAATTTCAAAACTAAATTGGAAGCGTTACAAGAAAACTTCTGAAATGAAATGATAAACTTCTAAAGCATTCAAGTCCTCTTGAAAATACGGTTTAAGCTTCAGATCTGCGCTGGAACAAATTATAAGAATGTTTTACCTTTAGTTAACCTTTTCCATTTATAACACAAGAAAGAAATGGCGTTATGAGAGGAGTCTAGAGCATAAAATGCTATAGATGCTCAACAATTTAGAATGCTAGAAATATCCACAGCTTCTCACAAATGGCTTGTAACAGTTCTCAGAATATGTGAACACCAATTAGATTCCTTGTTCAGTAAAAGTATTGATTCTCCGTACTTACAGAGAGAACATTCATTGTTACACATCAAAGAATTCATTGTTATATAGTGGAGGAATTAAGCAATAACTTTTAAAAGTTAGTATAATTTTGAAGACTAACAGAGAGAACAACTCAAGAAACTGTATAGATCCTTAACATAGAAAAGAAGGTGAAATTGACACATAATACTCACATGAGATGATGAAGGCAACATTGTAATTACAACATCACTTGCTTCTGCAACTTCAAATGGTGTTTCTTTTGTTGTGATTCCCATTTCCAGAAACATGTTGACGGCATAAGAGTTTCTGAATTAAAACCAAATTTAACTATTTGATTCCAAGTATGGATTTGCATTCTGCATTCTCCGTAAATAAGATTATAAAACTGAAACTACAAAAAGATAAGAGTTTCATTTAACAACTCTAAGAAATCTTCTCTCTCCATATGTTTACATTCATAATGAAACCACAAAAGACAAATACGCAATTTTATATTTATACAAAGGATGTGAAGCTTTTAGGAACCAAAATATAAAAAATGCAAAAATACCCAAGCCTTACATGTCATGAACAGTAACTCTGAATCCTGATTTAATAAGGTTTCTAGCCATTCTGGATCCCATATTTCCAAGCCCAATGAATCCAACACTCTGTAACATATCAATCACTATTTAGTATGAAATTTGCAGAAATGAGCAGCAAATTGCATCAAGCGCACACATAAGCTGCCAAAAAACCATAATGAGGACTCAAAAGTGTGTTTATAGCAGTGAAACATCATGAATTTTGTTCAATCGAATGTTCAAGTCTGAGGATTCTACAAATTAAAACGACATGAAAACAGTCATAACTCAAAAATACAACTTTGTCATACATTAACTTCAACTATGATGATCCTGTTAACTTCAGAATGGCCATAAGCAGTACCAAAAAGCCAAGTGCCCACAGAGCTAGTGGTAGATGTTCAACCCTCATTCCTCCTCCCCTCCCCTGAAACTAAAAGGATTAGAGAGGAAGTGACAAACTGGGGGAGTCTGACTAAGGAAACCTCAGGAGTTATTAGTACAACATCAAGTTTAACGACAGCACATGTCTACAAGACAGAATAAACAACTGAAGACAATTCTGTTAAGAACACAGAATATAGTTTTCCAAGTATATTAGCAATTTGGCCTTTTTTTAAAGCTCCTAATTTTCAATCTGTTCCAGAGAAACTAAATATCAGAAAGTCTTAGGATTCTACTAAACTAAAACCTTCCTGGTGGGCGGACAGTAACTAGTAATAATGACAAACAATCAATTGAAAATCCATTTGGAGACGGAAGCAACAAACTTAAATTAATCGACATTGCTGCAAGAAAATAGGTACACTCCACCCGATACTCGAACAATGCTCGTCTCAATTCAAATACAAAAACCAATGTGAACATTAATGTTCTGGTTGATCACCTGATCAGTTTCTCCACCAAAAATTCCAATTAATGGGTTCTTAAAGGGATTACTTAATCTCTATCATAGCCAATAAGAGACCAAAAGTTCACTAATTCAAAAAAAAAAGAGAGAGAGAGGAAGTAATAACCTCAAACTGAGGCTGAGATGATACTGAAAATCTAAGCGCAGAAGCATAATGGGATAAGGAAGATTTGGATTTGAAAAGGGGAAATAATGCTCTTGCCATCGGTCAATCTTTTGAACACTTTCTGATTAGGTTTTTCACACTTAGAGCAAAGCTTTGTCAGATAGAAACACCAATCAAGAAGCAAGGCTTGGCACGGCATATGTCTTTCACCAAAGTTCTTGTCTTTATCTTCTGCAGTTTTTCTTTTTCCCCCCTCCCCATACTTGTACCTTTAAATTAATCCAGGCCCCAGCAGCCTGATGAGCTAAACAAATCTCCGTACAGAAAAGTGGTATCATTTTGATAAAAAAATATATAAGCTAAAAAGTTGATGAAGTTCAAAACATTATACAATGGAGAACAATAATTCAGATTCTACAACAATCGCTATCACAATAATTGACAAAGTTGATGCTTCTGGAGTGGATTCCAAACTATGAGAAAGAATTTCATGCTCTTTATTAGCGCTCCGTTTTATTCTACCATTTTCCCATTATTAAGAAGTTTAACGGATGGAATAATAAAGTCTATTTTTCTTAAGCTCGGAGAAGAAAACCTAAAATCATCCAAAGCTTCTTTTGAGCCAATAATGATGATTACTCCCAGCATTTTCTCATAAAAAAGGCATTAGTGGCCCTCTAATCCACTCTGTCCACCTCGATGGATATGAGATATATGTTAACCATGTCAATGAACATTTTGTCTTAGATGTAGATATATTTATGTGTAATTTAGAGTGTGAATATTGGATGGATGAATATTTTGATAATAATTGCCTACCTAGAGAAGTGTGTAACCCTAGTTTAGTCTTAACGAGATGAGTTTAGAGGAAAACTCCAACGTTACGTTGTTATAAGTCTTATGAGAGAACTAACGCCAAAAGTTAGCTTAAAGGGTGGGAGAGCTCATAAGCTTATAAAAGAACTCCACATCAGCTTCTTTTATTACCGATGTGGGACAATTAAACCGTAACATTCGTCCCTCCATAAGGATCAATGGCCTCATTAGTCACGGCTGGCACTCCCAGGCCACCACTCTAAGACCGTCTCTGATACCAATTGTTATAAGTCTTATGAGAGAACCAAACCCAAAAGCTAGCTTAAAGGGTGGGAGAGCTCATAAGCTTATAAACTCCACATCAGCTTCTTTTATTACCGATATGGAACAATTAAACCGTAACATTCGTCCCTCCATAAGGACCAATGGCCTCATTAGTCACGGCCATGTTGGTCACGGCTGGCACTCCCAGGCCACCACTCCATGGGTCACCACTCTAAGACCGTCTATGATACCAATTGTTATAAGTCTTATGAGAGAACCAACCCCAAAAGCTAGCTTAAAGGGTGGGAGAGCTCATAAGCTTATAAACTCCA
>JAOTIZ010000002.1:27878426-27933655 GCA_027123425.1 Erythroxylum panamense | reverse complement strand
TTGCTCTATTACTAGCTCAGAAGTAAGCTTATTAAAGCAAAGCAGTTGCATTTTGTGTGATCATTGTAAAATCTAATAGAACCTATGACATTTATTTTATGCTCCACAACTTTAAGGGATTTTTAATGAAATACTCAGACTTGTATTCATGAAATCCTCACTTTCTTTTTACAACTTGACTAGAGGCAATCTTGAATAATCTGCCTAAAAGGTGAGAGCCCATTTTCAGAAACAATCAAAGAACAGTTCTTGAGATACCAAAAGTATACATGTGTTGCCTACAGTCTTCTATTTTGGATTGATGCTATTGATGCTATTCTATTTTGGATTGATGCTCTAGCAAAGGGTAAACTTACTACAAACAGAAAACGGTTATAAAAGAAGAAATGTAGAATAAACCAAGACAAAGCACAGACTTGATTTTCCATGCATGTGCCATTTAAACAATCAAGATCAACAGAGAAGAAAAGAAGTGAACAGTGAGATTTTGAATGGATGATAAATATGACTGGATCAAAAGCTTTCCAAATTCATATTCTAAATACATGCATGCACGAATCAGTATATTCAAGCATCAGTATAATGAAGCAATAGGTAATGAAGCAATAGGAGAAAGCAATAGTATAATGGTGCATCAGTATGGTATTGCAATCTATTCATAAGGAGTCAAAGAGAAGCATGGATGATGCATATAAACAAATGGATGTCAATTCTTATTAAGCAAACACCCTATTCATTAAAGAAAACATGAACTCTGTTTTGGTCCATTTTCTAATCTACAAGTGACAAAAGATGCTGCTTAAAATAATAAATACATGGTACAAAAGATGCTGCTTAAAATCCATTTTCTAATCTCCAAGTCAGGTTGTGTTTCCAAGTTCTGCCATGGGCTAAAGTGTTATTATGCTTATGGATAGTTATTTGCTATCATAGATGTCAATTCTTATTAACCAATGACATCTTCAAGGAATGACTAGTATTTATGTATCAGAATATGTGAGCAAGCCATATTCTCTTGTTCCATTATGGTGACAGCATATTAATCCTTATCTAAACAGAAATAAGATACTGATGTTGCTTACATTATGCTTCCTCATTCTCTAATCTTTTCTAGCCAACTTTCATATGCCAACAACAAACATCTACTCCAAAATAAAACAAATGCAGCAAAGGATAATTACCTCTTAGATATTGCTCCACTTCAAATGATACCACAGATTACTGATCTTTTGCAGCCGTAGGATTAGCAACCTAAAATGTTAAACAGATTTGCACTGTTAAAGTTATCAATTTAGAGGGATAAAAGGCTATAGGAACAAAAAGCATAAACATTTAATGCTGCTATATGAAGTGAAGAGAGATACATCATTTTTAGTTGCATGAAACAGTGCAGATTAGATCATTGAGAAGTTGAAGAAGAAGGGTTATGATCATTGGCTTCCTTCATTATCTCACCCTACTCATTATCTATTAACTTCAATTGCACCCTCAATTGCACCCTCTATTCCCTTAAGTAGCTAAACAAGTCTGATTTAAGAACTTGTATGAACTTAGTGTATTTAACTAACCTCCATTTTAAGGGAAATTATTTTATCTACAGCAATAAAATAATAGGGCAACTAGTACTTAAGGAAAAGATTAGGCAAATCACTTGTCAATCCCTTATGGAAGTCTGTCTTCCCTAATAGTTTGCACTATTTCGTATAACCTATTATTCTTTGACCATTCTCCTATAAAAGTGTTTCTTAAATGTTTTGTAGCAGATAACAAAGCACCTTTTACATTCAATTATCATCTAATAAAACTTCTTAAATATGAAGATATTATGACACAAATGCTAAGTTGCTAATCATAAAGGTATGAATGCTTCAAATGTTTACAAAAAGTAAAAGGAAGAATTAAAGATACAAAGTACCAACTCAATAGGTGATACTAAACAAGCCATATTTGACTCTAGGATACTGAGAAACAACTCAATGGGTAATACTAATCATACTGAATGAGATCTAGGATAAGCTTACAGATTGCCCTTTATATGAGTTCTAAATATTGTGAAAAAAGAATTTGCATTAAAGTATATAAAAGTCTTATAGGCCTATAATTTTACTCTTGAAATAGAAGTCAAATTTTGCATTAAAGTATATAAAAGTCTTACAATGATCCATTTATTAAGTGAAACAAACTTTAAACCGATAATCACCAATATCTACGTTTATAAACTTCTCCATTATATTGCAAGAGACCTCAGATTTCACACGAAAATGATAAACATGCAGATTTTATGAGAGCAGCATTCATATCAACAGTTTATATTCTCAACAGTTTGCACTTACATTAGACTGTGCATACTACTTTGCCAAATAAACCTATTAAAGAGATGGACAGGATAATGATGACATTTTTTGGTCAGTAAACTTAATAATTCTAAGAATGCTAAAATTAAGTGGAGTGAATTTTCTATTCCTAAATAGCATGGAGGCCTTAGGATCATCTCTATTTTAACTATGAAAAATGTTTTTATGTGCAAGAGGCTATGGAGATTATTCACTGATCAGAAAGCATTATGGATTAAATGGATCTATAAATATTTCCTGAAGCATACTAATTTTTGGCAATTTGATTTTATAAAGGAGACCTCTTGGATTATTAAGCAGATGATGAAGTTGAGGGATATTATCTATCCTTGCATCAAAAACAAAATTGGGAATGGTGAAAAGACATAAATTTGGTTTGACAATTGGCTTCATATCAGCCTTATTAGTCAATTACCTAAATTTCAACAACTAAGGAATAAAATGCCATTGAACCTCAAAGTTTCATCCCTGATTGTGAATGGTGAGTGGAATAACAATTTCAGGGGTTTTCAATCTCTTGTACATTACTTACCTTCACTACATGATGTAGAGAATGAGGAGGCCATTACATGGGGATTGAATCCGAATGGTAAGTACTCTAACCATTATTGCCACAAACTATTTTCTAATTATACTGTTGTGGTCCTTTGGTTCACTCTCTTATGGAGGCATACTCTATACCCCAAGGCCTAATTTATCACTTAACTGGCAATTAAGAATAGGCTGAAAACCAAGAGTCAATGGCAAGGTAGTGTGGATGATACATATTTCCTTTATAACATGGTTATTAAGGATAAAGAACATATTTTCTTTCTATACAAATTAGCTAAGGCTATTTGGAACAAAATACTGCATATGCTATAAGAAAATAATGGTAGCTACAATTAGGAACAAGCACTGATTTGGTTCATTAGCAAATCAAAACAAGGCATACCTAATGCTATTCTTTTCATAATCGCCTCACGATCACCATCTACATAATTTGGCAAGAAAGAAATAGAAGGGGATTCACTGACATGAAATAACAGACATATCAACTTGCAGACCAAATTGTCCATGTTTTTACATTTATGATAGTAAGGTCTAAGTCGATGCATATATATCACCTAAAAAATTTCAACATTGCAATATATTAAAATCAATGATCACACTGCTGATTTTGCTCAGAACTTTCATCGAACACTTCAAAAACATTCTTCCTTAACATACTGTCACACAATGCAAACCCAAATGCATTGTCTTACAGATAATCAGAAACACAGAATAAGCAGTCTTAAACCCACAATAAACCCTAGTAACTTCAATCGATTCAATAAAGAACAATTTACCCTAAATTTATCGCATCCAAACTCGTTGAACTACTTACCTCAACCAACAGTACACGACAGCAGTAGACGACAGCAGTAGACGACAGTAGACGACAGCAGTAGACGGCAGCAGCACGCCAACTCGCGAACCAACACAACGATTCCAAGGGCGGTGGCTCGAAGGAAGATGAGAGACGGATGGTGGCTCGAAGAAGAGGGAAGCTGGCTCGAGGGAGAGGGCAGGTGGCTCGATGGACAGGGAAGGTGGCTCGACGGAGAAGGAACGTGGCTCGACGGACAGGGAAGGTGGCTCGATGGAGAGGCAAGGTGGCTCGACGGAGAGCTAATTAAACGTCAGGAGCTAAACGTGGGGAGCTAAACGTACGGGAGAGAGCGGGAGTTGAAAATGTGGTGGGCCAGTGGGAGAATGTTATTTACATGGCCTTCCTCGACGTCTAACTCTCCTAGACGTCGGGCAATGTTTTTTTCCACGTCTAACTATCCAAACGACGCCTAACATTTTGTTATTCCACGACGTCTCTATACAACGTCGTGGAATCTTGGACCCTTTCGTGACGCTTGGGAACACGTCACGAAAGGCTCCTACATTTGGCGACGTCTACTGGGAAGACGACGCGAAATGCTTCTTTTTGTTGTAGTGTTAGCGTCTTTATTTGATTCACCGACATATTACTCGTTGTTGTTGGTTCATCGTAACCATTCTCAATTACATCCCACATATCTTGCGCATCGAGTAATGCCTTTATTTGTATACTCTAATTGCCATAGTTATTCTTTATAAGACACAATAATGGAACTAGTCTGAGTGGCATCATGCCGGAGGTTGTCATGGCTCTGATATCAATTTATTAAAGTCTAGTGGTGTATTCAACACTTTTGAGGTAGAGAGAAAAGAAGAATAACAAGCCAATACCTTTGTACTATTCACTCTTTCTTATAAGCCTAAACATCAAATGAAAACTCTAGAAATTCGTATAATAATAAATAAGAGAACATAATTCTAAACAACACAATTAATTCTTACCATCTTTCACTAAAATAGTCATAACTTTTAATAGAGAAGTCCAAATTACTTGAAACTGTTATTACTTGAAACTAGACTAAAAGAGCTATAAATCCATAGGTTACGCACTCAAAATGACCGACGTTTGTCCTTTCAAAGTCTCTAAAATCAACCTCAAATTTTGTCCACATCAAACACTTTAACTATTTGACCATATTAAATTTAGATTTCCAACAAGATCAAATTTTCGGAGTTGAAGACATTTTATTGGTTTGAAATATAAAATTTGATATATTTATACTTCAGATTTTAGATTGTATGATTTTTCTTTCTGCGATTGGATAAATTCCTTGAATGATAGAAGAAATACTTCTAATAACGTTTTCAATCTTAGATTAACTGTAATTAAGTGATGGTTAAAGAAATTATTTATAACGGCATCACGTCTTCAAAAGTAGAGTATGTTGTAGTTACTTCTGCGACTTGTCAACGTATGTGCATGACTTAGAAGACTTTTCGTTGATATTTTTTCATAAGTATAAGAGAATGTAACTGTAATTTTGCTTTCAATAGAAGAAGGAAGCATGTAGATATTCGTTTACATTTTCTTCGTGATTTTGTAGTTGAAAAAGGAAATTATACCAAAATTTGCATTTTCGTATCAAAACATGTAATTGCTTCATCTTTTATTGATTTTATACAATTTTGAATTAAGTGGTTTAGAAAGTTAATTCAAAACTTTCAATTTAGACTTGATCTCTGTCAATTGTTTGGGATTTTTTAGTTCTTTAGCTTTTCTGTAAACCTATAACTTAGCTCTTTCAATTATGAAATGTTGAGCTTGGATAACTTGATATCCAAGGATCAAGATTTGTTATCATGTCATGTAATCAAGCTTATTCATAGATATGAAATGGAAACCTCAACACATCATGAAGATCGTTAGATAGAGAGTGAGATACATAGAAGCCAACACCAGATTAACTAGGTTGCAGAACTAGTAGTGGGTATGTTGAGGACGCAGAGGAAGGAAGCAGGAAACAAAAACTACCACTACTACACAATCCTGACACCCAAGTGCTTTTCTGCGAACCTCTTAAGGTTGTCGCAGTCAAGCTCACTGGGGTCGATAAAGCCGTTGTGATTCTGGTCGGCGCACCGTACTCCACGTTTGCCCTTCCAGCCTGCAAACCAGCCTCCGGCGGCACGGATGGCTTCTGCGAGCTCTTCTCGGCTTATTTTTCCATCGTGGTCGACGTCGTATGTTTTCAACAACCATTGTTTGAACTGCTCTATAGTCATTCCATGTATAACCACTGGACCGCTCTTCACCGGCATCTTGACTAGTTGATTTAGCTAAGAAATGGGTTTACACACAATCTGTATTGGCTTGAACTCAGGTTAGGGCTTCTGAATTATATAGACTACTCTGACAATGCGTGATAAATATCAAAGGAATCTTGCATACACGTGCTACTTTTGAAGAGCCTAACAAAGGAGGGAATCTTTACTGTTTCTTCCCCAAGCTTTTTTGTAGATTAACAAGATAAGCAGAGCACTCTTTCAACACTGAATAGATGCAGGATTTATCCAAATTATTATTACAAATTCTCCAAAATTTCAGATCACCATCAAGCTTGAAAAGTGATATGTGAAAAATCTACCTTTCATTCTAATACATTATTCCATTCAGATAGGTCTTGCGATTTTATTCTTCAGAACATTGGTAGTTATTACGGAAGATAGGTAGATACGATAAAACTAGGAAGTGACAAGAAAAGGCGTATACTTAAGGTTTAGTAATTTTGACACCGAAGTTCTTTTCAATAAACTCCGCGAGCTTGCCGATTTCGTCCTCATCGATAAAGCCATTGCCATTGGAGTCTACAGATTTCATCGCACGCTTGGCTTTCCACCATGGAAACAGTCCGCCCGCTGTCCGGAATGCGTCTGTCAATTCCTTTTGGTTTATTCTGCCATCGTTGTCGTCATCAAATGCTTTTAACCAGCTCTCGAACTGCTTCATGGTCATTTTTACAGGGCCACGGCTAATTGAACATGGGGATATTTTCGGCATTTTAGCAGTTCAAACCTTCTTGTATCACTCCCAAGTCTCAAATACAAGTCCCTCAATTGGTTTTTCAAATTTATACAGGCCTGTCACCATTTTCTACAAGCTAGCCAGAATCATAATATGAACAAGACCACTTTGTTATCTAGCCAGTTGCATGACTTCTGTCAGAATAAGAATCTTACTACTGAAGTGACGCTAGTTAAGACATGTTACTTTGTTCAGTGATGGAAGTAAGGAATTATACTATTGTGACATAAACTGATATCGTCCGTCAACTGGCACTGAACTGAGACCATAAGAATCTCTCTTTTCATGAAAAAAAAATTCTTTGTGTTGAGCATAAATACTTTTTCTCCTAACTCTTGTAGAAAAACATACCACCTGAATTCTTTAAAGATTAAACCAAAAAAGCATGTATATACAAGGTTTAATCAAAGGGAAAGTCAGACACCTACAGCTACAAGTTCAGCTAATGATTCTAATTTATCATCATGATCACGTTGGTTCGATCACAGGAATTAACAACTTTCCAACTAATTATAATCCTTAATGCTCTACTGCCAACAGCACTTACAGGGAATAGTAAACAAGTTCCCAACTATCCTTAATGATATATACTGCCAAAAATGCCTATGGTGACAGGAAATAGAAAAGTTAAAAGGAATCTAATTCTAGACATGAACTAGTGCCTAAAGCTCTCTCGTCGTGTTTGATTGGACATGTTCTGCTCCGAGAATATATCTTGTCACCGGATTGAATTAATTGTTAAGCTAAATCTTGGAGTAGTTCTCGTAGCTTGTAAGATTATTCCTACGTTTTAAATTGTAAATTACTTACATGATATTATGTTATTTTGCAGCAGTAACTTATTACAATATCTAAGGACGTTGTGTAAGGCGGTACCGACATGCGGTACCGACATACATGATACCATAAAAAAAAAATAAAAGCAAGTTGCTGGGAACAACTTGCTTGCAACTTGTCGGTCTGTATAAAGATCCTCACCCCTACTTTCATATGTGTGGATTGGACCACATGTGTGTGTTTTAACTTTTAATACATGTATATGCAATGAGCTCAGTTACGAAGCCAGGAATTTAAGATAAGAGGGTTCAAATAAAATATAGATTTCACAAAAATTTTCATATCAAAACTAAATAAAAAAATAAAGTTTTATTAAGAATATAAAATAGTTAAAATTACAATGATCCTCGCCTACTTTTCATAAATTGAAATCTTTTCATAACAAGATCATTGCCAATATTTGCAAATACATATCTTTCAATGTAACACACTAAACAATCATTCAATAAGTCATCTCTCATTTTATTACAAAGTGAACTCTTGATAATTTTCATTGTGGAGAAAGCTCTTTCCACTGTGGCTGTAGCAACTGGTGAAAGTAATGACAATTTGACTAACAAATAAACCAAAGGGAATACATGATACTTTCTTGTAGCCACCATTCTCTTAGCAAGGTCTCCAATTTCACTCAATTCAGAAAAATTCTTATCCATACGTACATCAATGATAAAATTTCCAAGTTGATATTCAAGTTTAATTAAAGCAATAGGAGGAAACTTTGATGGATAGAATTTTTCAAGTTCAATCAATTTGTCCATGTCAAAATAATTAAAAAATATATAAAAATTATATATATATATATATTAAAAATAAAAAAATATTTAATATTTTTTTAAATCTTGGGGGACCCAGTGCACCATTGGGCCCCAAGTAACTCCGTCACTGATATCAATGGTTGTGGAATTTGATGACGAAGAAAGAACTAGTGCTAGATGCGTTTAGGAGAAAGCCAAAAGCTTTGAACGGCGCATGTTACTCATTGTAGGGCTTTTGACTTTTGGACTTTAGGTGGTGGCCTTATCGGTGAGTGACGCTCCTATTGGTGTCGTTGGCAAGATAAAATGGTGACCGGAAAATGGTAATCCCACAAGAAGCGTAAGGTTCTACTATCCCAGGCAGAACTTCAAACAAAATGACAAAAAAAATAGAAGCTAAATACTCTTGCTCTAATACCATGTAATTTTGGAGAGAATAAATTCACCTTGTCAATTCATTATGTATAGAATGGAGCTACATATATACACTTATATGACTATTAATTAGGGATTATAATCCCTATAATCAATGGATCTTAATCCCTCTAATCAAGCCTTTAAATCTTCTCTAATATCTATGATATGTAACGAAAGTGATAGTGAAGAATACTAATCCCTCTAATCAAGCCATTAAATCTTTTGTAATAACTATGATATGTAACAAAAATGATAGTGAAGAATACGAGGTGATGCAAACGAGCTTTAAGTCTATAGAAGAAATAAAAGGGGAAAAATTTGTCAACCACAAGTTTTAATTTGGTGGGATAAAAAATGAGAATTGAGTTATCAATAAAGACAAATAAAGACTAAAATTTAGATTATGTTAGGAATCCTTAGTATATAAGTAGTAGTAAATTAAATATTTTATTCTAGTTTTAGATATGTTATCCTAGTTATTTAAGACTTGTAAGTTTTTTATTAAAATATGATTTAGATTTGTTAAGAACCCTTTCCTACTAGAATAATGTTCTAAATATACTCAGCCCTTCAATAACAAGATATCTTGGATTTTTTTTCCTACAAATTTGAGTTTTCAATTAGAAGTATGATGTTTTCTTCTAAGAGTGATTTTTAGACCTTAGGAGTGATTCCTAGTTTCCTACTGTTTGTGTCCTCACTAAATTCCAGCAACCAAAACCCTAAATTCTAGCCATATTAGATGTAAATTTCAGTCATATTAAACCCCAAAATTCTAGCTTAAATTTTCAACAATCAACCCTAAAACCCAGCTATAGCTGATATGAAATTTTAGCATTTCAAGTTGAAATTTAGACTTGAAACTTGGTATTCCAACAACCTAATACTAGCTATATTTCCTAGTTTTGTAGTTTTGTAAGTTTTAGCTACTATTTCATACTTCTTCTATTTGTTCTACATCAATTGGATTTCAAAGCTTTGGTTCCGAATGACAACATGTAGTGGAATGGCGAATAGAAGAATACTCAGTGACTAAAAGCGAGATGAAATGCGTTTGAGAATTATGAAAAAATTAGACATAAAGATTCTCGTTCATAAGGTGCTCTCAAAACCAATTTACATGTAACAACTCTAAGAAAGTATATTGGACAATTTTGGAGGGACTAGACAGCCTTGATGTATATTCCGTAAAAGTGAAAACTCCCACAAAAATTATGCAAACCAACACCCTACATTTGATGCTAAATGTGGAGAAGGTGGTAAGCAAGATGAGGATATTGATATTGATCAACAACACACAATGCATGGGAAAAGCTTTGCTAAAAAATAATATTTTGATTTTGACCCTCAAATTTAATAGGCATTACCTTAGAGGAAGTGTTATATTATGGATGGTGAAATTATTGATACTTCTCCTTCAACTAATCAATCGCAATCTTCAAGCCTGCATGTAGATGGTGCTCAAATACTTGATGAAATGGAGAGTTTGGCAATGAAAGATGATCATGACAGAGAGTTTGACAGTGGGAGATGATCAAGGCATTTAAGGTGATGGAAAGCAAAATGAAATGGATTCTTTGGCAAACCCTATAGTTGAAACACTTAAAAAACAAGCTGAAATGGCTAAATAAGAGGCTGATACACCTAAATAACAGGCTGAAATCTCTAAACAACAAATCAAAACACAAGTAACAAATTGAAACCACAGGCTTAAACCAACAACTACTTGGTGTTCTAGAGCTTGTTGTCTTTAAATTTGATGATATCCTTGGTATTGTTGATGAAGATTATGTTATAGTGGGTGATGAAGTAGTAGATTTGAATGGAGATGCAACATTAACACAACATAGGAATAAAGGAGAAGTTATAAGTGCACTTGCAAAGTCAAAATTTAGTAATGACATAAAGTTAATGGATTTGACTACAAGAAGCAACAATAGGTTTGTTCTTAATGCCTATGTGGTAGATAAGCCATGTGGTTTTGTTATGAAGCCATCAACAAATATAATGGTCAAGACTTATGATGTGGTGCACACTGCTAAACTATTCTTCAAAGAGGTTGTACGTCTCTATGGATTGCTTTTACTCACTGATCGTGATGTGAAGTTTATGAGTTATTTTTGGAGAACTCTACAAAAGACATTAAACACTAAGCTTCAATGTTCAAGTTCTTTCCATCCTCAAACTGATGGACAAACAGTGGGAGTGTTAAGATGTTTGGTTAGAGGCAATGTGAATAATTGGGACTTAATTCTTCACATGGTAGAATTTGCACACAATAGTTCTATAAATAGGTCAACATGTAATAGTCCTTTTGAGATAGTTTTAGGAATTCAACCAAGAAATCTTATTGATCTGGCTCCTTTATCACAAATAACACAAGTTACTGTTGAAGATGAAGATTTTGCACTTGAGGAATATCTTTGATGAGGTATGAAGAAAGATAACAACCAACAACTTTGACTTATAAAGAACATACCGATCAACATCGTCGGTTGGTGGAATTCAATGGTAAGGATGTGGTGATGGTTTGTTAGAGCATTTTCTAAAAGGAAAATATAAGAAACTTTATTCATGGAGTGTTGGACCTTATAAGATCCTCAAGAAGATAAGTGCTAATGCTTATGTTTTAGAATTACTAAGTGACATGAGAATTAGTCATATATTTAATGTTGCAGACTTAATTATTTATCATGGATATGATGGTATACAATCTCTTACTGCTGTAAGAATTCGAACCACTCTTCATCTTAAAGAGGAGTTAGAGGATGTTCTTGGTGAACAAATTGTAGCTATAGGAGCTGGAGGATATGGACAGTTTCTTGTCAAATAGAAAGGAAGATCAATTTTTAATGGTACTTGGATTTTAAAATTTGAATTTCAGAAGTTGAATCTAGACGTATAAGATCAGTATTTTTCAATTTTACGTCGAGGACGACTTCATATAAGTCGGGGAGAATTGATACAAAAGAATTTAAAGTTTATAGACGAAGTAAAAGGGGGAAAATTAGTCAACCACAAGCCTTAATTTGGTGGGATGAAGGAAGAGATTTGAGCTGACAATAAAGATAATAAGGCTAAAATTTGGATTGTGTTAGGAATCCTCAGATATTAATTAGTAGTAAATTAAATATGTTATTCTAGTTTTAGATATGTTATCTTATTTATTTAGGATTTATAGAATTTTTATTAGAATAAGATTTAAATTTGTTAGGAACCTTTGCCACTAGTGTAAGGTTTTAAGAACTTCTCTATAGATATGTGCATATTTAGCCCTTCAATAACAAGATATATTGGAATTTTTTTTTATAATAAATTTGAGTTTCTAATTAGGTGTGATGCTTTCTTTTAAGGGTGATTTCTAGACCTTAGAGTAATTTTTAGTTTCTTAACCTCCCTTATTTGTGTCCTCACTAAATTCCAACAACTAAAACCCTAAATTCTAGCTATATTAAGCTTAAGTTCGAGCCATATGAAACCCTAAACTTTTAGCCTAATTTTACATCAATCAAATCCAAAAAACCAAACTATACTTAATCTGAAACTTCAGTATTCCAATTTAAAATCCAGACCTGAAATTTGATATTCCAGCAGCTTAATATTAGTCATATTTCCTAAATTTATGAGTTTTAGCTACTAGTTAATACTTCTCCATTATCCACTTCTTTCTTAACATTCTGTAACATAGATACGGTATTTGCTCTGACGAATATATTTTAATCTTTATATTTGTGGCCAAACTTGTCAAGATAACATTAACTACTAACTTGGTAATTTTTGTATGTATACTTTGAAAACATCAAACTCCATTACACATGCATTTTGAAATCTTCCCAGTGGGTTTAGGCATTGTTCTTGTTGTTACACTAATTTTTTATTTCCGAAACAACACTGCTGTTGATGACCACCACAACCATTGCATTGCTTCTGATTCTTGGCTTAATGAATCCAATGATTTGTTGACTATAAATTTGAATGATTGTGCTCGACTTATTTTTCAGTATTGCTTGAGGCCTGAGATGTAGGGTTCAATAATGGAGAAAAGTTGTCGATTTTTGTACTAGTTTCACTTAGAATCTCAAATTCCCATATTGTATGCTATTGTCGTGAATCCAGCCAAGAGACATATGATGCAAAAGAACTTAAAAGTCTCAACATATTTCTCTTTTAACTTCATAAAATACAAATTCCTCTTATGTATAGCATGTCATGTAATTGAAAGCAGATACCTTGGAGGAGCCTTTGATGTTGAGTCCCTAGTGGAGAATTTACTTGGACAACTTGCTGGAAATGAGAAAATATTGGTGGATGTTTATGATGTCACTAACTCTTCCGATCAATTGATCATGTATGGTCGCCAAAATAAAGGTGGTGACATGTCCCTTTTGCATGAAAGCAAGCTGGACTTTGGAGATCCATTCAGAAAGCATCAGATGATATGTAGGTAAGTGCTTCAACTCCTTGGCTACAGTTCCATATATTGAGCAGTCCGGTAAGTGTGTATGCTCATTAATTTGGATTCTGTTCAGGTACCGTGAGAAGGCACCCATACCTTGGATAGCACTTTCTGCTTTCATAGGGGTCTTTGCGATTGGTTTGCTGGGGAGCTATATTTTGTATGCTGCTGGAATGCATATAGTAAAAGTTGAGGATGATTTCCATGAAATGCAGGAGCTAAAAGTACGAGCCGAGGCTGCTGATGTTGCTAAATCCCAGGTATATTTTCCAGCATGTTTGTGAAGCATAGTTAACCCAAACTCAAATGTTCAGCTTCATTTGACCAATGTAACTCGTGTTTTTCATGGCAGTTCCTAGCTACCGTGTCTCATGAAATTAGGACACCCATGAATGGAATCCTTGGTATGCCAAGTCTCATCGATTGAATTATGAGATGTCCTAGATACTATAGGTCTCTGATGCAGACTGCTGTAATTGCAGGTATGCTTGCACTGCTTTTAGATACGGATTTAAGTTCTACACAAAGGGATTATGCTCAAACTGCTCAAGCCTGTGGAAAGGCATTGATAACATTAATAAATGAGGTGCTTGATCGGGCAAAAATCGAAGCTGGCAAGTTGGAGCTGGAAGCTGTCCCATTTGACATTCGTTCCATACTAGATGATGTTCTTTCACTGTTTTCTGAAAAGTCTAGACACAAAGGCATTGAGGTCAGTACTTAACAAATGAGGGTGTTGGTATTCTTGCCAAAAGAGTTGTTGATGCTAGGGCCCTAATATTGGTTAATTTTGTGTCCCTGTATTTGAAAAGATATGTTCTATTTCATTTGATAGGCATGAAGGTAGTTTTACTTATTTAAACTGACATTACGTTCTTTTTTGTTGTTTCTGCTGGGTATGCTGACATCATTTCATTGTGGCCTTCATGATGTGTGGTCGCACTGAAAAAAAATATTGGGAATTGCTTGGGATCAAATTTTGGATCTATAGCTAGCAGTCTTTGTTTCTGAAAAAGTTCCAGAAATTGTTCTTGGGGACCCTGGGAGATTCCGGCAGATCATCACAAATCTTGTTGGAAACTCTGTAAAGGTAAGGGCATTTTGTCAAATTTGATTACCTAAATATAGTATAATTTGAACAATTTCACTTCTTTTTAATTCACTTCCATCATTATCATACAGTTAAAATGATTATGTTTTTAAGTATTTAATATTACTTACTGACATTTACCAATGAGCCACTGAATGATTATCAATCTTTACCTTCATCATTTTCTTCATGAATCAGCTTTTGCAATATATTTTTACTTAAATAAGAAGGTTTTTGCAGTTTACTGAACGAGGACATATATTCATTAAAGTTCATCTAGATGATCACTCTAAAGTCTTCGCAGACCCAAAAGGTGATATTTGTGTTGATGGGGGTTCTAATGAAGCTAAACATATATCTGGTTCTCACCAGTTTAAAACATTAAGTGGTTCTGAAGCAGCAGATGACCGGAATAGTTGGGACAATTTTAAGCATTTAGTTACCGATGAAGAGTTTTTCTTTGATGCTTCATTGGATCTGATGACTGTTAATGAGGCTTCTGAGAAGGTTACCCTCATGGTTTGTGTGGAGGATACAGGAATTGGCATCCCTTTGCGTGCACAGGATCGTGTGTTTATGCCTTTCATGCAGGCAGACAGTTCAACCTCTAGAAATTATGGAGGGACTGGTATTGGCTTGAGCATCAGTAAGTGCTTAGTTGAACTCATGGGTGGTCAGATAAATTTTATCAGCCGACCCCAGGTGGGCAGCACATTTTCATTCACTGCTGTTTTGGGGAGGTGCAATAAAAATTCATTAGACATGAAGGAAAAGCGTAATTCTGATGATCTACCTTCCAGCTTCAGAGGAATAAAAGCTATAATAGTTGATGGAAAACCTGTTAGAGCTGCCGTAACCAAATACCAGTTGAAGAGACTAGGCATCCTCGCCGAAGTTTCAAGTAGCCTAAAGGTGGCTACTAATACATGTGGGAAAAATGGTTCTCTATCATCTAGGTAATTTCTATTCCTTAAAAGAGTCATCGAATAACTTAAAGTTGATTGAGAAAGTTTTGATCTAATAAACATACATGTCATGTTTTTCGGTTTCAAATTTCACGAAAGAAATTAACTGCAAATGCTTAAGTGATTCAACATAGAGGAACCACTAAACCTAAAAGCTTATGTTGTTGGGTTATGGCCCAAGATTGGATTATTTAGCTATTGCAAATACCTTCTCAGATATCTTTCTCATTCACGACTTGATTGTGTGAACTACTCTATGGAATCTTTTTAATCACTAGTAAAAAACTTTGCATACTTCATCATATTCTGTTGATTATCGTTTTTATAATATTTACTGCTGAAAGATTTTGATCTTTTGCATTATCTTGACATTCCATTTGAATAGAAAAACCAAAGAATCTTTTATTTCTGAGGATAGCTGAAACATGTTAATAATTCTAATTTCTAATAAGATCTTTGCATCATCAGGTAAGCCCTATCTAAATTCCATGATGCCATATCAGCTGATATACTTGCTAGTCTTCCTAAAAGACAAAGAAGATGATCTCTGGATGGCTGTTTTTCTGCAGCTCCCTATATTTAAATTTGGTTCAAAATTGGACTTCATTAACTCAATTTTCTTACCGGAATTTCTCTGTATCTCATATTACAGAAGTAAAATCCAGCCAGATATAATTCTAGTTGAGAAGGACTCATGGATCACTGGGGAGAGAAATGGTACGAACTTGTGGCTGCTGGACTGTAAGCAGAATGGACAAATGTATAAGTTGCCTAAGATGATACTCCTAGCTACCAATATAAACAAAACTGAATTTGATAATGCAATAGCAGCAGGGTTTGCAGATACTGTCATCATGAAACCCCTAAGAGCAACTATGGTAGCTGCTTGTCTTCAACAGGTTCTTGAACTAGGGAAGAAGAGGTTACCAGGGAAAGACATTCCCAATGGTACTTCCTTCCTTCAGAATCCGCTATGTGGTAGGAAAATCTTAGTGGTTGATGACAACATAGTGAACCGCAGAGTTGCTGCAGGTGCACTGAAGAAGTTTGGAGCTGATGTAGAGTGTGCAGACAGTGGCAAAGCTGCATTGGAATTGCTTAAAGTACCACATGATTTTGATGCATGCTTCATGGACATTCAAATGCCAGAAATGGATGGGTATGTTAAAGAGTTGCTTTATGTATTTTCCATTGGGAAAGTATAAATGTCAAACAAGTAGGTGTAGCTGTTAAATTTCTGGGGTGGTAAATTAAATGTAGTGGGTTATACTGATCCTGCTACAGCGAAAATTCATGCTAGACTGGAGATTAGATAAGTAATAAATCGTTATATCAGTTGCTTCTCAGTCTGATAGAGATACTTCTTTGGTGACTGCTTGACATTTGAAAACATTAGCAGGTGTGCTTTGGATATTGTCTACCTGAAAACGACTTCCTTAATCATAACTAAGGTGTGTGTACCATTTCAGGTTTGAGGCAACCCGTAGAATCAGGCAGATGGAGAGCCTGGCAAATGAGCAGATAGATATTCAGTCCACAGGTGAAGGAGCTGCCAGAAAGACAGAGTGGCATGTACCAATATTAGCCATGACAGCTGACGTCATACATGCCACATATGAGGAATGCTTGAAAAGTGGCATGGATGGATATGTTTCTAAACCTTTCGAGGAAGAAATTTTGTGTCAAGCCGTTTCCAAGTTCTTCAAAGCTAAACCCATGTCGGATTCATAAGTGAATGCCCTTTTCCAAATCTGGAGTGGAGAGTTTTCGTGGTTTGATCGGTACCAGCAATTTTCAGTCATCTGCTGGTTTATTTTGCTCTCCGGCGGATAATTGATGATGGTTTCCTACGTTAAAAATGAGTATTTATCAGTAACAGGTTGGGGGAAATCATTACCGACCAACTTTTAACTTGACTTAGGACGTGAGAAATATGTATCTACTCATAGCGACTGCATCTCACTCTTCTGTATAGTTTCTTACAATGGGGTGGGAACTGAAGTGTCTAAATCGTCTTTTAAGTTTTATAATATACTGTACTTTCTTGCTGAAGAGGTCTCTATGCCTTGTAATTTATGTATGTCAGAATATTTAATCGTCTAACATTTCATTTCGAGAAGAAAGTAGCTATTAATATATAGAGTTCGCTAGCAATGTTATAGTTTTATTTGTATTTATACCTTCAGAGTTTTCAGTAACATCAAACTTGAAACGCATAATTTAAGACTTTCTGAAAGTATTAAGTCCTCAAAAATCCAAATGTGAGCTCCTTGATTCTATTTTAAGGTTCATGGAAACTTTCAAATGGGGTAATTTTTGTGTCTTTGCCCTCTTCCACTTCCCTAACTCTGGTTCATCACTTCTTACAAATGAGAGTTCTAACCCATCAAGTTTAAGGCGTTATTTTCTTGATGATCTTATATGGACTTTACGTTCAAGGTAACACAAGCTTAAAATGTTTCATTGGATAGAAAAATCCTTAAAACGTCTTATGTTTGTGCCACCTTCAATCTACTAAAATTCTAGGGATGCTCTTTCAGGATTTAACACCCTCGAAACAAGGATGTTGATATGGTCGATCTTAATCTTCCGTGAGTTTTATATAAGTTTGGTCTCTCATTTTCTAATCTAAAGGGGAATTATGTAAGTTAAAGTTTGAATATTTTATAGAAAGTTGGCTTGTAACCTATATTCCTTTAGGTGATAAGGGTACAAGCATTACAATTAATCAAATTCACGTCAATAGTCAAAGTAAGCTCACTTAATAACATCATTCGTCTTCTTCTTATGGTGTTCAAATACCTAGCTAACAAGTTGATCTCTGATGATTTCGATTATGAATTGGTAGAAAGAAAGAGTCATCCTGGTCCTTTGATGGCTTTGCTTCTGATCCATAGCTTTGTCTGCTTTTGCTCCTTCTTCCTTACCTTTCTTCATTTTCAAGAGATAGGATCTGTTAATTTATCTCTCTTCCCCCTGCCTCCCACCCCTCTGATCTCTAGTTTTCCTTTTCATTTTCCCTACAAGCCACATTCTCTTGCTTCTGTTCTAGCTCTCTACACTTTTTCAATCTTCTGCCTAGCTCTCTGCTTTCATCTTTCTCTTCCCTTCAAGAAACAAACACTTACTTCAGCATCTTCACAAACAACTGTTGTCTCTCATCTCCTTTCCAAAAATCCTTTGCTCTTTCTCTGAACTCTTCTTTAGTTGCTAAGGACATTTCTATCTTTCCTAGTAGTCTACCTTGACTATTTTTTCCCTCTTTTGGTCATAACTTTTTGAAATCTTCTCCTTGTCTTAGCACTGCATTCCTCCCCCTTGTCTGTTAGTTATGCCTGCTCGTGAACCTCCTGCCTTTTGTGCAGACTCTCACTTTGAGTTTCCCTAATTACCCTCCCCCATCTTGGTTGTTTCCAAGCTACTAGAAAAGGGTCCTTCATTCTCGAATCTTAAGAAGAGTTGGAAACAAGTAATAGCAGTGGAAGGAGATACAACACTCCATTATTCTCCCCCAAGGAAGAGCAAGGTCGAGTCATTGTTCCGCCAGATCTGGAAGTCATTCAGGAAGGAGCTCGACCATGGGAGGCTTCACTAGTGGGGTTCTTCTTGGAGAAAAGACTCCCATTTTTGGTGCTGCAAAAGTGGGCAAATATTACTTGGAAGAGTAAAAGGCTTGTTAGAGGTACTGTTAGTTTAAAAGATTTAGCATTTTTTACTTTTTCCTCCAAATCTTAGGCCCTTAAAATCCTGGAAGAAGGACCTTGACATGTGATGAACCTTACATTGTTTCTCCAAAGCTGTCAGTTGGGGTTCTAACCTAAAATAGAAAAGTTAAATTCAGTTCCTCTGTGGGTTAACTTGTATAATGTTCCATTGGAATATTGGACTACCAAAGGGCCTCAGTATGATTGCAAGTTATTTGGGACAACCTCTTCGTATTGATGAAAATACAGTAAAAAGGAAAAGATTAGGCTATGCACAGCTACGTGGACATCTCTAAGGATCTACTAGACCAAATTTCGATTATGAGGTTAGGGTTGAACGGAACATTATATGAAGATACTATAACAGTGGACTATCATTGGAAGCCTTCTTTGAAGCTACATGGAAAAAGGTGGATGCCTATTGGGAAAATCTTGAAGAAAGGGAGTTATATGGAACTAATGGGTCTGGATAAAAATGAGAAGGATGGAAATGATGAGCAGCTATTATGTCAAAATGTGTCCTAAGAAGAACCAATCATAAGGGATCAAAACCAAGTGGATAAGGTTGGAAATGATAAGTTGAAACCAAGTCACAAGGTGTCCAGAGTTATTTTAGCACTACCAAATTTAGATGTGGAAATTCAGATTAGGCAGAAAGTGGAGATATACACAACTAAAGAAGATTCTACGGAAAACATGCTAACTACGTATGAGGGAGAAAAAGGTGATGATATGGAGGCAACCTCGTCCCCTTCAACATTGAGCAATGTTGAAGGAGAGGAGGTTGTAGAACAGTTTACTATTGTCAAATGGAGGAAAGGTACTAAGAGCAAAGGTCAAAACTCCAAAGTCATTCCTTTATGATTTTAGTTTGAAATGTTAGGGGCTTTAATTGCCCCAAAAAGCTTTTGTCCTTAAAGGATTTTTTGGCTAAAAGAATTTTTCATTTTTGCTATTTTGGAAACAAAAATTAGAATGAAGAATCTCAAGTTTCTTAATAAGTTAGGTAGTAAGTGACGGCTTCTCTCCAATCATCAAGCTCATGCTTATGGTAGAAATTATTGTTGGTTTTGATCCCTGAATAGTTGACATTGAGGTGTTAGAAATAGAGATGTAGGTCATGCATATGAAGTGGCATTTTGTTGAGCATAATACACTTGTTGTTGCCTCGGTAGTGTATGGTTTAAACCATGGTTTTCAGAGGAAGGTTCTTTGGGAGAGCTTACTGAGTTTTCAAAACAGAGTACTAGGCCGTTGGCTCATTTCAGGTGACTTTAATTCTACTCTCTATAGAACGGAAGTAGAAGGGCATTTTTCCTTAAGAAATTACTCTACTGACTTTAAGGATTATGTTGATTAGTTAGGAGTTCTAGACCTTAAGGCGATTGGTCATTTCTTCTCTTAGAGTAATAAGCAAGCTAATGAATGGTCTCTCAGGAAAAAGTTAGATCAAGTTATGTACTCTTTCTTTGACCCTATGTTTTTAGATCATACACCAATGATTATAGAGGATTTGTTCCTAAAGGTGAAGCGTTGCCATCCTTTTAGATTCAACAATTACATGGTTGATGTAGATGGGTTTTAAGACTACTTGAGGGTAGGGTGACATCAAATGTGAATGGAACTCTCTAATTCAAATGTGTGTAAAAGCTTAAATTAATTAGAGAGGGCTTAAAGTCACTAAAGAAACAGATAGGAGAGAGAACTTTATTAGTTTCCAAGGACAACCTATCGTAAGTTCAGCATACTCTTTCCTATAATTTTGGGATTGTTCCATTTTATCTCTTGAGAAATTTGCTTTGTTAGACTATTTGCAAGCCCTTAATAATCATGCTAGTGTTGTGGAGCAAAAGGTCAGGGATAAATAACTCAAAGAAAGTGACAAAATTTTCTTCAACTTAATAATTGGTCCGGAGAATAATAACTCTGTTAAGGAAATTACCATGCCAGATGGGAGAAAGATTAGCAAATAGGAGGATTTGTTGAAAGAAACCAAGAGGTATTTCAAAGATTTCTATATATCTTGAAATACAAATGTGCATACTCATCTTTTGGATTCTATTATTCATAAAAAAATTATCTAATGAAGAGAAGACTTTATTAACTAGAATTGTTAAAAGACTAAGAAATAGAGAAGGTTGTCTTCCAAATGAATCCTAAAAAGGCTCCAAGACTGGATGGTTTCAATGGCTTCTTTTTTCAGAAAGCTTGGCCTGAGATTGGATCGATGGTGAAAGCAGTTGTTAAAGAATTCTTCTCTTTAAGAATTATGTTAAAGGAAATCAACAAAACGTATCTCTACTTAGTCCCTAAACTAAATAATCCAACATCCTTGGATGAACATAGGCCTATTACTTGCTCTAATTTCTTATATAAAGTGATTGCAAAGATTATCGCCACTAGACTTAAAATTGTGTTGGGGTCCTTGATTAGTGATAATCAAAGTGTTTTCTTACAAGGCAAACAAATAGGAGATAACATCTCTATAGTGTAGGAATTGCTAAGAAGCTACTCAAGGAAGAAAGCTCATAAGAATTGTGCTATCAAGATAGATTTTAAGAAGGCTTTCGATAGTGTAGAATGGAAGTTTATTTTGAGGCTACTTGAAGTGATGGGTTTCCCAAGGGTGTTTATTAAATGGATTGAAGCTTGTATTTCTACTCCTTTTGCTGTTTTGGTAAATGGAATTCCTACAAAAAAAATTCATAGGGAAAGGGGACTTAGGCAAGGGGATCCCATGTCTCCTTATATATTCATATTATGCATGGAGGCCCTAACCTATCTCTTGAAACACAGTACTGGCAGGGGGTTCACGGTTTAAAAATCACAACTGATGCAAGAAAGTCTCTTTGGTGAACTTATGCTTTGCAGATGATCTCTTTCTATTCTCTAAGGCTAATAAGGTTTCTATCAAGCTCCTTATGGATTCTTTGAATAAATTTAGCTCTATATCTGGATTGACTGTTAACTACAATAAAAGCCATTTGTTCTCTCTAAAAGTGTGCAATACATGGAAGGAAGAGTCCTCTCTTTAACTGGAATGTAAAAGAAAACAAACTTCCCTATGCTATCTATGCCTACCAATCACTTCTAGAAGGATTCAATTTAGTGAATGTTATCCTCTTATTGAAAGAATTTAAAAGAGATTCTCCTCTTGGACCAACCATGCCCAATCCTTTGGAGGAAGGTTACAACTAATAAATTATGTGCTTAACTCCATGTTTACTTCTTGGTCCTCAAATATGGTAATTGCAAGTGGAGTTATAAAGTCACTAGAAAAGTTAATGAGAAATTTTCTATAGGAAGGAGATGTCCCTAATAAGAGATATACCAAGATAAAGTGGATTGATGTGTGCAGACCTAAACTGGAGGGAGGCCTTGGAGTTATTCCTATTAAATCGTCTAATAAAGCTCTCTTGATGAAGAAATTCTGGTCTATCCTGTAGGGAGATGACACCCTATAAGTAAAATGGCTCCATACTTATGTCCTAAAAGGTCAAAGTATATGGTTTGTTAATCTAAAGACCTCCCACTCTTGGTTTCTATCACAACTTTTGAAGATAAAGGAGGAATTGGTTTCTGAAATTTCATGTCAAGTAGGAGATGGAGTAAGGGCTAGTTTTCGGTATGATGACTGAACAAGAAAGAGACAATTAATCAAGAATCAGACTACCATTCAATCACTGAGTCATCTTCCCTCTACTGCTAAGGTTAAGGCCTATATTAGGGAGGGCGAGTGGATGAAATTTTTGAGAGAAATTAATTGCGTACAACCCAACTACTCCCCTAACTTATTGATATTTGACAAATATATTTAGAGAAACCACCCGTAAGGTCTATTTACAATAAAAAGTTGTAGAGAATGGTTGTTACAGAGAAATGTCAAAGTGGATTGGTGTGAAGTGGTTTGGCATAAAGAGCTATTGCCTAGCTCCTCATTCGTCCTATGGCTCACTACCATAAACAAGATTAGTTCAATGGATAGGCTTTTTTCCTAAATTCCACTAAGATTTGTACCCTGTGTAACTCAGGATAAGAGAATAGGGACCATATGTTCTTTGAGTGTCCCTTCTTTAGAGACATTTGTTCTTGGATAAGACATAAATGTTTGTGTTCCTTATGCACGTTCCAATTCACAGAGATACTGCAATGGTTTATCATACTGAAGCCCATTTCCCATCCTAATTCTATTATATGCTAATTTTCTTTACGACTTGCAAAAAGGAAATATGGACAGAAAGGAACATACGGAAGTTCCAAAACATCAGTAGAAATTCACAGTAGGTAAGGGAGTGTATTTTTGCTAAAGTCAGATATCAATTAATCTACTATAGTTCTATCAAGGAGTGTTAAGCCCAATTAGCTAACTCATGGGGAATATAAAGAAATATGCATACCAACAATAGCAGGCAATTTTTAGAAGTTAATATTCCTCGATAATATTGAAAGTAATGGAAGGGGGACTTACCTCTCAGGTGATGGAATGGAAGCGTCATCGGTGCTGGGAACGATGTTAGGGACACTCAACTATGGATCTGATACATGAAGAGACAAGAAAGGAAATTTCAATCTTTTTGTATCGGCCAATCTTAAATGTCAAATATGGAAAAGAGAAACATAGATAAGGAAGATCTGTTTACCTTTGCTTAAATTACCCAACTGATTGTCTCAAAGATCTCCCACGACGTCTTAAGATGGTGGTCAGTGCAGACATCTCCAACCCTAATCAGGGAAAGAAAGAAAGGTGAATGTTCAAGTTTAGGATTTTGTTCCCAATTAGGTATCAACAATGCATCTTTATGTTTTAACCTTGGAATGTTGCCATTTTGTGAGTTTGTGTTTTGGTGTTGAAAGGTGTTGTTTTTTTTCTTGATTAGTGAGTTTTTGACTCACCCTAACTTGTAATTCTCCTATTTCTTTTACTAATATTATTTAATTTCTCAAAAAAAAGTAAGCTCAATTAGCATTTTCCTTATAGATTAGTTAATTGATGATGAAGGTTAAATAAGGTAGCAAGTTTAGTAGCAAGCTTGAAAATAAGTTAGAGTGATAATTCTAACTCCACGAGCGAGTCTTTGTCATCTTTAATTTATAAAGTCCATCGTGAGAATGAGAACAAGAGATTCCAATAATGTTGTTTCTAATATTTGATTCAAAAAAACAAGTTTTAGGTGCCAAATTCTTCACTCGAAAAGGTTGCTAATAGAAATTCACAAGTAGAATAATCTTATGTTGAAAAGAGACACAAGAATAAAGTAAATTATATATAAAGATATGACTAATAACTCATTACTGCAAGACTTTTGGTTGAGATATAATATCCTAATTGTAATTAATAAATTTACTTGGACCAAACATAACCAAGTTTAATTATTTAACTTGAGTAAAGTTGCTTGATTGTTATTAATTTGGTAAAATTAAGGATTAAAATGTTTTCATACCTCTTCTTATTCATTTCTCCTAGAATACTGAAATATGTATGTCCTCTAGTTTTATTATTTTCAGAAAATGATGCATCTTGATAGTTGAATGCATGCCTAATTTTGTTTAAAGGTTTTGGAAACTTTGTGATACATGCCCAATGTGTTTTCTCCTTTTGAAAATGTCGCATTATACCTATTATTCTTCATGTTTCGAGGTTTTGTGTTTGTGTGCTTGATTTAGTTCTTGAAAATAATAGTTATAAGCTTCCATATTTTTAGTGATGTGAAGACGTTCTTTGATCTAAAAATACAATGCATGACCCATTAGTTTAAGATTTCTAGAAAACACCCTCAACGCATGTTTCCTTTATCATTAAAAGATAAGGAAAAGCATTTCATATTCAAGATTGAAGGTTCTAAAACTTGATTGGATGTTCTAGAAATTGAATGATGTGATTTTGGGTTTATGTTCTTTATGTGAGCTAGCTGCTGGTTAATCGTCCTTCTCTATCGCTAGTACTAATTGCCACCACTGGTAAGGGAGAAATTTGCCCTTGGAGGACGAGTTAATAACCTTAGGAGATTATGCAGCATGAAGCAAACAAGAAAGAAGAAGAAACCTAAATGAGAAGCACTGATGGAGGAGAAAATGGGATGGCAGCGTCTCAAAACATGTAATCGCATTTTGGAGATGATGATAGGGTGTGATAGCATCAGTTGCCTGATGACACATGCGGACATGCACGAAACAAATTATTTTAATTGGTTTAAATTTCTAATAAATCTAAAAAAGTGTTTTTCAAATTTAAAGGATTAACTTTATCAAGATTATTTTTAATTTTATTTTAATTTTTTTAAGAGTTGAATTACTAAATTAAAATCAGTTATTAAATAAATAGTTAAAATCAAGCAAAGGTTTTGAAAAGGGTAAGATTTGATAATTCGATTTTGTTAGATAAATTAACACAATGAGATTTATTAATTAAGATGAGAACCTAAATTTAAAATTAAATTAATTATTTTAATTAGATTAAGATTAATAATTAAATTTATGACTAATTAGTACTTTATAAAATTATCTTCTAAAAGTTAATTTGAATTTCAATTAGATCAAAATTAATAATTAAATAGATTCCTTTAAAATTAAGAAAATTATTTCTTTAAGTAATTAAAAAAGGTTTTTTAATTAAAATTATTTAATTCAATTTGAATGATATAGAGTTATTGTTATTTTATTTAGAAATTGTTTCTTTATTTTGAATAACAAATTTCTTGATTAATTAAAAATTTGTTTTTTCTTTATTAAATTGGTTTAGAATGTGTTAAATACAAGTTTTTGAAAAAGAAAATTTTCTATCTTATGATAATTAAGAAGAATAATTATTGAAAATTGTTTTCAATTGAATTCATTAAAGCAGCCAAGATAACTTTCAAAGAGTTGGAATATTATTTTAAATTATAAAAATTATATTGATAATTAGAATCAGATAATATTTCATACTTATAATTTGATTATATTTGCATGAGAAATAGCATGTTTCAAAATGTATGAAATTTTACACATAATATGTGGTTGATGAGATCATCAAAAATTAAATCCTTCATTAAAATATTAAGTACATGTTAAGAACATAATAGTTATGTTTCATTATTTAAGAATAAAACTAAAGTTTTATTTATTGTAAGACTTGTTTTTAAACTTAATGCCCCTTTAACATGAATATGTATTATCTTAAATTAATGGTCCTACTTAACTAAATTTGATTTGGGTGATAAACTCATGATCATATGAATTTAAAAGTAAGGTTAGAAATAATATATAATATATATTTTGCACAAAAGTTGTCACCTAATGACTCTAAGAGTCGCATAAGATGTGATTAATAAAGATATTATTGACATAATTTTAGTTTTGTTGAGCAAGCTCAAGATTAACTAAATTTAAAATAGATCCTAAACTACTAGAGAGATTAAAGTAATCTTTTTTAAATAGTAACGAGGGCTATTACTTTGAATTAAATAATGAAAATAACTAAATAAATGAGTAAAGTCATGATCCTATTTGGTTATTAGGGCATATAACTAATTACTTGCTTTCTTACATTTATTTTGTTTTAAGTAGAAATTACCTTTATTGAGTATAGTTGATACAAAGTTGTTAGTAAAACAAATTTCTTGGACATAGAATTATGCTTTAGAAGAGTTCTCATAGTTAAAAAAGTCATTACATAATTATGCCATAATCATGTTGAGGACGTGGTGGCAACATTTTACAGATATGTCAATATTACATAGAAGACAAAATGTGAGGTTATTTTGAGTTGATTAATGTATTATAAACTTTAATAACAATATGTAAGATGGATGTCAACACCAAGATAGTATAATGCAAATTGTTGCATAAAGTAGGCCTGAAAGGTATAATGCGTTAATGAAGTTGCTTCACTCAATTAAGCCTAATAAATGTATAAATATGGACACAATTGAAGGCATTGGCTATAGTATGATAATAACTATCATTAGAAGAAAAATGATTACTTGGCTTTTCTTGCCAATATAAGATATGATATAGATCATATATAATTCTAACTTATGCTTTTAAGTATTTGATAATGAATTTAGATTCAACATTATTACAATTTTCAAGGCATGATAAGAAATAAATTATTGAGTAAAAGTAATTGATTCAAGTTTATACAAATAGTCTGTATGTGTTAGATTAAAGGAGACTTATACTTAACAAAAAATGGCAACAATACTAAGTTAGATAACTGAGATTATCCTTTATTTCATGTTATTTTCTGGGAATTAGATGAAAAAATTAAATGAAGTATACTAAAAAAATAAAAGGCATAGTCTTACGTGAGATCAACCAAGAGATTAAACAAGCTAAGCAATCTCATTAGAAACCTAGGTCATTCAAAACAACCAAAACTACATACAATGGGGAATAAGGATCATAATGAACAATTAAGTGAAGATGTTTACAATTCAGTTAGGTTCCAAAAAACTATATGTGTCTTTAGTTCAATTAAACGCCCACCTAGTTGCTAAAATATTAGAAAATTTAAAATCTCCAAATTTGCTCAGGAAGTGCTCTTTTTTTTAGCTAAAGTATTAAAATTGAAGGTATAGATATCTGTTTTCTTGAGTCTAAACCTTCTTTGATTCCTTTCCTTCCAACCTTATAAAATTCTATAGATAAAGCTGGCTTAAGAAGAATATGATTGTCCCCTGGTAGTGAAGCAATGGAAACTTTGGTAATCCTAATCTCCAAGATAGTTTCATTATACAAGAAATTAAAAGTCATCTAAATTCTTGACAAGATTTCTTTGGTGTAGATACACTGGAAGAAGAGATGATCCATGTTTCTAGCTTAAGACTATAAAGACCGTATCAGGGGGAAATAGTTGATTTGGAAGTCACCTTGTCTAATGTAGTTAATCTATTTAGTTTACCAAGCCATATAATGAAACAATCTTTAGAATATTACCTTTAAACCATTTCACTCTATGTCATGACCCCTTAGGAGTAGATCACTTAAAAAGTTCAAAATTTGATATATTAGTGAGCTTACCCGAGGTATGCCTAGTTTAGATTACCTTGTCTTCCACACTCTACCTTGTATTGTAGCTAAGAATAACTTCCTTCAAACATTCAATGCCTTTGAAATTAGTAAACTTCATCATCCTTAATTAGCTCCTATACTTTGGCATTAGGTTTCATCGTGTATCTAAGATAGAAAATACTAGGAATTAGGTGTAAAAGATCTTTCTCACTCCAGTTATCAAACTATAGAAATGATAGCATGTCATTGCCATTTATATATTTAAATTCCCTATATAATATTTTTCTCAATTTGAAGATGTGGTGGAATGTCTAAGATATGTTCTAGTAAGGCTTAAAACCCCAAAGACTTATTCCTATTAAGTGATATGCATGCATCCATTAGACCCATAAATTTTCCTTATCAGTCAGTAATTTCCAAACTCTTTTTGCAAGGACTTTATGTAAGGTTTAAATAGACCTTAAGCCTAGTCCCCCTAAATCTATTATTCTTCTTACCATATTCCATACTACTTTGGCTCTTGAACTCTTGTAGGCATCATCTGTAATAACCCGTTCTCCATATTGATGGTTAGAGCTTTAGTTGTCATTGGGAATTCATGAAATGCGTTTCATTCACATGCATATCATTAGCATACACAAATGAATTATGAATTATGAATTATGATTTTGTACACATTGTAAGGAAAGCATATGCACTCAATTGAATCATTCCGAGGTATGAAAAGATTAAAACATTCATGATGTTAATTGTGAACCGTTTATGCCTTGAATTTTGGTTTGATTGATTACAAGTAGTGAATTTGGAATTAATTGATATAATTGGAAAATTGAGGAATTAAATGTACATTTGATCTAGGATAAATGCCAAGTGGTAAGAAAAATTGATACCCCATAATTGAGTGACATTTGGCATTGATCATTGTGTGACAAAAGGATTAGTAAGTTGATGACAATTGACAGCTATGATTACATGACATATGATCTAGCTTTATTGGTGATATATTGAAACATATTTACATGATAAACAAAGGACATGCCTTTATACATATGGCAAATTAATTGGATGTCATCTAGCACCTTAGGAGTAACGTTTCTGCAGTGTTGTTTTAGCCTAGCTCATTCTTCTTCTCTTCTCATCTCTCACCACCGAAACTTGCTTCTATCTCCCCTTCTTATGTTTTTCTTGAAGCTATGCTAAATTACCACACCAAATACATGCTTTTACCCTTTACAAAATAGCTAAAGAACTAGTTGATTGTTGTTGTTTTATCATGGCCGAAAGTCATCTAATCCCACCTTGAATTTATGATGATCTTGCATGCATGGAGGGTTAGGTTAACTTGATGAATTGAGTTGGAATTGGAAGCTAAATAAGTAAGTAAAGAGTTGTTATTTATGGCATGTTATAATGTAAAGATTAAGATGATTGAATTGGGATAGATTGTGTATGATGTTGATGTTGAAGATGTGCTGGAAAATGCAGAATGAATGGATACTTTTCTGGTCTGTTTTTACATATACGAAAATGGTAGTCTATGAACTGTTTTATGGATGATTTAATTTGGGATTTGAAGTATAAATGAAGGTGGATTCATGGTAAATATAGGTGTTATTGAAGTGTTCTTGAATCTGGAAAATTAGAGCTGTAGGTCAAAATTCTGGTTTCAATTTTATCTTCCTCTTTCAATCTATTTTACATATCTTTAGGGCATGAATTTGAAGAAACTCAAAGAATGAAAGTTGTAGATATAGGTATTAGCTTGACCTTTGTGAAAGTGGCTTGATAAAATAGTGACTACAGCTTGAGTCATGCTTGCTTTCCTAAGACTGCCTATGACAGACCCCTATGCAGGAACCTTATATTATTTCCTGATTTTTGGGGACTTTAGAGCTCAAGTTAGTCAAAGTATAAAACATGAAAAATGATTATTGAAGTCTTATTAATGCTTCTGTGAAACAGATTGGCCAGAGGATATCTTGATAAGTTTATGTAGATAATTGATGTCATTATCTAAAGAATTGATTGTTTTGATGTGTTGAGTTCAAATTTGGAAATTCTGATTTGTTAAAGGAATGAATGAGTTCTTTTAATGTAAACGTGATCTTAAAGGACATGAGAAATGTGTATAACATATGGATGAATGAGCATTGAAGAACATGGGGTAATTATGAATGAGAATTAAGTAAATGTATGAAAATATATTTATGGAAAAAGTTTGGTGAATGTATAGATTTAGCTTACTGAAATTCTAGATTTAAAGCAACAATTGTGTGTGTGATATAAGAGGTTTTTGATCATTAAAAAGTTTAAGGATAAGTGTAAAATATGAGTTGTTAATAGTATAAAAATGTTTTTATGAATGCAAATGAGATACAAAGAATATGAGTATGGTGAATTGGGTATGATTGAATATGAATTGAGGAAATTGTGTGAATATATAATACTAGAAAACGATTGATGAATTTATGAATGATGAATGGAAAGTGATCAAGTTTACTTAAGGCATAAAACTAATTGCAAACTAAATGATTTACAAGTCATGATGTATAAATTATTAAGATTGGTGAATAAGGCTACATACCCGGAATGATTAATTTAGTATGCATTGAACATAACACATATACATGTGTATGATTGAGTACTTATTTGATAAAACAAGTTAGTGATGTGTACATATGTGTATATTGCATGATTTAGAAGCACAAATTGACCGACAGCTTCCAAACATTGTCTGTTTGTTGAGGCAATAGCTATCTGGAGCATATTGTGAGTTGACCTATATGATCCTCACTATAATATAATTGTTTTTGTCTAAATTTTAGTTACTGAATTGCTACTTATATAATTGTAATATTCCGGACATTGCTGATCCGAGGAGTTTGATATTTGAGAATGTATTGGAAGTGTTTACTGATTGCATGTGAATGGGAAAATGTGTACTCAACTTTATGTTGAATGACTTAGATATGATGAATGTGATAAATGACTATGTACATTGAAAAAAAGTGACTGATGGCATATTATGTGGAATGTTGTACTCCATCATATGAATATGTATGATTAGATAAAGGAGTTGTGACCAAAGTGACTAATGTGAAAAGAGCTTAAAGCTGAGAATGTGCACAAAGAGCCACAGGCTCAACGATTAATGAGCCCGGTATCTACAACAGATATAGGACAGTTAAATAGGCACTTGATCACAAAAAAATAAAAATAGAAATGAGTCTCATGTGAATTTGCATTTATATCTTTACATGTGTTCATGAGATTGATTGCAAATAAATGTTGAATTGTGTTGTTATAATGATGTGTAATGCTTGTGTACATATTAATGATATGAAGAATTGAGATAAATAATTGGATTGTTTTGAAATGACTATATGAAGATTTTGTATTCATAATATGATTGTTGGAAAATGATGAGTATATATATGGGATTTATTTTGGAAATACTGAATGAACAGTGTTTTATACATAAGATGTTTATATTGTTTGAGTGACACATCAATGATGGTTCACTCACTGAGTTCGCAAAACTCATCAAAATTGCAACGTTCATTTTGCAGGTACTGAGGGGAGACTTAGCTTCTAAGGCAATCTAGTTGAAGTCTAGTATTGTCCATTTTAAGAACAAGAAATAGCTCAAAGGTCTGGTTAGCTGACATCTGAGGAGTTTAGATATAATGTTTTTGTTTAGTAACTCATATCATGTAGAACTTGTTGTATTAAACTGTAAACTCACAGATGGTTTTATAATATAAATATATGGTTGGTGTGTAATGAAATGACAATGTAAACTATGTTTTGTTAATGAAATGGATAAGTTGTGCTTAAAATATCCACAAGTGTACAGATTGTAAACTTGTAGTATCGATAGCCCATGAGGAACTAGATAAAACGAATTGAACCTAACTTTGTCAAAGGAGCTGCCAAAATTAAGTAAGGATGATCAAATATGAATGCATATGATTTATTCTTTCGTTATTTTATTCCCTTGTTGTTTACTAATTCAATTGTCTGTTGATTCTAGATTTTCGAAGGATTTGATTACTCTCTCTTAAGACCTAACAAATTAACCCTAATTGAATTTGAAAATTTCAGAATTGTAATCTCTCAATTCATAACTCTTTCCATAAAGTTTTCAATTAATTATAAAGTTATCTATTGAATAACTAAGTTCTCACATAAGATCTCTCTTCGAATGATAGTTGATTTATTAAGCGTGTAACATATTAATTCACCAACTCTCGTTGCACAAATTAATCATATTACTTTTGACTCATTCGCTCGATTTATTATCAAAGTATGAACATGCACCATGAACACAACACAGAGTATGTATTGAATCAATAAAGATTAAAGTCACAAAATAACTATGGAAAAAACGCTAATCTAAAGCCTAGAACATCATAAACATGACAAAAATCTAGAAATTCAATTTACACATCAATTAATATGAAAATAACAAATGGGAAAGAAAGAAAAACTCTATTCAGAGATTGATCTGGAAAACTAGAAATCTGGTCATCTCTCTCGATCTCCCTTGTTTCATCCATTTTTATAAGATGGTGGATACATTATTTTATGTCTTTCACATTCTTAAATAGTAGTTTAGGGTCCTAGAGTTGTTTTTAGGGTTTACTCACTTCATTTGGTTCAAAAAATATCCCCAAAACGTCAAGAGATTGAAGAAACTCGAGTTTTAAAAAAACTAAAATTTGTTGGAATTACTGTCTGGCATATGCACGGTTTGATGCATGGCAGTGCATATAACTGTGCATCACCAAAATTGATTAATTGTGAATTAGCATCGCCTAAGAGATGTGCACAGGATGATGCAAGATCGTGCATCTCTTTTGTGCTTTGAATCTTTGCTTTATGTCACATTTTGCCTAAATTATTCTCTTTTCTTCAATTTCTTATTTCCATACACTCACAAAGACATCAAACACTTCATGAAACATAAAATTAAGATCTTATTCTTGATTTAAACCTAATAAACATTTAGAATACATATAACCACTCACATTAACACAAATTTAAGCCTATACATACTATAATCATCTAATAAACACCTAAAAACACAATAAAACATATATCAAAATATAGTATAAACTACACTTATCAACATCCCTACACTTAAACTTTTGTTTGTCCTCGAGAAAAAAAAAACAAAAACATAAGTAAACGAACCAAACATAAAACACACAAGTATAGATTCATGCAACATGCAATAATGAGAGAATAACATTAAACTTTATGGAATCAATTTAACCGCAAACATCAATCATTCAATTTCTGCCAACATGCTAACCTATGCATTTCATGGTTAAGCACTTTGAATTGAATATACATATTAATCAAAACATTAACATTATATTCATTCACCTATAACAATTGTACACATACATTTATAATTAGCTATCGATCAAAAATTACAATTATCACTGAGTATCTCTTTATGAAAAAATTTTCCATTTTCGAAGAAAAATAGGATTTATTTATTGAAACGCCACTTTTTAATTTTTTTTACATTAACCTAGTCTTTTGATACGAAGGCAAATGCATTGTCATGAATGTCCCCTAATTACTCTACTAGGTCATGTTTTATTAATTAGCTTGGTTGGAATGTCATTCCAACCTTTTGATGCGAAGACAAACATTTTATCTTGAATGCCCTCGGTTACTCAGCTATATTACATTCTCAACTAGCTACTAGCTCTATTCATAACCCAATATTTGTTTCAAAAGGGACAATGAAATAGTTATTTATTTAACAGACACTTTTTTATCACATAGCCTACCTCATTTCTTTTTAATCAATCATCCTCCCAAAAGATTACTAATGATGTTAGGTCAATCCTCATAAAAGATTACTAATGATGCTAACTCATTCAATTGACTTATAATTATGAATGTACATATTTCCTAAAGTGAACAAAATGAATGTCATATCCTAATTAATATGCATATTCAACCAGAGGTACTTAAAACATAAAATTCATAACTTAATATGCCTTTACAAATCAAATGACTATGTTCAAAGCTAAATTAATTCCGTCAAATTATTGTCATTGATACATTCACACATATACAACATACATTCACAAAATGTCAACCTAATCAAAACTAAGACAATATGATATGCATAAGTCACATGTACGAAATGTCAATGCACAATCCTTCCCTGTGATGCCCAAATACCTCCTAGGAGGATACGGGACGCCACGCAGACAACATAACATACATGCATACAGAATCGAGACAAAACCAAAACATACGAAACATTCATCATGCATTCTCAATAGCTCAAAGTAGAAGCAATTCAGAGAAAACATACATCATAATACACTGAGCTTAATACAACTTGTTCCAAACCGGAACTGGCCTAAATTAAGGTTATTACAAACCTTCAAATAAATTCAAAGTCATATACATCAAAGACAAGCCAAAAACAAACTCCAAAAATACAATTTTAACAAAACAAGACTCAGACTCCATTGGCCATTACAGTTGACTAGTCCCAGTCCTTATGTCCTTCTCTCTGAACCTACACAAGGCAAATCTGCCGTGCTAAGCATATAGCTTAGTGAGTAATAACTAATCTATGCATAAATTGACAACTAATTATACACAATCATGATATATCATAAGCATGCATTAATAATTTATCGGAACGAACAATTCAAACATATTATATTAGATCTCAGACAGATTGTACAGAAAATAGAACTGAATCTCAAAAGAGGGTATAAACCCTTCATAATCAGAATACAAATTCTTTGTTTATATCAGAGTTAGACAGAAATCAAAATACAAAATTATATGATTGTTAGATCCATTTACAGAAGCGAGTAACGGGACTTATACAAGAGATACCATGATTGGTATCAGCAGGAGAGATATATGTCTCAATATCAGGAGACACCGAAGTGTCAATACAGGAGACACTGAGGTGTCAATAACAGGAGTAGCTGTAGACATTTCTAGGCATGCCTATTTACCCACAACTAGGACTTGACAGTTTTAAAACCAAACAAATTCATTTCATGTTCAACATAATTAGCCAATCATTGCTTCCATGCCAAAATTCAAACATATAACTATGACAGCTTTGCAAATCATTCAATGTATTAAAGTCAAATAGCAAACAAACAGTCAAAACTGAACTGTCCAAATTTCTCGCTAGATTTCTTACTGAATTACCCACAATTATTCAACAAGACTTACTTACAGATAAGACCATCTAAATTACTTACAAAAATTATTGTCTAAAATTACTTACAAAAATCTCCCTTATTGCCTATTGCCTCGACGTCCCGACAATATCTGGAATCGATCGCTCAATGGGTTCCTCTAAAATATTTAATATAAACACATATCATTATTGTGCATAATTATAAATTCAGTTATGCACATTCATGTATATTGAATATATATAATGCATGTTCATGACAAATTCCAGGTTTCTTATCCTTGATCTTGTTACATTAACAATCATGTGAAATCATACTCAATCCCTTAATCCAGATTTATTTCACAATCAACTTTCGGGTCCACTTTTCTCAATTATTCTTATCAAGTAGATAAGGTAATTAGGTAATACTTCCTTCTAGAAAGTTGTCCCTCTTTGTCTTAGGTTTCCAAATGACACAAAGTTCATCCAATTTGGTTTAGTATACTTAAAGTTCTACTTAAAAGATTTTAGACTATTCTTAAGCTTCAGCAGAATTCTTATCTCAATTTCCAATTAGATTCTGAAATTCTTAGAGTCAAAATTAGAATTTAATCTCTTCAGAGAATTTGTATCCTTATGTCTCTAGTTTAATATAAATTAAAAATCACTTCATTCGGAAAACTACAGAGAAAGGTATGCCTAAAATACCAAAGTATGTTCAAGCTATCAGGAAACTTCATCGCGGCAAACTTTCTAGATAGCAAAATTCCTCGCAATTTTCTTAAAAGTTTGTCGTGGCAAACCCAATAGTTGGTTGTGGCGAACTTTCACAGAAGTGAAATCCTTCAAATTGGCCACAGCGAGCCAAAGAGAGTTGGTCGCGGTGAACTTCATTGCGTTTTAATCATCTTCTTCCTCTCTCTCTACTGTGTTTTTATCTGAAACTCAATCTCCATCAATTAACTCCAATAAATTGCAAACAATCCCTCTAACTCCATTTTAGCTCATCAGTACACACACACAATTTACAACTCCAAACTTCACACTAAACATCAAAATCTGATTAACGCACATGCAACTTTAAATTTCCTGCATTTTTTCCACATTCATAGTTTCAAATCCTCATCTGAGTCATTTAGGACATGCATTTTCCGAACTCTACTGTTATACCTTCACATGCATGCATTCATTTCCAACACTAAAATATCATCCGAATCATTCACAAAACTCAGACAGTTAGAATATCACTTAATTTTTCTCCAAATTCTTCGACAGTGAAGGTGAAGAACAGGGTTTAATGGAAGGTTGAAGAAGTAAAACCAACGAGAAACAAATTATTAGCTCGGCTGAATTGTTTTGTTTACAAAGGATAACACTAACTTAAGAATCAACAACAATAATTGGTGATGAAGGTTCGGTGATTTTCCAAGAGTACTCCATAATCTGAAGAACAACAAAGAATTACAGTAAATAGCCTTTCAAAACACATGATTGCGTGTTTAATTGATATCTTGACACATGGCCCCCATTGCATGTGAACCATTTGTCATCCAAAATTCCCATTTGTCTATTTTTCTGAATATCCCAAAATTCCCAGAAAATTCCTAAAATTCTCAATTTTTTTTGAAATATTACTAATAAATTCCAAATAAACTTCTATCACTAATAGACCAAAATTCTCATCTTAATTAAAATTCTAAAACCAATTGCACCCGGAATGTCCTGAATGCATGTATAATAATTTGTACGAGTCTAAAAATGCATATGCATAAATAAGCAAAAACTCAATTATGCACAGCATACTATGCATTGAAATTCCTCAATATTCTAACCTCTAATATGGGGTGTTACAGCATAAGTTGCTTACTTTATTTATATGTTTGATATATACTGTTTGTTTCATATGTATGATATTTTACATACAATTTTGTATTTGATGAGACGAACAAAATCAAATCCCTCATTAAAATATAACACGTTGAGAATGTGACTATTGCCTTCCAAAATTTAAGAACAAAACTAAAGTTCTGTTTATTGTAACACATATTGAGTGAGTCAAGGTTCTTTTAACCAGAATATGTTTTATCTTAAAGTAATGAGTCCTGCTCAATTAAATTTGTATAATTTGGATGAGTGACTCCTAATTGTATGATTTTAGAGATAAGGTTATAAATAATATATTATATATGCTTTGGCAAGAGTTATAACCTAATAGATCTAGGAGTCATATGAGATATGATTAATAAAGTTGTTATCTACCTATTTTAAGTTTAGATGGTTCGTGGGGTGACTCAAGGTCAACTAAATTTTATTTGGATCCTAGTCCACTAGAAAGACTAAAGGAATCTTTCTGAATAGTAGCGAGGACTATTATTTCGTATAAAATAGTGGAAGAAACTAAATATATGATTAAAGTTTTAATCTTATCTAGTAGTCATAGCATATAACCTATTACTTGCTTTTCTTACATTTATATTTTATTTTAAGTTGAATTTACCTTGTTGAGTATAATTGATACTAAGATAGTAAACCAAATTTCTTAGAAGTATGTTAAATTTGATAAGAGTTCTTAAGGTCAGATAGAAGAATTATATGTCCACTATGCAATATTGCTATTAATCCCTATTGAGGATTCAATGTCAAGTTTTAAAGATATGTCAATATCATATAAATGACAAAATGTGATGACATTTTAAGTTTATTAATGTCTTATAAACTTTGATGACCTCATATAAGATAAATGTCAACATCATAATAGAAAGATGCAAAAGATTGCATGAAGTAAAGCTATAAACTATAACACTTTGATGGAATTGTTCCATTTAATTTAGCCTACTAAAAGTATAAACATGGGCTACAAATGAATGCATTTGTTATAGAATGATAATAGTTGTCATTACAAGAAAAATGATTGCATGACTTTTCTTGCCTATATATAATATGATCATTTATATTTCTAGTTTATACTTATGAGTATTTGATGATAAATTTATATTCAAAATTATTACAATATTCAAGGCATGATAAGAAATAAAATGTTGAGCAAAACTAGTTAATCTAAATTTATACAAATAGTTTGTATGTGTTAGATCAAAGGAGGCTTATGGTTAACATAAGTGGTAAGAATACAAAGTTGGATAATCAAAACTATCCTTTATGCCCTATTAGTTAAATTAATATAATGAGAATCATAAAGTTGCATACAAGGATATATGTTTCCTTTAATTATGAATTGTATGAAACAAAACTTGTTAAGTTGAAGAATAACCAAATCAATATTTAGGAAAAAGATGATGATGGTATTGAATTGTTAATTTTATATTTGTGATGTACTAAATAAAATAACAATTTATAAAGGATGATTCTTATATTTAGTTAGAATTAATAATAAATATAAGTGATATAGTTATAAGTATTAAATGAAATACTGATTTAAATTTTGAAGACTTTGAATTATTTAAATATAAGTAAAAATTAAGAATTGAGAATGTTGAAGCACTTCGAAGAGATAGATGTGATAAGATATAATTTTTTCGTTTATCCATGAGGAATAAGATTTTTTTGTGAATAACTTCACAATAAAATTTCATAAGAGTATGACATTATGTAAGGAGGAAAACATAAAATAAGATATTATATAATATAATATTTATTTCTTCTATAACTATGTCTAGTACTATAATTTACCTTTGAAAGTTCCAATTAAATCAATTAGAATGATTTCATATTAGATATGAAACACTAACACATTGAAAAAGTTAAAGTAAATGATTTTAGAACGTGATGCTTAGTTGAAGCATATATTATCCACTAAGTTTTAAATTAAATTGGATAATAAAAGGTTATAGGGTATCCACAAGATTGGATATAATCTTACAAATTAATTAAACAACTTGTTTGTTTTAATGATCACTTATTGGAAAATATTTTCAAGATAAGCAGTAGGAGTAAGATAAAATTTGAAAGATTAAAATCTTATAATAATATATCAAATTGGAACTAGTGCCTTTGTTAATACATTTGATGTACAGTGAAAAGTTATAAGACGTCGAAAGATTCACTTTTAAGATAAATTTATAGAGTTTGCTTTATAAATTATTGTAAATTTACTATGTTTACAAGAAGGTTAATGGAGTATAGTTGTCATCTTCAGTGGGAGTATGTAGAGGCATATTACTCATAGAGAGAATAATAATTCGTATTTTCAATTGTTGAAAATATAATTTTCCAAGAACAATTCATATTGGATATAAAAGGGTAAAAACTTAATTATGAGAATCAGATTTATATAGATAGATTGGAAGTTGTTACCTATTCTACTATAAGTACATAGACAATGTACTAAAGGTGTTTAATATTTGAGATATCTAATACTTGTAAAGTATTGAAGATATACATTAATCTATGTATGAGTTGATATTTGAGTTCAAGGTTATATGGATATTAACTTTAAAAGTAAATCCTAATCAAAGTACATTTTCCTTAGAATGTTATTAATTTGATATTAGAAAGGTTCCAATGTAGCAACATTTGCTAATTAAGCTATAATACATATTTCATTTAGTGGAAATGATTATTTGGATCATTAAGTTCTTTAATGAACTTGATATCATTTCCTGCATTGTTCAAGACAGTAATATACTGTAAAACATTAGAGCCATTAGGCATATAAAAGGGGCTAACATCTCATCAAAGATCCAAGGATGTATTTAGCTAGTTTCTCTTAATTATGATGATAATTAAGATGAAAGTGGTAAGATTTAAGCAACTACATACTATATTGAATCTTGTAGAATTCTTTTACTAAATCACTATCCTAGCAGTAACATGCTTGTCATATGGTGATACAGTATAAGATACTTAAATGTTTGTCTTACTACAAGTGGAAGATTATTAGTTTATACCATATAACCAATCGATTGGTTGTAGTTTAGTGACAAAATAATTTAAAAGTATGCTTTATCTTATACATATTCATATGTATATAAATAAAGTCCATGAGATGAATATAGATGGCAAATGAATTTATGATGAAATTATAATTATGAGATTCAGATTACATTTATATATTATGCATAAATTATTTCTAGTCATTGTTTATTAAAGCATGACATTAATAGAGCGTAAAAAAAGATTAACAAACATTTTGTTTCTTCCTTATAAAGGAAGTAGTTGATTTCATAAAATAAAGTATAGAGAAATTTAAACAAATGTGTGAGTGCATATTAAAGACCAAATTCACTAAACTGGCCCCATCTGAGAATCTCATTTAGAACATTACTTGTACGTCTATGAAAATTCTCATTATGATGATTGTATAAGTAATCTTTTGACTTGAGATCTCCAAATTTATCTTGTATAGAAATTGCTATGTTTTAATACTACTTATGATATGTTCTAGTCAAAGATAAGTCAATGGATATAGTATAAACTATATGGAGGTAGCTCAGTTATCAATATAGGATTCATTCCCTAAAGTGATTAGGGAGAATGTCCCGTTGTTTTCAATTAGTATTTGATTCAAAAAATCCTTAGTCAAGGTGAAATGACACTTTGAAAATAGTTTTTTTAATGTTATTAATTGAATCAATTACTAATGATAGAGAACTAATATGTTTAGACTTAAATAGAATTGACATTAATTTCATAATTTATGTCTAATCAAAATATTAGATGATAAAAGGATTGGATTATACAAAAAATCAGGCATAGAATAATTAGTCAAAATCACTTAGACATTCATAATATTTAAATGGTTATAATACGTTGCCAGATGCTAATCTTGATTTATGAATTTAAATTTTTTAATTATATAATCAAAGATAAATTGAAGGAGTTTAATTTATCTAAACCTAAATATGATTTAGAGTTATAATTTAAATTCATTGTCATCATATTTAGGAACCTAATAGGTCACATACAAAGAAATTAAATAAGGATCAATATGAGATATTAGATTTTATTTTAGCATAATTGGTATTTAACTACAATTATTTGTAATTTTAATTAAATTTTAACTGAAACTAGAATTTAATTTCAATTAAATTACCATAATGTATATAACCTATTATAAATAGGCTTAGACTTTAAGGGAGCTCACACTCCTTACCTAACCTTCTTTGCAATAGTTGTGGAGTTTTTTTCAACACGTTCTATGAATACCATTAGAGGAGGGACACTTGTGTAGTTATAGTGGTTGAGATGAGCCAGTTTTAGATACAATTCAAGGGAAACAACAAGAAAAAGATCAAGTTCTGAAATAAGATACGAATTAAGATTCATACTTTATTATGATTTATGTGTTACTCATTTTATAAAATTTAATATGATTTTGGTTTTTGGAAAATTAAAACAAAAACGTTTCTTAATTATTCTATTGCATATAAGATCAGATCTCATCCTAATTTTTCAACAAGTAATACTTCATGAACCTAAACTAGCCATCTAAATTTTTTCTCCATTTGTAGATCATATATTTTTATAAAATTTATTGTATTTAGAAGTTTAAGAAGGTGATGTATTTGAACTAGAAGACTTATTCTAAAAGATTTCTTCTTTCCCTTTTTTATCCTTATTTTCAGGTCTAGTACTTATATATATTGATCTTTTAAGAATCAATGTGGAGAGTGAACATTCATTCTAATTATCAAGTATTATATTATCTAAGCTCAAGATGAGTAACAAATAAATAAATCAATATATCAACTAAACGCTTATACAACTTCATATCATCAAATAGTTTTCCATTTACAAAGTTAGTGTGTGATTTTGCTCAACCAAATGCTAGCAGTTTTTGTTGGGAAACCAGGTTGAGATCCGATCTCGACCACAGTGAAATAATCACGAAACTTTTTCATGACTTTTGATTTCCCAAAAAATGAAGATCTATTTAATGCTATAAAATGATTAACATAAATTATAATAAAGTGGAAACTTAATTCGTACCTTATTTCGAAGTTTGATTTTTATCTTGTTGTATTATTCGAACTGTTTCTGAAATCGATTCGTCTCAACCACTGTAGCCGCACAAGTGTTCAGTCTCTAACAGTATCTACAAAATAAGTTGAGAGAACTCTGTAACTATTGCAGAGAGAGTTAAGCAAGAAGTGTTATCTCCATAGAGTTTAAGCCTATTTATAATAAGTTTTGGACGTTTTAGTAATTTAATTGAAATTAAATTCTAATTTCAATTAAACTTTAACTAAAATTATAAATAATTCTAATTAAATGCCCATATAAGATTCAATATCTCATATTGATCCTTATTTATCAAATATCTCATATTTAATTATAAAGTTTCTCAAACTTTACAATCAAGTCCGACTTGATTAAATTAACTTTGCTCTCTTCAGCTCATTCTATATATGAGACCCATTAGATTCCTAAATATGTTGGCAATGATTATAAAATCTAATTTTAATTTATAATTAAAATTATATAAATTAAAACTCCTTTTAATTTATTTTTAATTCTCCAATTGAACAATTTATAATCATAGATCAAGATTGGCGTCTAGCAACGCATCATGATACCCAAATATTTAAGAATGTCAAAGTGGTTTTTACTAACCTTTCTACAAATAATTTTTTGTATAATTCAATCCTTTCATTATACAATATTCCGATTAGACATAGAGTATGAAATTAATGTCTACTCTATTTTGAGTCTAATCATATTAGTTTTCCGCCATTAGCTATTGATTCAATTAATGACATTTGTAAACTATTTATAATGCATGATTTCACCTTTGCCAAGGATTTCTTGAATTAAAACTAATCGAGAACAACAAAACATTCTCCCTAATTATTTTAGGGTGATGAATCCTATCTTGATCACTCAACTATCTCCATACAATTTATGCTACATCTAATGACTACCAATTAAACGGCCTATGATTAAATTGATCATAAGTAGTATCAAAATATAGCAATCCTCATACAAGATAACTTTGATGACCTCAAGTCAAAGAATCACTTATACAATCATCACAGTAAGAATTCCATAGACATACAAATAATGTTCCAAATAGATTTCTCATATCGAATCTGTTCAGTGAACTTATTCTCTAGCAAGCATCCACATGTTTATTTAAGTATTTCTGTACTTTAACCTATGAGATCGACTACTTCCTTCATAAGGATAAACAAAACGTGTGCTAGTCTTTTTACTTTCTATTAATGTCCAATCTTAATAGAACAATGACTAGGAGCTTTTAGGAATAATACACAAAGGCAATATGAATCTCATAATTATAATCTCATTATAATTTCATTTGAAACGTACAATTATCCCATAGACTTTATCATATACATCTAAACATGTACAAGATAAAGAATGCCTTTAAATAATTTGTCACTAAACTACAACCAAAGCGATTGATTGTAGGGTATAAAACAACAATCTCCCCTTACATTAAGCCAATCGTTAAAATATCTCATACCATATCACCATATGAAGATTATTCTACTACTGGAGCAGTAGCTTAATGAGAGAATTCTACAAGATTCTTTTTAAAGAGCACTTGATTAAATCTTACAACTACCATCTTAATTATCATCATAATAGAACAATGACTAGGAAGATTTAGGAATAATACATAAACGGAATATGAATCTCATAATTATAATCTCATTATAATTTCATTTGCAATATACAATTATCCCATAGACTTTATCATATACATCTATACATGTACAAGATAAAGAATGCCTTTAAATAATTTGTCACTAAACTACAATCAAAACAATTAGTTGTAAGGCATAAAACAACAATTCCCCACTTGCACTAAGCCATTCGTTTAAGTATCTCACACCATATCACCATATGATAATTATTCTACTACTGGGGCAATGGCTTAATGAGAGAATTCTACAAGATTCTCTATAGTGAGCACTTGATTAAATTTTACAACTCCCATCTTAATTATCATCATAATTAAGAAAATTTGCTTAAACACATTCTTGGATCTTTGATGAGACATTAACTCCTTATGCATAGTCAATGACTCTAATGTTCTACACTACATTACTGTCTTAAACAATGCTTAAACAATGCAAAGAAATTATATCAAGTTCACTAAAGAACTTGTTGATCTAAGCTAATCATTTCCACTAAACGAAAAAATGTATTATGGCTTAATTAGCAACCAATTGTTATATTAGAACTTTTCCAATCCTAAATGATATTGTTTTAAGTAAATAAACCTTAATTAAGATTTACTTTTAAAGTTATATCCTTATCATCTTGAACTTAAATATCAACTCACACATAAAGTAATGAATATCTTTAATACTTCCCAAGTATCTAATATCTTAAATAATAAACATCTTTAGTGCATTATCTATACACTTGGACTTAGAATAAGTTAACAACATCCAATCTGTCTCTATAGATCTAATTCCCATAATTAAGTTGTTACCTTTTCATATCCAATAAAAGTTGTTCTTGAAAACTATATGTTCGACAATTGAAATTTAAAACTTTTGTTCTCTATGAGCAATATGTCTCCACATAATTTACCAAAAAAAGTCTCCACATAGTCCCACTGAAGAGGACAACTATACTCCCACTTATCTTCTTGTAGACGTGATAAATTTATAATCATCTCCAAAACAAACTTTCTGAATTCATCATGAAAGTGAATCTTTCAATGTCTTGTAGCTTTTCAACTATACATCAAATGTATGATTAAAGGTATTAGTTCCAATTAGATGTAATGTTATGAGATTTAAACCTTTTAAATTCCTTCTTATTTCCACTACTTATCTTGGGAACCATTTTCCTATAAATATACATTGAATTAAACAATTTGTTCAATGAATCTGTAAGATTATATCCAATCTTTTGGATATCTCATAACCTTTTATTATCCAATTTAGTTTTAAACTTAATGGATAATGTATGCTTCAACCAAGCATCACATTCTTACGTCATTAACTTTGAGTCTTTCAAAGACTTAACATTTGATATCTAATATGAAATCTTACTAATTGATTCAATTGGAACTGTAGAAGGTAAGTTATTATACTAGGCATTGCTATAAAAGAAATGTTGTTGCATCATACAATATCTCATATTATATTTTACTCCTTACATAAATTCATACTCTTATGAATTTAGTTATGAAGGTATTTACTAGAAAATCTCATTAGATTTAGATAACCAAAAATTTTAAACTCACCAAATCTATCTCATTGAAATGTTTCAGCATTCTCAATGCTTAATTTCTACTTAGATTCAAACAATTTGAATTTTTCAAAAATTTAAATCATTATTTCATTTAATACGCATGACTATATCATATAAAGTCATTAGTAATCTAATAAAATATAAGTATTATCCTTTTTATGAATTATTATTCTATCCAATACGTCACATGTATAAGATTTAACAATTCAATAACATCATCATCCTTTCACCAAAGCTCGATTTGGTTATTCTTCAACTTGACAAGTTTCATATGATTCATAATCAAAAGGATACACGTATCCTTATATGTAACTTTATGATTCTCGTTTTGTTGATTTAACCAGCATGACATAAAAGGATTGTCTCGATTATCCAACTTTTTATTCTTGTCATTTATGTTAAGCATAAGTCTCCTTTGATCCAGTACATATACAAACTATTTACATAAATTTGAATTAACTACTTTGACTTAACAATCTATTTCTAACCATGCATTGAACATTACAATAATGTTAAATCTAAATTCAGTATCAAATACTCATAATCATGAATTATAAATACATATGATCTCTATCATGTCACATATAAGTAAGAAAAGTCACGCAATCGTTTTCTTTTAATGAAAACTATTATCATACCATTACTAAGCCTTTAATTGTAGTCCACAATTATGCTTTTAGTAGGCTAAATTAAGTGGAATAATTTCATCAAGATACTATACCTTTTAGTTATACTACATTCAACTATTTACATCTTTCTATCATAGTGTTGACATATATCTTACATGTTGTCATCAAAATTTATGAGACATTAGTCAATTCAAAAGTTTACATTTTGTCATCTATATGTTTTTGACATATCTCTAAAACTTTAACACCAAATCCTCAACAAGGATTATAACAAATTTGCATAATTGGCATACAATTTCCTTTTCTAACTTTTGAGAACACTTCTCAAACATATCCTATATCTAAGAACTTGGGTTCACTAACTTAGCATCAAATATACTAAACAAGGTAAGTTTCAATCATAACAAAATAATTTAAGAAAGCAAGTAATCAATTATATGTCATAACTACCAAATAAGATTAGGACTTTAATCATGCAGTTGGTTACTCGAAATAATAGCCCTCACTACTATTCGAAAAGATTACTCTAATCTTTCTAGTGGGCTAGGATCCCATTCAAATATAGTTGATCTTAAGTTTGCTCAACAAATCAACTAGACCTAAATTAGGTAGAAAACAAATTTATCAATCACATCTCATGTGACTCCTAGATCCGTTAGGTGACAACTCTTGCCAAAATTTATCTTATATATTGATCATAACCTTGCCTCAAACTTCATATGATCATGAGTTTGCTCATCTAAATCACACAAATTTAGTTAAGTAGAACTCATTATCATAAGATTAAACATGTTCGGGTTAAAGCGACCTTAAGTTGCTCAACAAGCCTACAATAAGCAGAACTTAAGTTTATTCTTATAACAATGGAAGGCAATAATCACGTTCTCAATGTGTACTTAATATTTTAACGAGGGATTTTAATTTCATTCATCACATCAAATACAAAATTGCATGTAAAATATTACATATATAAAACATACAATTTAAAATGCATTCAATATATATATATATATGGCAACCTCAAGTTGTGATCGCTCAATACGTCTCTGGTGGAAGGTATAGCCTGAATTTCTGTTGCTTTGCTAACATACTAATATATGAACTGTTAGTTTCTATTGCTCCAGATCTTTTGTCAGATTTCCACTTAAAGATATCTTCCCTTCTTCAAGACATAGAAACAAAATAAAAAGTGACATAGGGAACTTAATAAAAAACTATTCTCCTAATATTGAATTGCAAGATTGTTGTAAAGTGTTATAACTCCTATTTATATACAACTGAAGATACTGTTATTTAACAAAGCAACTCAATTAGTAGTTTTTTTAAAAGATAGCTTAATGATAGTGGTGTCCTACTTGTTAAACGGTGTCCCATTCTTCACCATGTCCATGTTGGTTTCAATAAAGTATAAATAAAGTATGCAACTTATGCACTTATAATCAAATTATATGCATAAAACATCAAGCTCCGTTTGATTCTAGTTATTGATCTTCATAATCTAAAATAACATTTCCAACTCCTTAGAAAAATTAAATTAGATTAAAACCATTGATTTCTAAATAAATTAAATTCCTATTCCAAATAGAAATTTAATTTGATTTGAAAATAATTTTCAAATCAAATTGGAAAATATTTCCAATTTATCTTGACTCTTTTAACAAAATTTAATTGAAAACAATTTTCAATAAATTATTCTTCTTACTTATTATAATTTAGAAAACTGCTTTTCAAAATTATATAAGTAACACATTCTAATCCAATTTAAAAACTATTTCCAATCTAATTAGAAATTATTTTTCCTTAATTAGAAAACTATTTTCTAAAATTAAAAGAAACTACTTTCAAAATTAAATAAACACCTTTAAATTTAATTAAGAAACTTATTATATATTATTTATTAAACTACTTTCAAAATTAGAGAACTAATTTCAAAATGTTAAAGAAAACAAAATTTTCTTAATTAATAAATGAAAACACTTTTCAAAGTTTAACCAAGAAAAATACTTTTTCTAACATCAAGAAACTTATTATTCAAGAAACAATTTCAAAACAAATTGAATAATATTTCTCTAAACAAATAAAATTATAAATTTAATTTATATCAATCATATTGAAACAAATAAATTTAATTAAGAATCAACTTTATTAATTACCTAAGAAAATAATTTTCTTAATTTTAAGGAGTCTAATTAATTAATTTCAATCTAATTGAAAATAATTAACTCTAATTTTAGAAACTACTTTTCTAAAATTAATTAGAAATCAATATAATTATTAATCTTAATCAAATTAAGAACAATAATTATCTTAAGTTTGGAATTGATTTGATGATTAATTTAATTTAATAATTCGACTCTTTGAAAATTAAACTAAATTCCTAAGCATTCCTAATGAAAATAAACCATTTGAAAACAATTTATTCAAACAATTTGGAAACATTTTTTCAAAATTTGTTAGGAATTTATACCCATTAAATTAAAAAGAACAGTTAAAAACATATTAAGAATTAAAGTAACATTATATGGGTCTGTCAGGCACGTGGAATCCACGCACCTGACAGTTTACAGTTGGTCAACAAAGAGAGTTGAGTAGCATGTGCAATGTACACGCCAGCAACTTATCCCTCAGTCAACATTCCCTAATGTGTGCGCGTGTCTCATTTCTGGGATTAGGGTTCCATTGTCGCTGGAATTTCTGCCACCAGCTTCTCCGTTTCGCCGCCGCCAGCCTACGTCTTCTCCAAGCATAGTGTTATAAGTCTTATGAGAGAACCAACCCCAAAAGCTAGCTTAAAGGGTGGGAGAGCTCATAAGCTTATAAACTCCACATCAGCTTCTTTTATTACCGATGTGGGACAATTAAACCGTAACATACGTATTGTTCTACAAAAGCCACTCAGGAACCCTGGGTTTAGGGTTACAAGAATAATAGGAAACCACTGGCGATATGATAGAGCAAACCTCATAAGAGCTCTAAAATAGACAAAGATGATTGTAGCTTAAGACCTCAAGCATGCTAGTCGAAAGCCCTTCGTTCTTAAAAGGATTTAACTCTCAAGGTCTGCCTCTTAGGGACCTATGCTGAATAATCTCCCTCGTATAACTTAAAACTCAAATAGGATCACAGGTTTGATACTTTCTGATACTGAGGATCCTTATATAAAGGAAAGTGCTAAGCATACTTGTGCAAGTTTAAGAAGAAATGAAGAAGAAGAAGAAAAAGAGGAAGGAGATCGAAGAAATGAGGGAGAGGTGTTTGTGTAAATGACTCATAGGTACTAAGAGTCAATTCATTCCATTACTTCATTATTGTTTCAGTACTTCCTATTTATAGATATAGGAGAATTGACATGCAGCAACTATAACAAATTCAAAATTAATTTTTATTCTTCTGTTAGGTTGTTACAGATTTGTTATATCCAGGCGTGTACTTGCGACCAGCTGAAGGCTTGAGGAGCTCTCTCATTGGGCCTGGTCTATGATCCATTACATCCTCCCTCAAACTGAACTCTAGTAGGGAGATCAAGTTCAGTTTGGACCGAAGCAGTAGGAACTGGTTTTTGGGCAAGGACTTTCTTAGTGTGTCTGCAATTTGCAAGGCTGAAGGTATGTATCGCAGTTCGATGACACCATTTGCTACTTTCTCCCTTAAGAAGTGTGTGTCAATTTCAACGTATTTTGTCCTTGAGTGAAGGACTGGGTTCTTCACCAAGGAGTTGGCACTTGCATTGTCACACCAGATGATGTAAGGAGCTAGAATTGTGTGTCAAAGTTCTTTGAAAAGAGAGTGTATCCATAGGATATCTGTAGTGGCCAGAGCCATGGCTCTATACTCTGTTTCAGTTCTTGACCTAGCTACCATTTGTTGTTTTCTTAAGCTCTAATTAATAAGGTTGCCTCTTAGGAAAACACTGAAACCAGTGACGCTTCTTCTATTATCTATGCAGCTGGCCCAGTCAACATCTGCAAAACTTTCCAAGTTTAAGTTGATTGCGGGTTTAACATAGATATTAAGGTCAATTGTTCCTTTTAGGTATCTAAGGATTTTATTGCAAGCCTGCCAGTGAGTTGTTGTGGTAGTATGTAGGAATTGGCTGAGTTTGTTGACTGAGAATGAGATATTTGGTCTTGTGTTTGTGAGGTAATGTAAAGCACCAACAGTGCTTCGATACAGTGAGGGTTGATCAAAGGGATCACCATATAGCTTCGACAACTTTTGTGAGACATTCATTGGAGTGTGGCAAGAATTGCAATTCATTATATTGGTGCATTTAAGAAGATCTATGACATATTTAGACTGTGTTAGGAGAAGACCTTTGCTGTTTTTGTGGATTTCAAAGCCAAGAAAGTAGTTTACAAAACCCAGAAGTTTGAGAGCAAATGTCCTTTGTAGGAAGTTAAGAGTATTTGTCACCATTGTTGAGTTGTTGCCCATTACTAGTATATCATTGACATAGACTAGTAAGTAAATGATGTCACCTTCTGATTGTTTAATAAACAAGGAGGTATCTGACATTGAGTTGTGGAAACCTCAATTGACGAGAGCTGATTTCAGCTTGGTGAACCATGCCCCTGGGGCTTGCTTTAATTCGTAGAAGGCTTTGTTGAGTTTGCACATGTAGGGAGGTTTTCCAGGATCTTCAAAGCATGGAGATTGCTCCATGAACACTGTCTCCTTTAAGTTGCCATTAAGAAAGGCGTTATTGATGTCTAGCTATTGAATCTCCCAGTTGTAGGTTACAACTAAGGTGAATATTACTCTTATGGTTGTTCCTTTGACTACTGGACTGAAAGTGTCATGGTAGTTAAGGCCAGTTGTTTGGTGGAAGTCTTTGGCCACCAACTTGGCCTTGTGCTTGAGGATTGATCCATCTGGGTGATGTTTGATGCGAAATACCCAGTTGCACCCAACCAAGTTTATAATGGGTTGATATAGGACAAGTGTCCAAGTGTTATTCAGTTGTAAAGCCTTGAATTCTTCTTTCATGGCTTGAAGCCAATGGGAGGATTGGATTGCTTCATAGGGTGTATTAGGTGGGTTGTTGTAAGTAGTTTTTATGTAGGATTTTGGTTTAAAAGTACCATGTTGCGATCTTGATATTATTGGATGAGTTCTTTGGCATGGTGCTTGGTTTTGGGGTTCAGTGTGAGGTTTGGGTGGTTGGTTATGAAGTGTGTCTGGTGTTTGCAGGTTTGTAGTTTATGTGTGAGCCATGGGATGTGAAATATAGTGGTTGGTTTCATGTTGCAGTGATGTAGGGTCATGGTTGATGTCATATCTAGGTGAGATAGCCACTTGAGTTTGTTCTGTTGAGAGTCTGGTTGCTTGTGCAGGTGGATTAGCATGTAAGATGAATCTATCACTTGTTGCTTTTAGCATTTTAGAGGTTGCAATGGCTGGTGCAATATTGCAGAATGTGTTGTCGTTGGATGACTTGAAACTTGTCAAAAATAAGGCACAAAAAGGTAGGTCAGTTTTATTAAATATCACATGACGTGATATGTAGATCCTGCCTGAGCTATGAAGGCATCGATATCCTTTGTGTGTTGAGCTGTACCCAATGAAGATACAGTTACTTGTGTGAAAGTCTAATTTGTGGTTGTTGTAGTCCCTTAGATAAGGATAACAAGCACACCCGAAAACCTTAAGATAAGTGTAGTCAACCTTTTTCTAAAATAGTGTTTCGTAAGGAACCTCACCTTCTATAGCCTTTGAAGGTAGGCTATTAAGCAATAGATTAGTTGTCAAAAAAGCATCGACCCAATATTTTAAAGACATGTAAAAAAAGGCCAAAAGAGTAAGCCCAATTTTGACTACAACGCAATGTTTCCTTTCAACTATTCCATTTTGCTCATGTGTGTATGGGCATGAGCATCTCACAATGACTCTTTCATTCACCAAATAGTTAGCTATAGGTTTGAACTCTCCTCCTATATCTATTTGTAGGCATTTTATTTTGCATTCAAAGTTGTTTTGCACCATCTTTTTGAACTTAACAAATACATCAAACACATCATACTTAAGTTTCAAAGAATAACACTAGGAGTATCTCGAGAGTCTATAGAAACCACATAGTACCTGTATCCATCAGTGGATATGACTGGTGCAGGTCCCCATAAATCTATTAGTATTAATTCCAGAGGTTTGGAGGCTTTACTGCTTTTGGTTTCAAAGGGCAATTTATGTATTTTGCCTAACTTGCATGCTTCACAAAACTTCTCAACTATACTGGTAAAAGGAATATTGTTTTTATTAAAGATAAAGGGAATAGTTTTGAGGGCATGGTGCCCCAATCTTGCATGCCATCTAGTGACATATTCTTTTGCAGCAAGGAGTACATGATGAATATTTATTGTTTTGGCTAGGCTGGTTTTAGCTAAGCTGGGGCCTCTTTTATCATAGTTTCCATTGAGCCTCTTGAACTCCACTTCATATAGCCCTCCTTTAAGAAATCTTTTGAGCAATATGTCCTTTGTGCCCAGATCCTTAAACGCGCATTCATTGCCAAAAAACTCAACATAAGCATTATTGTCTTTGGTAAATCTTGAAATGCTGAGTAAATTTTTGGTTATGTTGGGTACATGTAGGATATCTTTTAAGATTAGAATGGGTTTGTATAGGTTAGTTGACATGATATATGTTTGGCCTATATGTGCTCTCACCAACTTTGCACCATTGCCTACAAACAGAAAGTCATTACCTGAGTAAGGTGATGTTATGGTCAGATTACCTAACTGAGAGGTGATGTGGTTTATGGCACCACTATCTGCATATTAGGCCTGATCTGCCACTGTTTCTGGTGATGCAATATAGGCAGACTTGTGTGAATAGTATGCTTGTTTTGTTGTGTCTTGAGACCCTTGGGTTGAGTTGATATTTGTTGATTCATTTCCAAAATAGGGACCCTGATCAATTGAGGGAAACAGATGTGCCATGTTACCTGATTGAGGTCTTGGAGTCGGATTGTATGAGCCAATTGAGGGTCTAGGATTTTGAGCTCCTAGGTTGTTCATCCTGATGTTTGATTGAAGGTTTTGATCAAAGCTGTAATAGCATTGAATAGCTGAGTGTCCAGGCTTTGCACAAATTTGATAGTAGAGTCTAGAACTAGATCCAAATAGTCCACCATTTCTGCCTCTTCCTATGCCTTGTAGACCTCTGCCACCAAACCTTCCACCTCCTCAATTTCTAGGATTATTGAGCTCAATTAGATCAGCAGTACATAGGAATCCTAATTTTGTGAGGCTATTTAGTTGAGTGATCCTTTGCTCATGAAGCATGAGCTGGTACTGATTATTTTTAAGAGAACGGTCTCTAATTGAGAGGAGATGAGTACAACGACAAGATCAAACTCATGACTAATACCATTTAGAACACTCATTACAAGATCTTTCTCCTTGATGTCATCTACAGCTACTAGTAACTCATCATCGATATTCTTGATTTTCAAGACAAAGTATGTGATAGATTCTCCTCTCTTTCTAGCTGTCTGTAGTTGATTTCTGAATTGCATAATTTTTGCCATTGATTGTTGACTAAAATGTTTCTCCAATCTTGTCCAGATTTCAAATGAAGACTTGCATTGTGTGATTTGATCCAATGAGGTTGGCATTGATTGTTGAGATTAACTAGCTCATTAAGAGCTTGTCGGCCTTCTTCCAAACTAGGTATTCATTGTTTTTGACGTTGTTTCCATTTTGTGTAATGAATTCTAGTGGTATGTTATTGGGTTGAAGAATAAATTCTTCAAGGTTTAAGGCTTAGATTGTGGGTACAATCTGGGTTTTCCAGTTGATATAATTGTTTCTATCAAGCTTGACTTGTTGAATATTTAATGTTTTGGTTAGGCTGGGTAGATTTGCATTTAATTGGTTTAGGATGTGAGAGGTGGTATGGTTAGAGCGGTCTGACCTGGATTGAGTTGTAGGTGTTAATGGAATTTATGGTTTTACCATTGTCATTTGACTATGGCTCTGATACCATGTGCAAGTTTAAGAAGAAATGAAGAAGAAGAAGAAGAAGAAGAAGAAGAAGAAGAAGAGGAAGGAGATCGGAGAGATGAGGGAGAGATGTTTGTGTAAATGACTTATAAGTACCAAGAGTCAATTCATTCCATTACTTCTTTATTGTTTCAGTCCTTTCCTATTTATAGATATAGGAGAATCGACATGCATCAACTATAACAAATTCAAAACTAATTTTTATTCTTCTGTTAGGTTGTTGCAGATTTGTTATATCCAGGCATGTATACTTGTGACCAGTTGAAGGCTTAGGAGCTCTCTCGATAGGCATGGTCTATAATCCATTACAATACTAATATCTCTTTGTGACAGAAGTAAAATCTATTAAAGACTCAAGCCTTTAGGGGAGAAAGAGAGTTTTTATAGTGAAGTCATATGAAAAACACATAAATTTATTGAATGGAAATGTTTCTTAGATACAGTGAAGTTTGAATACAATGGAAACGATCTCTTGCTTTTATAGGCAAAGAGGTTTACAAAAGAAAAACAACTTTAGATAAGAATAAGGTTACATTACATCCTAAATGGATAAAAACAACATCAAATAGATAAGAACAACGTCACATCACATATTAATTAAATAAGAACAACGTCACATCACATAGTAAATAGATAAGAACAAAGTTACATTATAAAAGACAACTAAATAAAAAGACAAACAACTTTAAAAAAAGGGACCCACAACAATAATAAGAGGAACCCTAATCATCATCCTTGTTCAATAAGGTTATCTCCAACCATTACACTAAAATTTTACACCAAATTTGGTGTAAAAGAGAATATTCTAATAATCTTTTTACACCAAATTTGGTGTTACTCCAACTATTCTACGCCAAATTTTTACACCAAATTTTTTTAAAAGAATATACCATAATAATTTAGTTATTAACTAAATTAATTTATATTTATACAATGATTTTTATTAATTTATAAAAATTAAAATAAAATCATTTTTATTAATTAATTAATATATACTTTATATTAAATTAATATTATTTAACAAATATATTTAATATTATTGCAACAACAAATTAATAACACACACAAATATAATATTTTTATTGCACATTTAACCTCTAATCCTGTAGGGACCCGATCCGGGAACCGGAACCCAACCGAAACAGAAGCGAAGCCGAAGCCAATACGGAATCGAAAGAAGCAAATCGGAGCGAATGTATCGAATAACAAATCGGAACAATCAGTAGAATCG